>JAYESD010000005.1:60514721-60922221 GCA_036927565.1 Tuctoria greenei
GGACTGAAATTGGAGGCGCAGGTAGTGAAAATTGCATTGTCAAAATCTCAAATGTGGCGCGCCAAGTAGAACGATAAAATTGTCTCGGGAGTGGATAATTTGATGCAAGTCGTGCCCTTGTGCACACATCCAATCGTGATTAATTACATCTCATGTCGCGTCCATTCCTGCACATGGTGTGTGCAGCTAGAGGGGTAGACTTCGTCTTAGGACAACTTGCTTGCTTCTTAATTCATCTTTGTTGCCATGCATGGAGATCAAAATCTAAAAGCAGTCATCTGCTAGCTAGTGGGACATTCCAAAAAAATACAAAAAAAAAATATGAAACGCCAAATGTATATGGTCTAATGCAAACGATATGCAAATACAGCCAAGTCCACGAAAGGACGATGGTAAACAATCAGCATTTTATAACGTTAATCACAATGAAATGATAACATGTAGTATATACTACTACATAATAAAAATACATTTTCCCATGCGCCGACTACAAATGAAAAAATTGAGTGAAAGAACACAACTGAGGAGAAACGCAGCCTCAACCACGAACTCAATGGAGTTTCAACCAAGAGTCGTCGAATGTTGCAACACAACGAATTCTTGGCTAGACATTGAACAACAGTTATCTTGCCCCTTTTTCAGAAAGGAGTTGAAAGCTCGTCAGAAAACACAAGGAAAAAGTACAAGACGATGAACACACCATACATTCATGCATTCATTAACACACACACACACACACACACACACATATATATATATATATATATGTGTGTGTGTGTGTGTGTGTGTTCTCTCAGTTTGACATGCAAAAGACCTCGATCAAGCATGTTTGATGACGTTAGGTGTTTTCTAATTTTGTTGAAAGATCATCATATTTGAGACTCATTGATCATGTTTGGGGTGTAGCAAGCATTTGCATGGACAAGTAACATATGCTCTTGAAAACCTCGCGATGATCATGTTTGATGACAACATTATTACGTGTTGAAACATCGTCATATATAGTTTGAGGCTCGTTGATCATGTTTGGGACGTGATAACTAACATGTTATATATATATATATATATATATATATATATATATATATATATATATATATAGTTTGGCTCGTTGATCATATGTTTGGGGCGTAGGGTAGCATGCATGGACAACTATAACATGGATGTGAGAGAGACGTCGATGATCATATGTACTCCCCCCGTCTCCATAAACTTGTCGCTTTGTCGTATAGTTCATTTTTTAACTACAAAAGCCGCATCGGAAGAGCTTGTTTATTGGCTCATGGACAAGGAAAATTCTTTGTACGTAGTACAGAAAGTATAAGTTGGTCGGCGTTGCCGTTCGTACGAGAAGGATGCGGCTAGGTAGTTGCTCTTGCAGGTGTATGGTAATTACGTGAGTGTTTGGTCGGGTCATGTGGTTAGTCCACGATGCACCCTAAACCCGGTGTTGAGCCTGTGTATTTGTCATTTGTGCGTACACTCTAGTGACAAGTGACAAATTGCTCAGACATCAATTGCATTTGGTTTGACGTTGAAGTTGGATTGGAGATAGATAATCCATTTCTTTATGTCTTGGATCATCCAAATTAACGTTTCGTTGGATGGACTGGACGATCCAATTTTTTGTTGGTAGGTTGGATGAAACTTGATTGAATTATTGAATCATCAAAGTTGATAATTTCATAATATTAATTGTTTATATACTAATTATCATATTACTAGCAAATATTAATGTTAATATTATAATTGTAATTATTAATCAACAATAAACAAGGTAATTATCACTAATTACATTGCTAAGAAGCATAATTAGATAAGGTGGATGGACTCACATCCAACAAAATATCCTGGACCATCTCATCCAGCATCTGCGAGGAATATTTTATATTCCTCAAACCTGGATCACCCGTCTGACCGCGAAACAAATAACACATGACTGGACCATCCAATTAATCCAAGTCAATTCAATCCAAGACAAGCAACCAAACACAGATCTTTTTGGTCGTGTCGTACGTGCTCGTGCGCATGATGACGGATCGTGCACGCCGAGCGCCGAGTTATTCGGATCGCTGAGCAAAGTTCGGACGTGGAGTTCGTGTGCCCGTGCGCACTGCAGGATTCGGTGCGATCGCGTACGTGGCAATCATCAAGGCCGGGTGGTACAGTCGAGGGAACCGTGTAGTGCGCCCTTAGCTGTAAGATTTTGAGCGTGAACGTACGTGGCAACCATCTGGGCAGGGTCGCACAGAGACGGTTGTGCGGAAGGGCCGCAGAGAATTCGATTTCTGCGCCAAGGGGTTAAGAGATAAGACCATCTGATTCGCAGGCCAGTAATGGTGTTTGGGAACACGGTATTTTTGGAGTTTTAGAGCAATTAGCAATACCGTGGTATTTGAGATTACTATGGTATTTTTACAGAATGGTGTTTGTCAACCAAACAGTCCTATGTATTGTAAAATCGTGGTATTACAAAACTGTGTTATTGAAATACTTCGGTATTGCCATGTCATTTTAAAAATTGTGGTTTCCAAAACTTTAGTATTGAAAAACTGTGCTCCCAAACACATCCTAAAGCTTTACTGTGAACCACTGCAGATGGTCTTAAAGGCAGGCCCTGCTCTGGGCCTAGGCGGGCAGAAATAAAGTTTCTGCGGCCCGGCTGCACAACATCGCACGTGCGCCCCCACCCCGCATGCCGTCCCAAGGAAATCCCGCTCAGATCCTTCGCTTCGCGTTGGGTTTGTTGTCTGGACACCGAAAGATGGAAATCCCACGTGTCCCGCTCCCATGATTATGCGATTTTGATTGGACGGCGTGCGAGGTGGGGGCGCATGCACGATGCTGTGCGGCAGAGTCGCAGAAAATTTGTGGGCTACTGCCTAGGGCCAGGCCGGTGGGTGGGGGTGGTGGGGCGGGCACGATGACAGCTGGTGAAGAGAAAAGAAATAAAATTAATTAGTGTGTATCTTTTCATTTTCGTAATTTTTTGAAATATAATTCTACTACGTACGTCCTACTAATGTGTTTAATACAATATTTATTAGATACAGTATAATATTACTAATGTGTTAATTTTCCATATGCGATGTTTTTCGATAAAAGGAGGAGTTTTTCGTTAGTGCATGTACTGTAGGACACATTGTTCATGAACATAAAATCGAAGACATTTTTCATTAACATAAAAACAACACATATATTACAAACGAGAAAAAAACACATAGAAAACAAAAGAAAAAACTACTACTCATCCTACTCTACTCGGAGGAGGACTTGTCCACCTCCGCCGCCGCCACCGCCTCCGCCGGCGGAGCATCCTCCAACACCAGATCGGACATCTTTCGACTGACGGTGTCCACGAGTTGCTCACGAAACTCCACCCCGGCCTCCTCACCGATCGTCTCGTAGAGGCAGTCGAGACGAGCGGCAACAAAGTCTAACCCGAAGATGTAGTAGCCAACGCAGTCCATGCTGGTGTGGTGGGGAAGGATACCAAGTCCCAGTCGGCGACAGAAGTGAGATGTATTGTGAAATACATCCTGAGCCATTTTGTCGAGCGCTTGTGCTTGCACATCAGCGGCGAGCAGGCTGCCTGTGACCTCCTTAAGCTTGCCGTCGAGTTTGTCGATGCTTTCCTCGATGAGGTGGACAATCTCATCATAGTCGAACGAAAGAGGTGTGGCCGCCGCGGGCAGAGACGGGAGTGGAGGAGGTGCAGGCGCCGCCTCCAGTTACACCGGCCTTGGCGGCGACGAAAACGGAGAAGGAGGTTCAGAGGACGTCGATGACCTGGAACGCTTTGGTGCGGGGCTACCCATTTGTGCGGCGACGGAGGTGCGAACAAAGAGAGAGAGGTGGTCGATGGTGGTGCGGTGGAGAAGCAAGAGGAGAAGTTTGGAGGCTAAAATCGATCGAGAGGTGCGGCGGAGAAGAAGAGGACGGTGTGCCTTTATAGCGGGTCGTCGTCTAAGCGCGTGAGTGGAGATGATCGGACGCTTCAAAAATTGTGCTTTTGAATCGACAGTCAGAGTTACTCCAAACCGCGGTTCGCCTCCTCTCGGTTATCGCAACGGCTCAACACGTCCCATTGGCCAGTTTTTTAATTTGACACACAAATGTGCGGAGATTGACGTGAATGCGCGTAGCAATCGACCGAGAGTCCATATCTTTCTTGTTTAAGGATCCGACCGTTGCCGACCAAGAGTCCATATCGAACTGATAATTGTCGTGATCATGGATGATGGTGGACATGAATGTAATGCATATGAAAGAGACTCGCGATCAAGCATGTTTCGTCACGTGTTGAGGATTTTTGTGCCCCCTTGTTGAGGAACATGTTAATTGGATGACGTTGAGGATCGGATGTGGCGTACGTGTTTTCACAAGTGTGTTCATTTGTTCCTAAAATCAGAACATGTAGTGGCTAGCGCCTACACCTGTCGTTTCCTCAAAATACGAGTACAGCGATACGTAATGGCAGCATGTGATCGATTAATTTGATGAACCACATATGTACGTAGTGAGAACTGTGTGCTTATTAGACGATGGTAGTCCACAGTCTATCCTCGTACCGTCGAGGGAACATCCTTGTGTCAAATTTGTTATCTCTATTGATGACAGGATAATATTCTTCATTAGTGTGGTAGTTAAACAACTGCCATATAGGTTGAGAGCATACACACATGCATGATGGTAGAGAATATGATAAATATAGATATATATATATATACATGGTAGGAAATATTATTCTATTGTTGGAATACATGTTTGGGATGTAGCATGCATATGTACGTCTAACATCCATGTGAAAGACCTCGATCATGTTTGTTGATATTATGTGTTCTCTTTTCTGTTGAGAGATCATCATGTTTGAGGCTCGTTGATCATGTTTGGGGCATAGCATGCATGGACAACTAACATGCATATGAAAGACCTCGATGCATGTGAAATAACATGTATGTTTTTAAAAGCAAGATATAGTGTTTTCTAAAAAAATTATGAGAGATTGGGCGCACAAGCACAAAAGCTAGAACTTGAGCGATGCACCTACGAATTCCATATGCCGTGATGATCAACGGCAGCTGATCCGCAAACTCGGTGGTAAGATCAGTAGTCGCCAGAGAGCAGCTTGCAGCCGACCTCGAAGGAGACGAAGGCGTCGATGCACACATAGCTGATATGCTCGCCAGAGAGATTGTACGCGTCCCAGTTGCTCGTCCTCACCACGTAAGGCTTCTCCATGTCGGCACCCATCACAGCGCTCGCGATGTCCTTTAGCCCCGCGCGGCGGAGGCTCAGGCGATCCATCTCCTCCGCCGTGAGCTCGGCCAGTCCATCGTTTTTGCCACCTTCAGCCGCCAGTCCTTCCAAAGTCTATCATTGTCACCCTCCACGCCGACGCCGACGAAGTGGTAGTCGGAATCGCCGAGGAAATTTTCCAGCTCATCGGGGAAGTAGTCAGCATGGATGACCTGGAAGATGAGGCAGCAACGGCCGACGCAGAGCTGTAGAACAGTGATGGGGTTCTGGCCGGCAGAGTAGCTGGGGCGCCACTCGACGTCGAGCCCGACGACGAGCTTGTGAAGGCGCCAACGGTGGACGGAGAGGACATCGTCGAGCCAGTCCTCCATGGCCTTGCTGGAGGACGTCACGGTGGTGGTGATCACGTCTTCCTCGAACGTCATGTTGTACACCTGAGTTCCCGCCATTGGGTCTCTCTCCTTGTAGTCCCTACGGTGGCCGTCTGCGGCGGCGCGTCGCAACTTCTCTCTTGTGCAAAACCTTCGTCTACACATTTATTTGGATTTTAATTTGAAACGGGCCTGGATATATAACTGATGCAGTTATGATATGAGCGGAGGAGTTTCCGAATTTGACGGGCTCGAGCCCGTAGTAAAGAGAGTAATGAAGATTTTTGAATCTTATATACTCTTTCTAATTTTTAGTTCTTATCTTTATGACCACAAGTTGCATTGTCTCAACCTAACACCATGTACAACAACAACAACATTTCTCAGGAGCCCACCCACTGGATATGCCGGGTGGGCCACGGGATACCCTTGGTCCAGTCACCAGAGAGTAGCTAGTGTGAATACATGCTGGAGAGATCAGCGGAATCGGGAACTAGCCAATGAAGATGGATGTCAGCAGTGTCACGGTTCATGTATTGAAACGTGCCCCATCCTTTTTCTTCTTCTCCTTTTTCTTATAAGTTCATATTATTTTCACCAATCTTCTAACCCTCCTTTATTTGAAGTTGTACGGTTGGATCTGGATACGTGGTTGGCGTACACTTTATGACACACTAGTGAAAGTAAAACACCCAATACATTTTATGACACACTTGTGAAAGTCAAATACCCGATACATTTTATTATTATGGAAGTCTATAACTAAGACTCAATCCAAATCGGGCAAAAATTTCGATGACCCTAACTTCTAGTTTGTTTTTGCAAGCCATCCAAATCAAGCTTTTTTGCCTTCACCCTTTTGCAATGACGCCCACGAGCATCTAATTTGGGCTAAAGTTGATACGTACTCCAGAAACTGTTGTTGCTTTGCGGTTTCAACATAGAGAGTGGGCTTCTCCCTGCTGGTCCTGTCAGATAAACTAGGTGATAGTCACTTTCTGGATCTCCAGCTCAGTAGAGTTAGAACAGAAACATTTGTGAGACCTATGTGTGCTGAATACATTGGCTTGTGGTAAATACATTTGCTTTGATGATAAAAGTTCTGAATTACTGCCAAAACACCTTTTTATGTAGATCCGACTCTAGCTCTGAGCTACAGTAAGGTCCGACCGCAGATCCGACTTGTTTTGGGTAGCTTTGGGTACGTTCAATAGGTCCGACTTGTTGGCAAGGTCCGACTAGCTTGAGGTTAGCTTCGGTGAGTTTTGACTTTAGCACCGACATGTCTTTGATAGGTCCGACATGTTTTAGCTAAGCTCTGACTTACTTTGTCTAGCTCCTGTTTTGGGTTGACTAAGCTTTGACTAGTTTTGGTAAGATTCGGCGCTAGGTTATACTAGTTTTGGTAAGCTCCGGCTCAAGCTCCGGGTTGCTCTGGCAAGGTCTGGAACTTGACCGCAGTGTTTCTGTTTTTTATATGTAATGTTTCATACTTGCTTTACATCTCTGGAAAGATTGCTTAGTATTCATTTGCTATGTTTTTGGAGCATTTTGGTTGAATATGGATGATATCGTTATTACTGTGGTTTTGCAACATGCTTATGTGGGTTGCTCACATAAGGTGTTGTGTTCGGAACTGACAAGAGTCAAGTTGCGGACTTGCGCTCGTATGGATTGTTTGTTTATTCATGTGCAGGTGTTGCTTGAGTTCAAGTCATAGATGGTGACAGGATCCGTTGGACTAGACTCAGGGGGGAGATGAGGTTCCAACAACCAAGTTCAGGAGGAATTGTGGTTGAGCGGGTCAGGAGGTCGCGCAGGATGATTGAATCAAGGGCAGTGCATATGAAGGTCGAAGGAAGATGTCCGCACGTATGCATGCGGTGCATGATGTGGCAACATGGTTCTGGAGATGGTTTAGGGAAAGGAGATCTGATTGGAAGGATCGGATCGTACTGGATGAAGACTTCGGCTGCTGGCTGAGTCGGTTATGGCTCGGTATGGAAATATCGAGTTGGTTATGGTAGATTTTGTGTGCTGCACAAAAGTTGAGTTGTGTTTGGGATACGGGATGTGTTCTGAGTCTGTTAGGAAGTCTCGATACTGTTTCTATCTGCGTATAGGAAAATCTTGAGCAGTTATGGTTAGATGGGATTCGTGATCAGGGTAGGATCAGAATCCGGATCTGAGTTGCGTTGGTCTGCGGGCTGGTTATAAAAGCAAGGGAAGGCCAAGACTCGTGGAGGTGACAGAGAGGGTGCTCGATGACTTTTGGGCTGTTCCTATTGTTCTCTATCGAATAAAGTTCGTGGTTGAAAGGAACCTTTGTGCCTTGTTCGTCCAACTTGTTCCAGATAGGTTTTACTCGTTGAGTTGTCTGTTTAGTACTACCCTTCATCGGTGGTGTTATCATAACTTAAGTTTTACATATCCAATCGACGTGATTCTTTTTGTGTTGTCTTCACAACTTGTTTTTCTACCATCTGTGAAAATTTCACAGTCATTGGATTTGTGTTTTTATACCTACACGAGTTCCCTTGCAGAGTTACAGAACTGTTTTCTACTTAGTAGAACAAATTGATCGTTGTTTGATCTATCGATCATAACTTGAGTTTCTCTCGACAGATTTGAGTGATTCTTCTTGTGTTTTCATCGTGAATTGATTCTCTATGATATATAACACTTTTTTCACAGTGAAACACGTTTAGATTAGTCTCATACACGATTTTTCTAACAAATCTTTTTTCTGCCGAAGGGGTTGGGATTTAATTGTTTCCGCTGCGTAAGATTTTTTAAATCTACCATTCACCCCCCTCTGGTAGCTTTTCATGTGCTCTTCGATCCTACAATTGATATCAGAGCCACGGTGCTCTAATCATTGTGATTTGAACGTGTTTTTGGCTAATCATCATGGAGAAATACTCTGCCAAACCTTATGTGTTTGCTGGTATTGATTTTCAGGTATGGAGGGCACGCATGGAGGGTTTCATCCAGGCACAAGGCTTCGCAATATGGGAGAAGGTATATATAGCCTTACGAAGTGCCACCAGACGATCAAGTTACGGCTACAAACCTACAGGACGTCGACAACAACAACAAAGCCCAAAACTTGATCATCCAAGGACTCAGTCAACGCGACTTTGATCGTGTCGCGCACCTCCGATCAGCATACGATGTTTGGAGAGATCTATGTGATTATCATGAAGGCTCCAACACAATCAAGGAGGTAAAACAAGATATGTTCAAAAAGGAATATATGTGTTTCGAGATGCAACCCGATGAGTCCATCGATGACCTCTTTGCTCGCTTTAATAAAATTCTCAGCAACTTACGTAGTATCAATGTTAACTTTTCTGATGCTGAGAATGCTAGGCAACTTCTTAGTGCATTAGACATGTCAATCTGGGAGATGAAAGTAACATCTATTCGTGAATCAACTATCATGAGTTCTCTAACTTTAGATGTGTTGTATTCTAAACTAAAAACTCATGAAATTGACATCTTGTCACGTAAGAACCCAAAAAAGTCTATTGCATTTGTCTCACAACGAGATATGTCTAGCTCCGGCCAATCATCATCTTGCAATACTCTTGCTTTGTTGTCCTCACTAACCCTGGAGCAGATCGAAGAATTTCTAGAAGAGGAGTTGGCACTCATCTCTACTAGATTCTCAAAAGCATTGCAAAATGTGAGAACCAGAAGGAGAGGAAGCTCCGGACCTCAACGCTATTTTGAATGCGGTAAGACAGGACACTTTCATACAGAATGTCCTAACTTTGCAGGTCCGACTATCCGTGAAGAAAAACAAAGCAAGGTCCGGACCTCCTCTGGAAATTCCAACAAGAAGAAGAAGTGTACAATAGGACGCAAGATGATTAACAGCTTCATCACCGCGCTTCAAGAGCTCAGTTCAAGTGACATGGACTTTGAAAGTGATGAAGATGATGATGACCTGGCCAACATATGCTTCATGGCGGGCAAAACAAGATCGAGATCAAGTCAGGAGGATGCAGAACACACCAGTGACGATGATGAGGTATGTTCTACCTGTAATGAAATGTGTGATGCTATTTCTCGTGCAACTGTTATTGTCAAGAAAAAGGACAAAAAACTTAGGGATAATGCTGCTAAAATTGAATCACTAGAATCTGAAATCAACCATTTAAAATCCTTGATTCCTAGTGATTATGCATGTCCCTCGTGTGACTTAATCTATGAACAATTGTCCACATTAAGAAGTGCACACTCCTCCACTCTAGATAGACTTGATGAAGAAATTAAAAAGAACAAAAAGCTTGTTGCACTTAAGATAAAAACTTAAAAGATGCTTCTTGTTCTACAAATGATTTGCATTGTTCTGCATGTGAAAATCTTGATAAGAAACTAAAAGATACAATGAATGAAATTTCCATTATAAACAATTCTTTACATACTCATGAAGTTAGGAGCTGTTCAAATTGCAAATTAAAAAGAAAAACTTCATGTGAAAACTGCCTAGATCTGTCTAAGAAACTTGATGACATAAATAGGACACTAGAGCAGTTTTGTGTGGGAACAAAAATCTAAACTTGCTACTGAGTTCATCCAAATCTTGTAATGATAAAATTGGTTTAGGTTTTGATTCTCATCTTTATTATAAAAAACATCCACCTCAAATTGTAAAATCATTTGGAAAAGGCTTAATCAAAACTGTCCCCAAACAAAAGGATGTGATTTTTGAATCTACAGGAGTGCTTTCTAATTCTATTTCTAATGCTGGGTGCTCATCTAGACATGATCACAAAACTAAATTTCATTGTACTTATTGTGATAAAGATGGTCATGTTGTAGATTTTTGTTATAGACTGGCTAAACAAATTAAAAAGGATAAAATGTCTGCTAGATCTCATAACTTTCATGCTAAACCTAAAATTAGAAACATGCAACCTGCCTTAATGAGTCAAAAAGTTGAAAAGGTAGTTTCTGGACCTTCTGATAAAAAATTAGCAAAAGCAGCTCCGGTAGTTCCGATAGCTCCGAGAGCTACCGGACCTTCTGTTGTTCCCTCCGGAGCTTCAGTTTTTGTCTCCGGACCTTCTGCTTTTACCTCCGGAGCAACTAGTTTTCGCTCTAAACGAGTAACAACTTCGAAATCAATTGTTAAGAAAAGTAAACCTCAAATCTTGACTCATAAACCTGCTGTTGTGTCATAGCTTTCGCGTGTTGTTCCTATTGGACGTCGCATGGCTCAGTACTGGATTCCAAAATGCTTATTGACTAACACCAGTATTGAGTCATCGACGTATTGTGCTTCTATGTAGGTTTCACACTTGAGGAAGGAGAACATATGGATTGTGGATTCAGGATGCTCACGCCACATGACCGGTAATAGAGATTGGTTCTCCTCCCTCTCTTCTGTGTCACGTGTAGAAAATGTTACTTTTGCCTATAATTCTTCAACCCCTATTATAGCTAAAGGTTCGGTAAATGATCACTACACTTTAAAAGATGTGGAAGTTGTCAAAAACTTGAAGTACAACCTGCTTTCTGTTTCTCAATTGCTTGATGAGAATTTGGAAATAACATTCACTAAAAATTGTTGCAAGGTTGTAAATTCAAATAGTGAGCTTTTGTTTAACATGTCTCGCTTTGTAAGAGTTTTTAAAGCTGATTTTGATATGTCAACTTCTGAGCATAAGTGTCTCGTTGCAAATGATTCAAAAGAGTTATTTTTCTGTCATCGTAGACTTGGTCACGTAGGCTTTGATCACCTCACTCGTATTAGTGCTCTTGATCGCATACGTGGTTTGCCTAAACTCAAAGGAGACAAAGATATTGTATGCTCTTCGTGTAGACATGCTAAGATGGTTGCAGGTTCACATGCTCCTCTCACGATTACTATGACAACTGGACCTAGTCAACTTTTGCACGTTGACACCGTTGGTCCGGCACGAGTTCAATCCTTTGGAGGAAAATGGTACGTGCTTGTAATTGTTGATGACTATTCCAGATATTCTTGGGTTTACTTCATGGCATTTAAGAATGAAGCTTTTACTCATCTTAGGGCTTTAATTCTTAGACTATTAGTTGATCACCCAGGATCCTTAAGAGCAATTAGAAGAGATAATGGAACTGAATTCAAAATCCAATTTTTGATCACTTTTGTACTGAACATGGAATAGAACATCAATTTTCTTCACCATATGTTCCTCAACAAAACGGTGTTGTAGAAAGGAAAAACAGAACCTTAGTGGAGATGGCTAGGACTATGCTTGATGAATACCAAACTCCTAGAAAATTTTGGACAGATGCAATTGCAATTGCCTGCTATGTTTCAAACCGTATTTTCTTGCATGCAAAGCTAGGAAAAACACCATATGAGCTTCGGTTTGGACATATGCCTAGTGTCTCACACCTCAGGGTTTTTGGTTGCAAATGCTTTGTTAAGAAACATGGTAATCTTGATAAATTTGAAGCTAGATCCGTAGATGGCATGTTTCTTGGTTACCCATCTCACACTAGGAGATACTGTGTGCTTTTGCTTGGAACTAACAAAATTGTGGAGACTTGTGAAGTTTCTTTTGATGAATCTAGCCCAGGTACTAGCTCCGGTATTGCAGGACCAGATCCATATCCTCCAGGGGAGGGTATTTTCGAAGATGAAGAAGAGACGGTGATACTGCCTCGTAGTTCCGAAGCTGACACGTGTCTAGCTCCGAACATTGAACAAGCTCCGGCTATCACCGATGCTGGTCCTGATCAACCACAAGTCACAAGCTCATCGATTTGTGATGAACATGAAGAAGAAGAAGCTTGTGATACGTCTATTCCCCCATGGATTTGCAAAGATCATCCCCCACAATAGATTATTGGAAGCTTGCACGAACGAGTTACACGGTCCAGGTTTTGCGATCCAAACTCTCATGCTCATTCTGCTTTTGTTGCTTCTTTTGAACCCAAAGATATATCACACGCACTCACTAATGAATCTTGGATTATTTCCATGCAAGAAGAGCTAGAAAAATTTGAAAAAATAGTGTTTGGAAACTAGTACCTCCACCTCAAGGTCACACTTCATTTGGAACTAAATGGGTGTTTAAAAATAAACAAAGTGAAGATGGGGTTGTGATTAGGAATAAGGCTAGGTTGGTTGCTCAAGGTTTCACTCAAGTTGAAGGTCTAGATTTTGATGAAACTTTTGCTCCCGTTGCTAGATTAGAAGGCATAAGAATTTTGCTAGCCTTTGCTACATCTAAAGGTTTCAAGTTATATCAAATAGATGTTAAAAGTGCTTTTCTTAATGGCTACATAGATGAGGAGGTTTATGTCAAGCAACCACCAGGTTTTGAAAATCTAGATTTTCCTAATAATGTTTACAAACTATACAAAGCCTTGTACAGTCTCAAACAAGCCCCTAGAGCATGGTATGATAGGTTAAAAACATTTTTACTTGAAAAGGGGTTTACCATGGGCAAAGTAGATAAAACTCTTTTTGTTCTTAAGCATGGCAATGACTCATTATTCATTTAAGTGTATGTGGATGATATTATCTTTGGTTGTGCTTCTCATGATCTTGTGTCCAAGTTTTCAGCAATGATGAGTTCCGAATTTTAAATGAGTATGATGGGTGAACTCACTTACTTTTTGGGGATGCAAATCAAGCAAACCAAGGAGGGTATCTTTGTGCATCAAACAAAGTATACAAAAGACCTCCTAAGACGCTTCAACATGGACAAAAGCAAAACTCTTCGGACACCAATGAGTACAGCAACAACACTTGAACTTGATGAAGATGGTGAACGCGTGGATCAAAAAGAATATAGAAGCATGATCGGATCACTTTTATACCTCATGACATCAAGACCGGACATACAATTCAGTGTATGTCTCTGTGCATGTTTTCAATCCTCCCCACGTGTTTCACATCGTCAAGCCGTCCAAAGGATTCTCAGGTACTTACATGGAACTCAAGAATTTGGCATTTTTCTTCCTTCTTCCTCAATCGTTACTTTGAAAGTTTTTTACGATGCTGATTTTGGAGGTTGTTGGATTGATAGAAAAAGTACTTCCGGTGCTTGTCATTTTCTTGGAAATTCACTTGTTGCTTGGTCCTCTAGAAAACAAAATTCAGTTGCACAATCCACAGCCGAATCTGAATATGTAGCTACTGCTAGTGCTTGCTCACAAACTCTTTGGATTGTTCAAACACTTAAGGACTATGGGATTGATCTAGATAGTGTTCCACTTTTCTGTGACAACACTAGTGCCATTTGCATTGCTAAAAACCCCGTGCAACATTCGAGAACAAAGCACATTGACATTAGGTATCACTTTCTCTGTGATAATGTTGAAAGAGGCAACATTGTGCTTCACAAGGTAGATACCGAACAACAATTGGCTGACATTTTTACAAAACCTTTGGATTTCACTCGTTTTTGTTACATTTATGCACCCTCACGGCTTAAATTGAGGGGGATTTTTCAAAACTTGGGAAGTCTATGTGTAAATCTGAATCAAAGTAACATGAACATAGTATTTCATACATATATGACTTTGTGATTCCTTTTACATGCTGAAAGTTCTTACTACATTACTCGTGTTATACATTTTGTAGTTTTTGCCATATCTAGTAATTGGAATAATTACTTACACTAAATCTGGTCATGATCGAACTTACTTGCTGTTTTGAACTTGTTGCATGCTCACAAGTGCTTTTAATCATAAGGAATTAATCAAGTAATCAACTCACAGGTTGAGTTTTTATGAACAAATATAAATTGAGAAAAGATCAAAAGAATATGCATGCATCGCACTTCTTATTTTGAGATGGCTTATCATTGCACTTAGATATGAACTTGGAAGAAGTTGTGTATGACTAAAACCATGTCCTTGAGCTTCTGATTGCCAATTGACATAGGCTTGGCTTGGTTGGATAGAATAAGACAGATGCGCATATAATCTCTTGCAAATATCATAATGATCTAAATTTATACCTTGAAAAATAATAAATGCAGCAACTAGTGTCATGCTTTCAGGTTTTGAAATAGTTAAGCTTGTGAGATCATGACTTGCTTAAATTGAAAATTACATTTGATCTCTAGCGTGGCTTACACTACTGTATGTATCTCATTGATGTGATAGTGCAAGTTACTTGATAGTATGACTTGGGTGAGCTTTGTTTATATATATATATATATATATATATTTATATGTATATATATATATATATATGTTATAATATGCTCATAACAACTAAAGGGGAGAGATAATTTGTGTATATGATCATGACTTGCTGAATACATTGTCAAAGGGGGGGAATTTAAGGCATGATTATTCTCAGAGAGATAAGTTTGAAAAGAGAGAGAATATGTGCATGAGGAGAGATGATAAAGGGGGAGAAATTGTCTTCAAAACTTTTATGAGAATAAGCCAATGTTCGAATTTTAAATGGTGTTGCCAATGCATTCATCAAGGGGGAGATTGTGAGACCTATGTGTGTTGAATACATTGGCTTGTGGTAAATACATTGGCTTTGATGATAAAAGTTCCGAATTACTCCCAAAACACCTTTTTATCTAGATCCGACTCTAGCTACGAGCTATAGCAAGGTCCGACCGCAGATCCGACTTGTTTTAGGTAGCTTCGGGTACGTTCAATGCTAGGTCCGACTTGTTGGCAAGGTCCTACTAGCTTGAGGTTAGCTCCGGTGAGTTTTGACTTTAGCGCTGACATGTCTTTGATAGGTCCGACATGTTTTAGCTAAGCTCCGACTTACTTTGTCTAGCTCCGTTTTTGGGTTGACTAAGCTTTGACTAGTTTTGTTAAGATCCGGCGCTAGGTTATACTAGTTTTGGTAAGCTCCGGCTCAAGCTCCGGGTTGCTCTGGCAAGGTCCGGAACTTGACCGCAGTGTTTCTATTTTTCATATGCAATGTTTCGTACTTGCTTTACATCTCTGGAAAGATTTCTTAGTATTCATTTGCTAAGTTTTTGGTGTGTTTTGGTTGAATATGGATGATATCGTTATTAATGTGGTTTTGCAACATGCTTATGTGGGTTGCTCACATAAGGTGTTGTGTTCGGAACTGACAAGAGTCAAGTTGCGGACTTGGGCTCGTATGGATTGTTTGTTTATTAATGTGCAGGTGTTGCTTGAGTTCAAGTCATGGCTGGTGACAGGATCCCTTGGACTAGTCTCAGGGAGGAGATGAGGTTCCAACAACCAAGTTCAGGAGGAATTGTGGTTGAGCGGGTCAGGAGGTCGCACAGGATGATTGAATCAAGGGCAGTGCATATGAAGGTCGAAGGAAGATGTTCGCACATATGCAAGCGGTGCATGACGTGGCAACATGGTTCTGGAGACGGTTTAAGGAAAGGAGATCTGATTGGAAGGATCGGATCGTACTGGATGAAGACTTCAGCTGCTGGCTGAGTCGGTTATGGCTCGGTATGGAAATATCGAGTTGGTTATGGTAGATTTTGTGTGTTGCACAAAAGTTGAGTTGTGTTTGGGATACAGGATGTTTTCCGAGTCTGTTAGGAAGTCTCGAGATTGTTTCTATCTGCGTATAGGAAGATCTTGAGCAGTTATGATTAGATGGGATTCGTGATCAGGGTAGGATCAGAATCCGAATCTGTGTTGCGTTGCCCTGCGGGCTGGTTATAAAAGCAAGGGAAGGCCAAGACTTGTGGAGGTGACAGAGAGGGTGCTCGATGACTTTTGGGCTGTTTCTATTGTTCTCTATTGAATAAAGTTTGTGGTTGAAAGGAACATTTGTGCCTTGTTCGTCCGACTTGTTCCAGACAAGTTTTACTCGTCGAGTTGTCTGTTCAGTACTACCCTTCATCGGTGGTTTTATCATAACTCAAGTTTTACATATCCAATCGACGTGATTCTTTTTGTGTTGTCTTCACAAATTGTTTTTCTACCATCTGTGAAAATGTCACAGTCATTGGATTTGTGTTTTTATACCTACACGAGTTTCTTTGCAGAGTTACAGAACTGTTTTCTACTCAGTAGAACAAATGGATCGTTGTTTGATCTATCGATCATAACTTGAGTTTCTCTTGACAGATTTGAGTGATTCTTCTTGTGTTGTCATCGTGACTTGATTCTCCCTGATATATACCACTTTTGTCATGGTAAAACACGTTTAGATTAGTCTCATACACGATTTTTCTAACAAATCGTTTTTCTGCCAAAGGGGTTGGGATTTAATTGTTTCCGATGTGTAAGATTTTTTAAATCTACCATTCACCCCCTCTCTGGTAGCTTTTCACGTGCTCTTCGATCCTACAACATTACAACTATTTTTGCGCACAAATGAACAGTAATATAAAGTTCATTACCTTAAGACGATACATTACAAACAAGAAAAAAGAAAAACACAAACTACAAACAAGAAAAGAAAAACAACACAACTAGGAACAAGAAAAAAACTACCTCTCCTCCACCTCGCTCCACCTACTTCTCCTTCTCCTTCTCCTCCTCCTCTTTGGGCTCCTGGCTGGGTGGGGGCACCTCCCGTGGCGAAGACGGGAAGCCCAGTTTTCTGGACGTCTCCCCCACCAGGTTGTCGCGGCCGGTGACGCTAAGCTCGTCCGTTAGCATCTACTAGAGGACGTCGAGGCGGCCGGCCAAGTGCGTCATGCCGAAGACGTAGTGGCCCATGGTCCCCATTGCAGCATACTCTAGAAGGGTACCAAGCCCAAGGCGACGCATGGAGCGCGATGTATTGTCAAATACATCGTGCACCATCTTCCGGAGAGCCCACTCCTTGTCCGGGGGGTCTGGTCGGGGACACTTCCCCTTGGCGTCCTTCGGCGGGCTTGGCGGCGGCATTGTCTTGTCAGCCATGGTGTTCTTGGCACGGTTTTGGGAAGAGAGGAAGAGTGGCTGTGCGGAGAAGATGATGGCGTGCCCGGGTGATCTTATAGCGTAGTAGTAGCCTGGCTGGGGTGCTCATCCTCTGCAGTACTGCAGACGCAGTAGATGTAGCTGACATGTGGGTCCCACACCCTATAGGGCCCTCATGTCAGCCATCTCTACTGCACCTGCAGTACTCCAGGGGATTTGAAGCCGCCTGGCTATTCGTCTCTCGACGCGCGCAGTAGTGGTGATGGGACGCGGAGCGGTTCCAATTGAATTCAAAGATGCGCATGCGTTGCGCGCATTAAAGGCGCCTCGGTGACTAGCGTGCATGTAAACTCGGTGCGCCCGGTCGCATCAGCCGCCTGTACAGATGGCTACGGCTTGAAGGACCAAACCTTATGCGGCAAACAACAACATATAATACTTCCTCGGCCCCAACTCAACTCTATTTCTGTTTTGGTCGAACTAATTACCTTTGACCAATGATTTATATAGAATTTATTAACTTCAATAACATGTAGTACTAGATTGTATATTATGGAAATATTTTCATGGTGAATCTAAAAGTACATATCTTGTATTGTTAAAACAGATCAAAATTGTGTAAATCTCAAAGATAGATTTGACGAAACCTAAGACTTCTCTTTGAAAAAGTTTTATATTTTACATTAGTTTTACATATGTAATATGCACATAGGATATATCACTTGATAGTTTTGCAAAAAAAATATGGAGGAGAAATATGTATATCCCATATGCTACTACTACGTGTAAATTAGGGGTGGGCAAATAAACCAAGACCAAAAAACCAAAACCGAAAAAACCGAGACCGGAACTGAAAAGACCAAAATATCGGGTGTCAGGTACTTTTTGGGTAGCAAATATAAATAACTGAAAAATAAATGTCGGGTTCGCGTACCACTCTCGGGTAACTGAAATAACCGAATAGTCGGTCCATCAAATAATAGTTAAATTATGCGTGCTAAACTATGAACAATTCAAATTTAGATATTTTATTTTCATGTTGTGATGTGTGAAGTTGTTGGATTTAAACATTTATTTTTTATTTTTCATTTGTCAATTTATAATAAATTACCTCACGGGATTAAATTTATCAATCATATTAAATTTGTGCAAACATGACATGGATATAATGTATAATTTGGATATATCGGGTAGGACCGAAGACCGAACCAGAATTTTGGTACCCAAAATGTTCGGGTACCTAATATTATTACAACAATTCGGGTAGTGATTTCAAGAAACTGAATTTTGAAAAAGACCGAAATACCTGAACCAAAATATCGGGTAGACCAAATGCACACACCTAACATAAATCCATCCGAAATAATTAGCTAGTTTGAGGATGAATGAAGTTGAGCTTGCGAGCTTGATGAGCACCGTCATTGTTTTGAGCAGCGATTAATTTATGGCATCATCAAATCTGGAGTAATTTTTCTATATAATTTGGGGACGAAAAATTAGTTAACACGCTATATATGAGGAGAAAGATTAGGATATCCTACCTATTTCTTGTGTTGAATAACCCTGCGTCGTGGACAACATATCCGACACTTCATTCTGGTCGCCAGGATCATCCTGCCCCAAGTCATCTTGGGCAGCAGGCGGAGGACCTTGATGATCAGGATAAGGACCAGGCAAGAAATCATTGGTCAAAGGTAAGTTTGACCAAAGCTAAAAATAGAGTTGAGTTGGGACGGAGGGAGGAGTACTTTTTACAGACCGCTTTGCAAGCCTCGCTGCGGGCGATCTCCTGCCTGCTAACAACTCCAGCGGCTAAAGTAGCGTACAGCTGCACTTTAGAAGCCGTAACCCTAGTTTGCATCAAAGGAAACTCACGGGACAGTTTAAAGGAATGGAATCCTCTGGAAGGAAAAGACATTCATACGAGTTTTGCAAGTAGCATTCCAAACGGTGCACTTTAGAAGCCATAACCATCACTGTGCGCGTCTCAACGTCTTCTTGGCGCGTACTAATAAAGACACACCATCCTCTTCTCCGTAACACACATAGGCCATCCTCTTCTCCGCGCGTACTCTTCCTCTTCGTATCTGTCGCGCGCGCCCTCATTGGTTCCCTTCGAAGCCCGTGGAGTTCCGCTTGTCGCACGATATTGCGGTCTTGATCACGGGGTGGGTCGATGCAACCTCCCCGCAGCCCATGGACAACCTCTCCAGTCTACGCGCCACCTGCAGGCCATGCATGCGGTGTGCCGGGATCGAGCCGTGGGCAAGCGCGTGGCACTGGAGCGGGAGAGCATCTGGAAGTTTAACTAGAGCTATGACTGCCTCGTGGAGCGCCTGGCAATCGTCGGCAACCCTCATGCATGCTACGCCATCGGGTTCGACCTCGTCTTCCTGCACGGTCGCGCGTAGCCGGGCACCCAGTTCCTTGCCCGGGCGGCCGCGAACGGCCACATGGTGACGGCCTACGTCCTCGCCATGCTCCACTATGACGCCGACCGCGGGGCCCACGACGCCTTCGAGTATATCTGGCAGGTCAAAGGTGAGGCCCACGTCAGCTACAACGCGGTTGGGTCTGTTGCCATCAAGTGGACCAATAAGGAGTGCTGCCGGCGTCAGCATGAAGCCATGAATAGCATCGATGGTGTCGTCTGGAGGTTCCTAGGCAGGCCTCGTCCAGAAGCGCCGCCGGTGGCGGTGCCCAACATTGATGATGACGCTTGGGGCTGCTCAATAGGGGGGAACCAGGGAACTGCCCGCTGTGGCAAGCCTACATGGGAGGAGTGGACAGTCTTCTGTACAGAGAACTGCAGGATTAAGCACAAGCATGACCTGTTCTGCCGTCAGGCGTTTTACTCTATGGGTTATACTCCCTCCATTCCCGTTTGGATGCACCCCTAGTTCTCCCAACGCCAATTAAAAGAGAACAAAGGGAGTATATAGAATAGACTTTTAGTATATGTGTTTCACCTATGCCCGCTCGTCTCTGATGAATGTTGCACTTGTTGTGTTTCCCCTATGCGCGCTCGTCTTATGTTTAGCTCTGTTTGCATCAAAAGAAACTCACGAGACAGCTTAAAGCAATGGATTCTTCCAAAAATGAATACATTCAATCATACAGTAGTTTGGAACAAAGGAAATCAGTGTTCCCTTCTCTCTGTTCATTGTCTCCACTTTTCATTCCAGTCGTCGCTAATCGACAAAACTAGCTGTTACATAATCCCCAATAAACACAAAATAAAATAATCGGCACATCTAGTCCACAGCACTTCCCTTGAAGCAGTGGTAATAACTTCTGGCCGCGTATAGGAGTAGTGGTAATGATTACACCGCGTATAGGGGCATAGGGCCAGTGGTACGTTGGAGTTCTACCTATCTTTTTCTAACTTTTTTCTCGTCCTTTCTTTTCTTTTCTCTCTGTTGATTATCTCCACTTTTCTTTCCAGTCGTCGCTACCTGTTAGTACTGTATAATACTTTACAGATCGCTTTGCAGGCCCCGCTGCGAGCGATCTCCTGGCACCTCTAGCGGCTAAAGTATCGTACAGGCAACTTTACAAGCCACCGGCGGTGTAGAGGGTCGTTCATTAACAAAGAATACAGATAGAACAGATAGTTCACTAAACAGCAGATAGAAAGCAAAATAACAGATGGAACAGACGAACAACATTGAGTTCATTATCATAAAACATTACAGCCTCCTACCTATATTACTAGTCGTTAGAACAAGTTTTTTAGTTCATATTTGAACTACAAAACTTGTCCTAATTATTAATCACAAGTACTAATATGGGAAGGAGGAAGTACAAAACATGAAAATCAGCACCACGAAACAAGAAAAAATAAAACATCACAAAAACAAGAAGAGAAAAACATCATGACTGGATTAATCAGTGTCAAAAGATTTCCTGTTTTAAAGTTGAGTTGAACTAGAATGTAATAAGATGTTTGGTGCAGTAGTGTAATCAACCATCTTCAACCATTGGATCGATCTACATTACGGTCGTTGAATCTTTTTATTTAACCCCCTCCACCAGGTGGAGGGGTGGTGGTGGGGGTGGAAGGCAGGGTTGAGCCTGTAAAATCTGAGGCCATGTACGAAATATTATAACGAGTATATCTATAGCAAAATAGAACAATAAATCTATAATAATATACAAAATATAAGATTAAATTTCAAATTTCAAAACATAACCATGTGTAATAAATAGTACAATACAAATCAATTAACGTGGAATGCATTATGTACAATAAGGGCACAGCCGTACTGTACAAGGTATTTGTGTGTGCGATCGATAACCGGCCTCTACAATTCTACAACACATGACCATTGGATGTCCCTGAAATTGAAAGTCGTGTAGAATACCCATGCGACAGATGCAACATGATCAAATTTTGGAATTTGGAGGTCGAAACTGAAACATGATCAAATTGAAATTTGGAGGTCGAAATCGAGACAGTTGGGGATATGAGATAAACTGAGAGAGAGGACACAATCGACGTATGAAGAATAAAAAATAACCCTATGGCTGGCCTCCGTGTTTTCTCTAGAGCTTTCAGGCAACCAACTAATCTACAGCTTGGCCATGGCGTCGGCGGCACACAGGCACAACTCATATTTTATAAGGTACTACCTCCGTCTTAAAAAGTTTGTCGCTTTGTAGTTCAAAAATGAACTACATAGCGACAAACTTTTTGAGACGGAGGGCATGTAGATGAATCAAGACCAGACATATATCGATCTTAGAGCAACTAAGTGGATCCATCAGCAGATTAGGAGTTGGAGGATGGTGTAACTTCCTTCAACTTAGGTGAACTAGTTGTCAGTAACTAATCACTTAAACTTGGATATGCTAGATTAAACTAGCTGAAATAATCTCAAACCGGGGCCCCTTGCAGATCCGGGGCCATGTGCGGTGGCACAGCTCGCACATACCTATGCTCGGGCCTGGTGGAAGGGGTTTAATGAAAAGATGTAATAACCGTAGGATGTATAGATCCAACAGATGAAAATCTTTGATTACACAATTGCACTAAAACTTTAATTGCATGTCGCGTTGTCAACGAGTCGAACTCGAGCGAGTTTGTTTCTACCATATATAAAAATTGTGTCCCATATAACATTTTTAATAGATTTATATAGTTTAGTTAATCATACGTGCATATCATAACGACAACAACAAATGAGCTTACTCGAACTTTTCGAACGAGTGATTTTGACAAGCTGTGAACAATTTGTCCCACCTCGGAAAGTTGAGCTCGTTTGTAAGACCTATGTGTGCTGAATACATTGGCTTGTAGTGAATACACTTGGTTTTGATGATAAAAGTTTTGAATATCACCAAAAACACCTTTTTATCAAGGTCCGACTCTAGCTCCGAGCTACAACAAGGTCCGATGGTAGGTCCGGCTTGTTTTGGGTAGCTCCGGCTACGTTAGATGCTAGGTCCGACTTCTTGGCAAGGTCCGACTAGCTTTAGTTAGCTCCGGTGAGCTTTATCTTTAGCTCCGGCATATTTTTGTTAGCTCCGGGATGCTAAGCTCCGACGTATTTTGTCTAGCTCCGGGTTTTGGGTTGACTAGTTCCAACTAGTTTTGGAAAGCTCCGGATCCAGGATCTACTAGTTTTGGTAAGCTCCGGATCCAGGATCTACTAGTTTTGGTAAGCTCCGGCGCTAGGTTCTACTAGCTCTTGTTAGCTCCGGCTCAAGCTCTGGGTTGCTCTAGCAAGGTCCGGAACTTGACCGCAGTGCTTTTGTTTTGCATTTGCAATGTTTCGTGCTTGCTTTACTTTGTTGGAAAGATTGCTTATTATTCATTTGCTAAGTTTTTGGTGCGTTTTGGATGATACGGCTGATATCGTTTCTAATGTAGTTTTGCAACATGCTTATGTGAGGTTCTCACGTAAGGTGTTGTGTTTAGAACTAACGTGAGTCAAGTCGAGGACTTGGGCTCGTATGGATTGTTTGTTTGTTCATGTGCAGGTGTTGCTTGAGTTCAAGTCATGGCTGGTGACGGGATCCATTGGACTAGTCTCAGGAGGAGATGAGGTTCCAACAACCAAGTTCAGGAGGAACTGTGGTTGAGCGGGTCAGGAGGTCGTACAGGATGATTGAATCAAGGACAGTGCATATGAAGGTCGAAGAAAGGTGTTCGCACGTATGCATGAGGTGCATGACGTGGCAATATGCTTCTAGAGATGGATTATGGAAGGAAGATCTGATCGGAAGGATCAGATCGTATCGGTTGAAGACTTAGGCTGCTAGCTAAGTCGGTTATGGCTCGGTATGGAAATATCGAGTTGGTTATGTTAGGATTTCGTGTGTGTCACGAATTTGAGTTGTTTAGGAATGTGGGATACGTTCCTAAGGTGTTTGGAAGTCTTAAGATTGCTTCTATCTGCGTATAGAAGAATCTTGAGCAGTTATGGAAGTTCCGATTGTGATCGGATAAGGATTGGAGTCCTAGTTGTATTGGGTTGGTCTAAGGGCTGATTATATAAGCAAGGGAAGGCCAAAGCTCGAGGTAGACGACTTTGGGGGCTGTTCCTCTTGTGTTCTATTGAATAAAATTCATAGTTTGAAGGAACTTTTGTGCCTTGTTCGTCCGACTTGTTCCAGACAAGTTTTACTCGTCGAGTTTCTGGACAGCACTACCTTTCGTCGGTGGTTTAATCATAACTCGAGTTTTACTGATCCAATTGACGTGATTCTTTTTGGGTTGTCTTCAAAACTTGATTTTCTATCATCTTTCAAAATTTCACGGTCATTGGATTTGTGGTTTTTGATCTACACGAGTTTCTTTGCAGCACTCCAGAAACTGTTTTTCTCGGGTAGGTCAGATTGACCAGTGTTTGATTTTTTTATCATAACTTTAGTTGTTCTCGACGGATTTGAGTAATTCTTTTTGTGTTGTCTTCGTGACTTGATTCTCTTTGATATATATCACTTATTACGGTGAAACACGTTTAGATTAGTCTCATATACGATTTCTTTAAACAGATTGTTTTTTGCCGAAAGGGTTCGGGGTTTAATTGTTTCCGCTGCGTAAGATTTTTAAATCTACCATTCACCCCCCCCCCTCTGGTAGCTTTTCACGTGCTCTTCAATCCTACAATTGGTATCAGAGCCACGGTGCTCTAATCTTTGTGATTTGCACGTGTTTTTGACTAATCATCATGGAGAAGTACTCCGTCAAACCTTGTGTGTTTGCTGGTATTGATTTTCAGGTTTGGAAGGCACGCATGGAGGCTTTTATCCAGGCACAAGGCTTTGCAATATGGGAGAAGGTGTATAAGCCTTATGAAGTGCTACCCAATGATCAAGTCACGGCCACGAACCTCCGGGACGTCGACAACAACAACAAAGCCCGAAACTTGATCATCCAAGGACTCACTCAAAGCGACTTTGATCGTGTCGCGCACCTCCGATCAGCATACGACGTTTGGAGAGCTCTCTGTGATTATCATGAAGGCTCCAACACAATCAAGGAGGTAAAACAAGATATGTTCAAGAAAGAATATATGCGTTTTGAGATGCAACCAGGTGAGTCGATCGATGACCTCTTTGCTCGTTTCAATAAAATTCTCAGCAACTTACGTAGTGTCAATGTAAATTTTTCTGATGCTGAGAATGCTAGACAACTTCTTAGTGCATTAGACATGACAATTTGGGAGATGAAAGTAACATCTATTCGTGAATCAACTGTCATGAGTTCTCTTACATTAGATGTACTTTATTCTAAACTAAAAACTCATGAAATTGACATCCTAGCACGTAAGAACCCAAACAAGTCTATTGCATTTGTCTCACAACGTGATATGTCTAGCTCCGGCCAATCATCATCCTACAATACTCTTGCTTTGTTGTCCTCACTAACCCTGGAGCAGATCGAAGAAATTCCAGAAGAGGAGTTGGCACTCATCTCTACTAGATTCTCAAAAGCATTGCAAAATGTGAGAACTAGAAGGAGAGGAAGCTCCGGACCTCAACGCTGTTTTGAATGTGGTAAAACAGGACACTTTCATATAGAATGCCCTAACCTTTCAGGTCCGACCACCCGAGAAGAAAAACAAAGCAAGATCCGGACCTCCTCTGGAAATTCCAACAAGAAGAAGAAAGGTACCATAGGACGCAAGATGATCAACAGCTTCATCACCGCGCTTCAAGAGCTCAGTTCAAGTGATGTAGACTTTGAAAGTGATGAAGATAATGATGATCTGGCCAACTTATGCTTCATGGCGGGCAAAGCAAGATCAAGATCAAGTCAGGAGGAAGCAGAACACAACAGTGACGATGATGAGGTATGTTCTACCTACAATGAAATGTGTGATGCTATTTCTCGTGCAACTATTATTGTCAAGAAAAAGGACAAAAAGCTTAGGGATAGTGCTGCTAAAATTGAATCACTAGAATCTGAAATTAACCGTTTAAAAACTTTGATTCCTAGTGATGATGCATGTCCCTCATGTGACTTAATCTATGAACAATTGTCCACATTAAGAAGTGCACACTCCTCCACTCTAGATAAACTTGATGATGAAATTAAAAAGAACAAAGAGCTTGCTGCACTTAATGATAAAAACTTGAAAGATGCTAGCTGTTCTACAATTGACTTGCATTGTTCTGCATGTGAAAATCTTGATAAGAAACTGCAAGATGCTATGAATGAAATTTCTATGTTGAACAATGTTTTACGTTCTCATGAAGTTAAATTTTGTTCCAATTGCAAACTAAAAGGAAAAACTTCATGTGAAAACTGCCTAGACTTGTCCAAGAAACTTGATGACATGAATAGGACACTAGGTCGGTTTTGTAATAGGGATAAGAATCTAAACTTGCTGCTGAATTCTTCCAAGTCTAGCAAAGATAAAACTGGTTTAGGTTTTGATTCTCATGTTCATGCTAAGGCACATCCACCTAAAGTTGTAAAGTCATTAGGAATTGGTTTGATTCAAACAGTTCCTAAACAAAATAGAGTGGTTTTCAAATCTGCAGGAGTGATGCCTCATTCCGTTTCAAATAAAAATATTGCTTGCTCATCTAGACATGAACACAAAGTTAAATTTCAATGTACCTTCTGTGGTAGAGATGGTCATGTCATAGATTTTTGTTATAGACTAGCTAAACAACAGAAAAAGGAAAGAAAAATTGCTAGATCTTATAACTTTCATGCAATTAGAAAAACACAACCTGCTTTAGTGAGTCAGAAATTTCAAAAGGTAGCTTCCGGACCTTCTGGTAAGAAATCCGCAAAAGCAGCTCCGATAGTTCTGATAGCTCCGAGAGCTACCGGATCTTCTGTTGTTCCCTCCGGAGCTTCAGTTTTTGCCTCCGGACCTTCTGCTTTTACCTCCGGAGCTATTGGTTTTCACTCTAAACAAGTAACAACTTCTAAATCAACTGTTAAGAATAGAAAACCTCAATCTTTGACTCATAAACCTGCTGTTTTATCTCAGCTTTCGCGTGTTTTTCCTGCTGCACGTCGCGTGACTCAGTACTGGATTCCTAAATGCCTTTTGACTAACCCCAGTATTGAGTCATCGACGTATTGTGCTTCTATGTAGGTTACACGCTTGAGGAAGGAGAATATTTGGATTGTGGATTCAGGTTGCTCACGCCACATGACCGGTAACAAAGATTGGTTCTCCTCCCTCTCCTTTGTGTCACGTGTAGAGAATGTTACCTTTGCCGGTAATTCTTCAACTCCTATAATTGCTAAGGGTTCGGTTAGAGTAAATGATCACTACATTTTGAAGGATGTGGCACTTGTCAAAAATTTGAAATACAACTTGCTTTCTGTTTCACAATTGCTAGATGAAAATCTAGAAATTATTTTCAATAAAAACTGCTGTAAAGTTGTAGGTTCAAATAGTGAGCTTATTTTTAACATGTATCGGTTTGGAAGAATTTTTAAAGCTGATTTTGATATGTCTTCCTCTAAGCATAGGTGTCTAGTTGCTAATGATTCAAAAGACTTATATTTTTGGCATCGTAGACTTGGTCACGTAGGCTTTGATCACCTAACACGTGTTAGTACTCTTGATCGCATACGTGGGCTGCCTAAGCTTAAAGGGGACAAAGAAATTGTATGCTCTTCTTGTAGACATGCTAAGATGGTTGCAGGTTCACATACTCCTCTCACAATGATCATGACAACTGAACCATGTCAACTTTTGCATCTTGACACCGTAGGACCTTCACGTGTTCAATCCTTCGGAGGTAAATGGTATGCTCTTGTTATTGTTGATGATTATTCTAGATATTCTTGGGTGTATTTTATGGCGTCTAAGAATGAAGTTTTTAGTCACTTTAGAACTTTATTTCTTAGATTATCAATCGATCACCCAGGATCATTAAAAGCAATTAGAAGTGATAATGGAACTGAATTTAAAAATCAATTCTTTGATCACTTTTGTGCTGAAAATAGAATAGATCATCAATTCTCTTCACCATATGTACCTCAACAAAACGGTGTTGTAGAAAGAAAGAACAGAACCCTAGTTGAGATGGCCAGGACTATGCTTGATGAATATCAAACTCCTAGGAAATTTTGGGCTGATGCGTTAGCAACTGCTTGTTATGTCTCAAATCGTGTTTTCTTACGTGCTAAGCTAGGTAAAACACCATATGAGCTCCGGTTTGGACATAGGCCTAGTGTTACACACTTTCGGGTCTTTGGATGCAAATGCTTTGTTAAGAAACATGGTAATCTTGATAAATTTGAACCTAGATCCATTGATGGCATGTTTCTTGGTTATCCATCTCATACTAGAGGCTACCGTGTGCTTTTACCTGACACTAACAAAATTGTGGAGACTTGTGAAGTGTCTTTTGATGAAGCTAGCCCAGGTACTAGCTCCGGTGTTGCAGGACCAGATCCGTATCCTCGGGGGGAGGGTATTTTCGAAGATGAAGAAGAGCCGGTGATACTGCCTGGTAGTTCCGAAGTTGACACGTGTCCAGCTCCGGACATTGAACAAGCTCCGGCTATCACCTCTGCTGATCCTGATCAATCACAAGTCACAAGCTCATCAATCTACAATGAACCTAATGAAGAAGAAGCTTGTGAGACATCTGTTCCCCTACAATTTTACAAAGATCATCCCCCACAACAGATGATTGGAAGCTTGCACGAACGAGTCACACGGTCCAGGTTTTGCGATCCAAACTCTCATGCTCATTCTGCTTTTGTTGCTTCTTTTGAACCCAAAGATATATCACACGCACTCACTAATGAATCTTGGATTATTGCCATGCAAGAAGAGTTAGAAAATTTTGAAAGAAATAATGTTTGGAAACTTGTACCTTCACCTCAAGGTCACACTTTAATTGGAACTAAATGGGTATATAAAAATAAACAAAGTGAGGATGGGGTTGTGATTAGGAATAAGGCTAGGTTGGTTGCTCAAGGTTTCACTCAAGTTGAAGGTCTAGATTTTGATGAAACTTTTGCTCCTGTCGCTAGATTAGAAGCCATAAGAATTTTGTTAGCCTTTGCAGCATCTAAAAGTTTTAAGCTATATCAAATGGATGTTAAAAGTGCTTTTCTTAATGGCTACATAGATGAGGAGGTTTATGTCAAACAACCACCAGGTTTTGAAAATCCAGATTTTCCTAATCATGTTTTCAAACTGTCCAAAGCCTTATACGGTCTCAAACAAGCCCCTAGAGCATGGTATGATAGGTTAAAAACATTCTTACTTGAAAAGGGGTTTACCATGGGCAAGGTTGATAAAACACTTTTTGTGCTTAAGCATGGCAATGACTCATTATTCGTTCAAGTGTATGTGGATGATATTATCTTTGGTTGTGCCTCTCATGATCTTGTGTCCAAGTTTTCAGCAATGATGAGTTCTGAATTTGAAATGAGTATGATGGGTGAACTCACTTACTTTTTGGGGCTGCAAATCAAGAAAACCAAGGAGGGTACCTTTGTGCATCAAACGAAGTATACCAAAGACCTCCTAAGGCGCTTCAACATGGACAAAAGCAAGCCTCTTCGGACACCAATGGGAACAGCAACAACACTTGAACTTGATGAAGATGGTGAACCCGTGGATCAAAAAGAATATAGAAGCATGATCGGATCACTTTTGTACCTCACGGCATCAAGGCTGGACATACAATTCAGCGTATGTCTTTGTGCACGGTTTCAATCTTCCCCACGTGTATCACATCGTCAAGCCGTCAAAAGGATTCTCAGGTACTTACATGGAACTCAAGAATTTGGCATTTTTCTTCCTTCTTCCTCAACCGTTACTTTGAAAGCTTTTTCGGATGCTGATTTTGGGGGTTGTAGGATTGATAGGAAAAGTACTTCCGGTGCTTGTCATTTTCTGGGTAATTCTCTTGTTACTTGGTCCTCTAGAAAACAAAGTTCAGTTGCACAATCCACAGCCGAATCTGAATATGTAGCTGCTGCTAGTGCTTGCTCACAAATTCTTTGGATTGTTCAAACACTTAAGGACTATGGGGTTGATCTAGATAGTGTTCCACTATTTTGTGATAACACTAGTGCTATTTGCATTGCCAAAAACCCCGTGCAACATTCTAGAACTAAGCACATTGATATTAGGTATCATTTTCTCCGAGATAACGTTGAAAAAGGAAACATTGTGCTTCACCATGTAGATACCGAACATCAATTGGCTGACATTTTTACAAAACCTTTGGATTTCACTCGTTTTTGTTACATTCGTAGTGAAATAGGGGTTATACATCCTCATGGCTTAAATTGAGGGGGAGTTTTTGAAACTTGGGAAGTCTATGTGTGAATCTGAAATTAAAATAATATGAGCATAGTATTTCATACATATATGACTTTGTGATTCCTTTTACATGTTGAAAGTTCTTACTACATTACTCGTGTTATACATTTTGTAGTTTTTGCCATGTCTAGTAATTGGAATAATTACTTACACTAAATCTGGTCATGGTCGAACTTTCTTGCCGTTTTGAACTTGTTGCATGCTCACACATGCTTTTAATCATTAAGAATTTATCAAGTAATCCACTCACATGTTGAGTTTTTATGAACAAATATAAATTGAGAAAAGATCAAGAGAATATGCATGCATCGCACTTCTTCTTTTTGAGATGGCTTGTCATTGCACTTAGATATGAACTTGGAAGAAGTTGTGTATGACTAAAACCATGTCCTTAAGCTTCTGATTGTCACATGACATAGGCTTGGCTTGGTTGGTTAGAATAAGGCAGATGCGCATATAATCTCTTGCAAATATCATATTTTCTAAATTTATGCTTTGAAAAATAATAAAATGCAACAACAAGTGTCATGCTTTCAGGTTTTGAAATAGTTAAGTTTGTGAGATCATGACCTGCTAAAATTGAAAATCACACTTGATCTCTAGCATGGCTTACACTACTTTATGTATCTCATTGATGTGATAGTGTGAGTTACTTGATAGTATGACTTGGGTGAGCTTTGTTTATATGTATATGTTATAATATGCTCATAACAACTAAAGTGGGAGAGAAAATTTGTTTATATGCTCATGACTTGCTGAATACATTGTCAAAGGGGGAGAGATTAATCACACATTCAAAAAGGGAGAGATAAGAAAATATGGGTATAAGGAGAGATAATAAGAGGGAGAGATTTTCATTTTAAAAAAAAAAGGGGAGAGATTTTCATTTTCTTCTCTTTTTACTTTTGATTTACAAATGGGGAGAAATTATTTTCAAAACTTTTATTGAAAATAAGCCAATGTTCGGAATTTTAAATGGTGTTGCCAATGCATTCATCAAGGGGGAGATTGTAAGACCTATGTGTGCTGAATACATTGGCTTGTAGTGAATACACTTGGTTTTGATGATAAAAGTTTTGAATATCACCAAAAACACCTTTTTATCAAGGTCCGACTCTAGCTCCGAGCTACAACAAGGTCCGATGGTAGGTCCGGCTTGTTTTGGGTAGCTCCGGCTACGTTAGATGCTAGGTCCGACTTCTTGGCAAGGTCCGACTAGCTTTAGTTAGCTCCGGTGAGCTTTATCTTTAGCTCCGGCATATTTTTGTTAGCTCCGGGATGCTAAGCTCCGACGTATTTTGTCTAGCTCCGGGTTTTGGGTTGACTAGTTCCGACTAGTTTTGGCAAGCTCCGGATCCAGGATCTACTAGTTTTGGTAAGCTCCGGATCCAGGATCTACTAGTTTTGGTAAGCTCCGGCGCTAGGTTCTACTAGCTCTTGTTAGCTCCGGCTCAAGCTCCGGGTTGCTCTAGCAAGGTCTGGAACTTGACCGCAGTGCTTTTGTTTTGCATTTGCAATGTTTCGTGCTTGCTTTACTTTGTTGGAAAGATTGCTTATTATTCATTTGCTAAGTTTTTGGTGCGTTTTGGATGATACGGCTGATATCGTTTCTAATGTAGTTTTGCAACATGCTTATGTGAGGTTCTCACGTAAGGTGTTGTGTTTGGAACTAACGTGAGTCAAGTCGAGGACTTGGGCTCGTATGGATTGTTTGTTTGTTCATGTGCAGGTGTTGCTTGAGTTCAAGTCATGGCTGGTGACGGGATCCATTGGACTAGTCTCAGGAGGAGATGAGGTTCCAACAACCAAGTTCAGGAGGAACTGTGGTTGAGCGGGTCAGGAGGTCGCACAGGATGATTGAATCAAGGACAGTGCATATGAAGGTCGAAGGAAGGTGTTCGCACGTATGCATGAGGTGCATGACGTGGCAATATGCTTCTAGAGACGGATTATGGAAGGAAGCTAAGTCGGTTATGGCTCGGTATGGAAATATCGAGTTGGTTATGTTAGGATTTCGTGTGTGTCACGAATTTGAGTTGTTTAGGAATGTGGGATACGTTCCTAAGGTGTTTGGAAGTCTTAAGATTGCTTCTATCTGCGTATAGAAGAATCTTGAGCAGTTATGGAAGTTCCGATTGTGATCGGATAAGGATTGGAGTCCTAGTTGTATTGGGTTGGTCTAAGGGCTGATTATATAAGCAAGGGAAGGCCAAAGCTCGAGGTAGACGACTTTGGGGGCTGTTCCTCTTGTGTTCTATTGAATAAAATTCATAGTTTGAAGGAACTTTTGTGCCTTGTTCGTCCGACTTGTTCCAGACAAGTTTTACTCGTCGAGTTTCTGGACAGCACTACCTTTCGTCGGTGGTTTAATCATAACTCGAGTTTTACTGATCCAATTGACGTGATTCTTTTTGGGTTGTCTTAAAAACTTGATTGTCTATCATCTGTCAAAATTTCACGGTCATTGGATTTGTGGTTTTTGATCTACACGAGTTTCTTTGCAGCACTCCAGAAACTGTTTTTCTCGGGTAGGTCAGATTGACCAGTGTTTGATTTTTTTATCATAACTTTAGTTGTTCTCGACGGATTTGAGTAATTCTTTTTGTGTTGTCTTCGTGACTTGATTCTCTTTGATATATATCACTTATTACGGTGAAACACGTTTAGATTAGTCTCATATACGATTTCTTTAAACAGATTGTTTTTTGCCGAAAGGGTTCGGGGTTTAATTGTTTCTGCTGCGTAAGATTTTTAAATCTACCATTCACCCCCCCCCCCTCTGGTAGCTTTTCACGTGCTCTTCGATCCTACATCGTTGCAACGAGAATATAAGGCAACGCGCGCTATTGTAGTCAGACATTCGATTGAAAAAATATGTCGTACAAGACTCCTGCACGCCATGTTTGATTTCAACGGAGCTCACCCGGTTGAAATCAAACAGCTCCGTTGAAATCGAACGGGACATGTATAAGGCATGTATGGGGCGGATGTTTTTTATATAAAACCCTGGGCCATTTTCGTGTCAAATTAAAAAACTGCCAGTGAAGCTGATGGGACACGTCGAGTCGTTGCGATAACCGAGAGGGATGCAAACCGCGGTTTTTTATAAGCATAATTTTTCCACGCATACGCTGGTACCTTTCCGTGTCAAATTAAAATTTTCTCCTTTTATCGAAAAACATCTCCTTTAACGACGCACCAGAGAGCAAGTGCATACCATTCTCAGATGGTGCCACACGTACTTCCTTCTTGTGTCTTCAATCGTCGTTTACTGATCGTTGCACCGTCTATATCCTACTGGACCCATCGTAACACTGTCCCAATGCCCCTATACGTGGTGTAATCATTACCACTGCTCCTATACCCGGTGTCCATAACAAATTCGTGCGAGTGATTTTGACAAGCTGTGAACGTTTGTCCCACCTCGGAAAGTTGAGCTCGTTGCAACGAGAATATAAGGCAACGCGCGCTATTGTAGTCAGACATCTGATTGAAAAATTATGTCATACAAGACATTTGCATGCTCCGTTCGACATCGTCCGCTCGCCCGGTCGAAATCGATCAGAACGTGGAGGAGGCTTGTACGGGGTGGATGTTTTTTAGAGAAAGCCATGGGCCCTTTTCGTGTCAAATTAAAAAACTGCCAGTGAAGCCGATGGGACACGTCAAGCCGTTGCGACGACCGAGAGGGATGCAAACCGCGTTTTTTTATAAGCATAATTTTTCCCTGCATACGCTGGGCCCTCTGCGTGTCAAATTAAAATTTTCTCCTTTTATCGAAAAACATCTCCTTTAACGACGCACCAGAGAGCAAGTGCATACCGTTCTCAGATGGTGCCACACGTACTTCCTTCTCGTGTCTTCAGCACTTCCCTTGAAGTAGTGGTAATAACTTCTGGCCGCGTATAGGAGTAGTAGTAATGATTACACCGCGTATAGGGGCATAGGGCCAGTGGTACGTTGGAGTTCTACCTATCTTTTTCTGACATTTTTCTCATCCTTTCTTTTCTTTTCTCTCTGTTGATTGTCTCCACTTTTCTTTCCAGTTGTTGCTACCTGTTATTATTGTATACTACTTTATAGACCGCTTTGCAGGCCCCGCTGCGAGCGATCTCCTGGCACCTCTAGCGGCTAAAGTATCGTACAGGCAACTTTACAAGCCACCGGCGGTGTGGAGGGTCGTTCATTAACAGAAAATACAGATAGAATAAATAGTTCACTAAACAACAGATAGAAAACAAAATAACAGATGGAACAGATGAACAACATTGAGTTCATTATCATAAAACATTACAACCTCCTACCTATATTACTTGTCATTAAAACAAGTTTTTTAGTTCATATTTGAACTACAAAACTTGTTCTAATTGGATCGATCTACATTACGGTCGTTGAATCTTTTTATTTAACACCTTCCACCATGTGGAGGGGTGGTGGTGGGGTTGGAAGGGGTTAAATGAAAAGATTTAATAACCGTAGGATGTATAGATCCAACAGATGAAAATCTTTGATTACACGATTGTACCAAAACTTTAATTGCATGTAGGGTTGTCGAGTCGAACTCGAGCGAGTTTGTTTCTACCATATATAAAAATTGTGTCCCATAGAACATTTTTAATAGAGTTATATAGTTTATTTAATCATACGTACATATCATAATGACAACAACAAATGAGCTTACTCGAACTTTTCGAGCTTGAGCTCATCAAGCTGGCAATACTCAACTTCATCCTCAAACTTTCAATCAAAACTAAGTTTGGTCCTTGAACTTTCAAATGGGTCAATTATTTAGTCCATCAACTTCAAAAAATCGTTTCACTTTCATCCTTACTCTGAGTTGGACATCCATATTGGCATGCCACATAAGATAGTTAATGTGTTTTTAATCCTGTTAATTTGTTATAGAAGTTTGTTTTATTTAAATGTTTGAAGTATGCGTCATTATATGCATGTAAACTCTTTTTCATGTTGAAGCAAGCAGGCAAGAGATTAAGAAATGATTTGAATGGACCCCTTAGTTGGATAGCTGGGTAGTACAACTGTCAGATCAAAACAAACGGTGGATGCAGCCTTTACTGCACGCATGCAGCAAAATGTCGCTATGTCAGGCGATCCTGGTCCAGGCAGGTATGCTCCGATTCCTGTCCTCCAACTCCATCTTGGCTTCCAATGACACAGGCGGTTCACCACCAGATTGTAGAAAGGATAAGCACGCACACATGTAACAGTCATTGTTGACTGCGTTGGTCTAACGTCATTGTTTGACTGTGTAGGCCTACGTTTAGTCATTAACGCTAGCTTTTGAATTTATGTAGTGCGAAAGGGTTTTGTTTTGTTTTCACACTACACTAGCTAGCCTATATAAAGTTTATGTGTGTTCCCTGATTAATACACAACAAACATTCTCCATATAGAATGAAACTTGCATGTCGCTTTCTTCTGCTGGAGGTTTGAAGGAAACTACTAGTACACGGCTGGCCGGGTACACGTATGGTACGAGTGTGCCAATGTACCTTAACCCCCAGTACGTCGTCCGTCCCTGGTGGTTGTTGGGCAGAACCTTACAGGTATGCTCTAATTTCTGTCCTCTTACTCCAAATCTAGGTTTCCGATGACGCGGGTGGTTCACCACCAGACAAACCAAAAAAGCCCCGGTGTTGAGCGGCATGCAAGTTTTTTGATGAAAAACTGACTGCGGGCTGCTGACGCATCCATCTCTAGTTTTTTGATGACACTCCCGCTGACGTGTCATCATCTTATTTATTGTGTAGGTATGGTAGTTAAACTAAGTATTAATAAAGGGACTAATAACATTTTGACACATCAGCGGGATGACGCATGGGAGGACAGAACGGGAGGGACACGGCTTGTATACTCCCATTCAGTGCTTCCATGCGTGCCCCTACTTAAGTGTCATGATTTTATTGACCCGTTCATTTACCTAACATAATGCCTGATTTAAACTAATTAGATGATGACACATAAGTGGGAGTACGCATGGTAGCACAAACGGGAGCACCGAAGTTGCATCCGAACGGCAGGCCCCCGCAGTCAGTTTGTCATCAAGAAATTTGCATGCTGCTCAACATTGAGGCTTTGCTGGTTTGTCTGGTGGTGAACCGCATGCGTCATCGGAAACCTAGATGTAGTTGGAGGACAGGAATCAGAACATACCTGCAGGGGTCTTCCAACCACCACAGGGGACGCACGACGGGGGTTAAGGTACACACTGGCACACCCGGATCGTACATATGTGCCGGTGAAGATGGAACTCAACAGTCTTACGGTTATGGAAAGAAAAAAGGAATAAGAAAAAGGATGGCGCGCATTTCGATCTATGAACCGCGAGACTACTAACTTCCATTTTAATTGGCCAGTTCCCGATTCTGCTGAGTCATTGTTGTTGTACGTGATGTTTGGTTGAGACAATGCAATTTGTGGTCATAACAATAAGAATTAAAAAGAGGAGTATATCAGATTCAAAAATCTTCATTACGCCAGGTCGTATGATGGCCGGACACTCTCCAATCCACTTAGATTGAAGTGGAACCACTCCTACCCAAACGAGGAAAAAAATTATGGATACGGTATGCATATCCAAGGTTGTGCATACTGTTCCACATTTGTGACATGTGTGCACATGAACGGACGGATGAAGTAGTTGCATGACCAGTGAAGCCGATGGGACACGTCGAGCCGTTGCGACAACCGAGAGGGATGCAAACCGCGGTTTTTTATAAGCATAATTTTTCCCTGCATACGTTGGGCCCTCTGCGTGTCAAATTAAAAATTTATCCTTTTATCGAAAAACATCTCCTTTAACGACGCACCGGAGAGCAAGTGCATACCGTTCTCAGATGGTGCCACACGTACTTCGTTCTCGTGTCTTCAATCGCCGTTCCCTGATCGTGCCACCATCTATATACCACTGGCCCCAATGTAACACTGGCCCAATGACCCTATGCGCGGTATAATCATTACCACTACTCCTATACCTGGTGTCCATAATGAATTCGTGCGAGTGATTTTGACAAGCTGTGAACGATTTGTCCCACCTCGGAAAGTTGAGCTCGTTGCAACAAGAATATAAGGCAACACGCACTATTGTCGTCAGACATTTGATTGAAAAAATATGTTGTACAAGACTTCTGCATGCTCCATTCGACATCGTCCATTCTGTCAGTCGAAGTCCACCGGAACGTGTAGGAGGCTTGTACGGGGCGGATGTTTTTTCGATAAAGCTTTGGGCCCTTTCTGTGTCAAATTAAAAAACTACCAGTGAAGCCGATGGGACATGTCGAGCCGTTGTGACAACTGAGAGGGATGCAAACCGCGGTTTTTTATAAGCATAATTTTTCCCTGCATACGCTGGTCCCTATGCGTGTCAAATAAAAAATTTCTCCTTTTATCGAAAAACATCTCCTTTAATGACGCACCGAAGAGCAAGTGCATACCGTTCTCAGGTGGTGCCACACGTACTTCCTTCTCGTGTCTTCAATCGCCGTTCCCTGATCGTGGCACCATCTATATACCACTAGCCCCAACATAACACTGGCCCAATGCCTCTATGCACGGTGTAATCATTACCACTACTCCTATACCCGGTGTCCGTAACGAATTTGTGCAAGCGATTTTGACAAGCTGTGAACGATTTGTCCCACCTCGGAAAGTTGAGCTCGTTGCAACGAGAATATAAGGCAACGCGCGCTATTGTAGTCAGACATCCGATTGAAATAATATGTCGTACAAGACTCAGCCACGTTCCTTTCGACATTGTCCGCTCCCCCGGTCGAAGTCAAATGGAACATGTATGAAGCGTGTACCGGGCGGATGTTTTTTTATATAAGCTCTGGGCTCTTTCCGTGTCAAATTAAAAAACTGCCAGTGAAGCCGATGGGACACATCGAGTCATTACGATAACCGAGAGGGATGCGGTTTTTTATAAGCATAATTCCATGCATATGTTGGGCCCTTTCCGTGTCAAACTAAAAATTTCTCCTTTTATCGAAAAACGTATCCTTTAACGATGCCAAATTTTCCCCTTTGATCGGAATACCACCCCTATTGCTATATTAACATATTTAGATTACAAATTGCCAAAGCCAGAGACGTGCACCTGTACATGGGCTCACGCGTCATGGGGACAAACACCAAGCATTCCAGCGCAGTTTCGACCCAGGAATACAAAGTGACTCAGCGCAGTTTCGGCCAACGAATAACAAGTGGCACAGCGCAGTGTTGGGCCTACTCTAATAGCTTTACGTATGCTTTGTCCTGGCTGCCTCCCCGCCGGACCCTTCGATCCACAACAACCCCTCTCCCGATTGCACAAAACGCGCATGGAGGAGCATCCGCCGGCTGCCATGCTCTTGGAGAAGCACCCAAGATAAGACATGGATGGGAAAAGACAGGCGTACGAAGGAGTGGCAGGATGGAATGAAGTCATTTTTAAATTTAGCATTCCAGGGCACTCGTGAAGAATAAACTAAGCCTTGCCCTTGCACGAAATGTCGTAATATTTTCCACAGGAGACGCAAGGAAGTTCATCTTCACTTGCTTCGTAATGGGATGTCATTTGATTATACTTGTTGGGTACAGCATGGAGAAAAACGAGTTGAGAAAAATATTGCTGAGCAATCAGCAAATAATGAGGAGATAATTTCTGATGATGCTGCTATGGAAAATATGTTGTCCAGTCTTCTTAAAGGCACTGGTGATCATGGTGGTACTTCAGCACATGTTGATGATCCAGAAAATGCTATAAACCAGCAGGAGCCAACTGGGTGTGCAAAGTCATTCTATGACTTATTAAATGATGCCAAAAAGGAGTTGTATCCAGGTTGTGAGAAGGTGACCCAATTATCCTTCATTGTCAGGTTGTACCAGATAAAGTGTTTAACTGGTTTGAGCAAAAAAGCGTGTGAGTTGATCCTTGAACTATTCTCATATGTGCTTCCAGAGGGCCATTGCATTCCTAATACACTTGATAAAGTTCAGAAGGTTGTTCGTGACCTCGAGCTGAGCTACGAAAAGATTGATGCATGTGTCAATGACTATGTGTTATTCCAGAAGGACTATTCTCTGTTGGATCGATGCCTAAAATGTGGTGAATTAAGATGGAAAAATAGTACTGGTGGGGATGCAAGAGAGGCTTTACCTTGTGGAAAAGCCAAGAAGCTTGTAGCACGCAAGATTCTACGATACTTCCCTCTCATTCCCCGTCTTCAAAGGTTATATATGGCAGAATCAACGGCATCAAACATGTGCTGGCATAAAGAAGAACATATTGATGATGGAATATTATGCCATCCTGCAGATTCAAAAGCATGGAAGCATTTTGATAGCATTCACCCAAATTTCTCATCTGATCCTCGCAACATAATACTTGGGCTAGCATCTGATGGTTTCAATCCTTTTGGAGTAATGAATATTTCTTGCAGTACATGGCCTGTGATTCTAATCCCTTATAATCTACCACCTTGGTTGTGTATGAAGCAGCCTTATTGGTTGATGTCAATGATAATTCCTGGGCCAAAGTCACCTGGAAACAACATTGATGTGTATCTGCAGCCTTTGATTGATGAGCTACTGAAATTATGGTCTGATGGTGTTGAAACATACGACAGTTCAAAGAAAGAGACATTTCTCATGTGAGCTTCTATATTGTGGACAATAAATGATTTTCTAGCATATGCAATGCTATGTGGATGGAGCGCAAAAGGTGGGCTAGCATGTCCATACTTCCATGTAAACACTGACGCCTTGTAGTTGAAACATGGACGAAAGTATTGCTACATGGGTCATCATCGTTTCCTACCTCAGGATCACCGGTGGCATCGGGACAAAGCTTCTTTCAACAACAAAATAGAGAATAGAGAGGCTCCAACATCACTTTCTGGTCACGAAGTACTCCAACAATACGAGACTTTTGATCAAGTGAATTATGGACAGACGAATAATAAGAGAAAGCGCACTGAGGAAGATAGATGGCATAGTTGGAAGAAGAAAAGTATATTTTTTCAGCTCCCATATTGGAAGACATTACTAATAAGGCATAACTTGGATGTCATGCACATTGAGAAAAAATTTGTGATAGCATATTGGGGACATTGCTTAGTATGGATGGTAAAACAAAAGATAGTCTACAAGCTCGTTTTGATATGCAGGAAATGGGTATACGGCCAAAGCAACATCCGATGGGTATGAAAGGGAAGTATGATTGTCCATCAGCATCATATACTTTGCAAAAAGATCAGAAGACCACCTTGCGCAAGTTTTTGGCGGATGTAGAGATGCCCGATGGTTATGCCTCAAACATCAAGAGAAGTGTGGACATAACAACACTTAAGTTATCAGGTCTAAAAACTCATGACTGCCATATTATATTTCAGAAGCTCCTTCCTATTGCAATACGTGACATATTGCCTGAAAAGGTTGTTGAACCTTTAATTGAGTTTAGCAGATTCTTTTCTGGAATTTGTTCTAAAGAAATGGCGAAACTAGATTTGGATAAGATGATTGAACAATTTCTTGAAACAATTTGTAAGCTTGAGATGTTGCTTCCTCCTGCTTTCTTTGATACCATGGTACATCTTCCAATCCATCTTGGCGAAGAAGCTCGCTTGGGTGGACCTGTTTCTTACAGATGGATGTATCCAATTGAGAGGTACCTTGGTATATTGAAGAGGTATGTACGTAACAGAGCTCACCCGGAGGGTTCTATAGCTGAGGGATATATTATGGAAGAGCGTATGACTTTTTGTAGCCAGTTTTTGGATAACATCAGCACCAAGCTTAATAGGCCAGAACGTCATGAAGCTGCAGCTAGGAATGAACCTTCTCTCGAGTCTAATATATCTACAGAAGTTGATAATTCTAAAAAAGGGTTTAAATGGGGCCAACTTACTATGGTGGAACTACATAACATCAGGCATTATATTATTTCTAATTTTGAAGAGGCCGTTCCATGGGTCAAGTACATATAACACTCAGATGTTCTATACTATATTGGATCATGCTTATTGTAGATGGCTAATTTACTTTTGTACCCTTTTCAGTGAGCATTTTGAAGAGTTGAAAAAGATTCATTCTCGTGATGTTGAAAAACGCCATAGAGATGAGTTTGTTTATTGGTTTCAGAAACGAGTAAGTACATGCAAGTTTTTACTTTGATGAAATATTGAAGAAATATTTGTTCTGAAGTTGGTTTATCGATGACCCCTTTTATACTAATTAATGTGTACAGATTACGACATTACACAAAGAAGGCAAAATAACTGATTATTTGTATGCATTATCTAGAGGACCTGATCGTCGGGCACGTTTTTTTAGTCAATCATTCATAAATGGCTTCTTCTTTCGAACAGCAGAGGTGGAAAAAGATTTATGGACACAAAACAGTGGTGTTGTTGTTCGGGATGGTAATCATGAGTGGTATGGAGTAATCAAGAAAATGATTTTTGTTGATTTTGAAAAAAATCAAGAGGTTTTGTTATCTGAATGTGAATGGTTTGATCGGCCTCGTTCCGGTCAGAGCCAAAGCAGAGGCTCCAAAATGGATTGATACGGAATGATAGATGTTGACACTACTATTTCTAAATTTAAGTATGAGCCTTACATTCTAGCCACCCAAGCAGAACAAGTTTTTTATGTTAGAAGTGTGAAGCAACCTAAATGGGCCACAGTTGTTAAAACGAAGCCACGAAACCTTTTTGCCATGCCCCCTAGAGACAGTGAAAATAATGTCACTGAGACGATGGATGCTGAGACATTATTTGATGATCAACGACTTACTGATATAAATGAGGATATGACCGCATGGGATAGGAATGACATTGACGGAGCAACCGGTGATGCTTCCGCTCTTTCAAATGAAGATGACGACAACGACGACGACGATGATGATACATATATCAATGATGGTATTGTACCTCCAATATTGGGGGAGGACAGCGAAGATGATGATTTTTTATATAGGTATACGTACTGTGTGAGCTCGTTGTACATGAACTATGTAATGCAACATTTGTGTTCCATGGCGATAGATCTTAACGCCACCAATTGGTATTTCGTGGCAACAGATCCTAATACAACGATTCTGTTTCATGGCGATAGATCCTATCGCCACGAACATGTGAATCGTAGCATAAGTTCCTATGCAACGTTTGTGTTTCCTGGCGATAGATCCTAACGCCACGAACTGGTGAATCGTGGCAACAGATTCTAATGCAACGATCGGGTTCCGCGGCGATAGATGCTAACGCCACAAACTATTGAATCGTAGCAACAGATCCTAATGCAACGATCGGGTTCCGTGGCGATAGATGCTAATGCCACGAACTAGTGAATCGTGGCAACAGATTCTAATGCAACGTTCGGGTTCCGTGGCGATAGATGCTAATGCCACAAACTAGTGAATCATGGCAACATATTCGTGGCGATAGATCCTAATGCCACGAACTAGTGAATTGTGGCAACAGATCCTAGTGCAACGATCGTGTTCCGTGGCAATAGATGCTAATGCCACGAACTAGTGAATCGTGGCAACAGATTCATGGCGATAGATCCTAATACCACGAACTAGTGAATCATGGCAACAGATCCTAGTGCAAAGATCGTGTTCCGGGCGATAGATGCTAATGCCATGACCTGGTCAATTGTGGCAACAGATTCGTGGCGGTAGATCCTAATGCCACGAACTAGTGAATCGTGGCAACAGATGCTAATGCATCGATCGTGTTCCGTGGCGATAGATGCTAGTGCCACGAACTAGTGAATCGTGGCAACAGATTCGTGGTGATAGATCCTAATGCCACGAACTAGTGAATCGTGGCAACAGATTCGTGGCGATAGATCCTAATGTCACGAACTAGTGAATCATGGCAACAGATCCTAATGCAACAATCATGTTCCGTGGCGATAGATGCTAATGCCACGAACTAGTGAATCGTGGCAACAGATTCATGGCGATAGATCCTAATGCCACGAACTAGTGAATCGTGGCAACAGATCCTAATGCAATGATCATGTTCTGTGGCAATAGATGCTAATGCCACGAACTAGTGAATCGTGGCAAAAGATCAAGCTTACTGCAACGATTTAGTGTTCATTGCAGTACAATCATTGCAATAGGGCAGAATCCTTGTAGTGCAAAATCCTGCACATAGCGGACTTGTTCGGTCCAGTGCGGACTAGTCCGTTGAACTTTCTGGTGCAGTACGGACTAGTCCGAATCTTTGCGGACTTGTCCGATCAGCTCTCTATGCCCGAACGGACTTGTCCGGCTTCCTTCAGGCTAGTCCGGTATTTAAATTACGGCAACCTTTAATTGTCACAAGAACTCCTATAATTGACTCAAAATCATATAAACACTTGAGAACTAGTTGAACCTAATTAGTAAAGAATAGTAGTAAATTAATAGCAGGTATTACAACATAATTACCTCATGCAGACACATCATGGCATATTAATTAATATATGTGCATTATTGATTGCATTGTTGTTGGTTTGTATATGTGCTTGATTGCAAGTAGACGATTCGCTCAAGAGGATATGATCGAGAAGCGATTATCCGAGGATCTTCATGCGCAATACTTTGAATTGCTTGAGCCATCAAATTTTGGAATATTAAGGCAAGTGTCCTTGATCATTTTGATCCTGTTTTTAAATGTTTTGTTTGCAAAATTGCATGCTTGTGTCAAATTAATGGGAAACCCATGATAGGTGTTTACTAGTCTTGTTTGACCATCCTTGTCACTCGAAATATATTGTAGAGAATTGGAAAGAGTATTTTTACCTCGCTCTAATTAATTGAGATGGGAAAGCAACCAACTGGCTTGACTATGAATTAATGCACTTATGTTAATTGATAAATATGGTTAATTGGTAACATGGGATTGGAAGATCTAAGCAAGCATGATTTGTGGATTGGGTCAGATGATATGGTAGTTTTAATTGCTTTAGGTCTAAGGAACGGTTTGTGGAGCAACCATCCAGGATTTACAGTGCCACCACAGGACTAAGTATGGGTGCGGTTTAGCTGACTAATTAGTGTATTGTCGGTAATATTTGGACCATTAAGAATGCTCGGGGAAGGGATAGTTTGATTGGTTTGTAGATATTAGTGGGACTAGCTTGGGATCCGAATGGCTCAAGAGGGGGGCCTTGGTTGGATGTGCTCAGTTGGAGGCATCACCACTGGTGAAACCTTAGTGGGTCTGAATATGCTGATAGTCCCTTTGTAAAAGCTATTTTGTAATCACTTGGCTACACACCGACGGAAGTGTGTAATATGACGGACGGGTCACAGGCATAATGGAGGTTTCTTTAGTCACCAAAAGGGGATGAAATCACAAACTTGTGAGTAAAGTGGTACAACCTCTGCAGAGTGTTAAAACTATCATGATAGTTGTGCTCCCGATTATGAGCGACTTGGACCCTCACATGATTAGATTGGAACTTGGTATTTGGGATAGTAATGGTTTTTGTTATGGTTATGGTTTGGATAGTGGTAAATGAACATGAATATTGATGATGGTAAGAATTTGATGGATGGATGGATAACTGTTGATGGATGAGATATAATGGTAATTGATGATGTTGGACTTATAATTGGTAATTATTTGGGATATGATGGGATTAATTTACATATACATGTTTTAAATGTACATTTCAGCAAATAGCCATTTTTATTATCATCCTTGTCTTTAGCTACATGTCATAATTTCCCACACTTGTTGAATATGACATGTGTTCACCCTTGCTATTCCCACATTAATTCAGCTATAAGAAATATTTTGGAGGTCGTCATGGAGTACTAGGCGTGCGTACTACCGTCGATTGCCTATGGAGTTGGAGTCGCCTACGCTAGATTATTTACCACTACAATAGAATCAAGGTATATTTATTATTCGTGGCATGGTTAAATTTTGAAGATCATTTGTGATGATGATGTGTATGTGTAAAGCAACATCCTGGGCACACATACGCTGCACTTGTTTTGTTTTTCAGAATCGGGTGTCACATTGGTTGTCTTGGAGTCGAGGCGCACCATGTACTTGACCTTCTCCACGGTCGGAGCGAGGAGAAGTATTCCAGCTCTAGCCCCCTGCTTCTACATGGAGCCGTCGAAGTAGAGAGTCCAGTGAGGCTTAGTGAAGATAGGTACTTTAGATTCTGGCTTCTGCTCATCACGGCCCCCTGGAGTTGATGAAGAAGGTGTCCACTCCGCCATGAAGTCAGCCAACGTCTGACTCTTGATTGCATGTCGAGGCAGGAATTCGAGGTCGAATTCTACCAACTCCGTTGCCCACTTGGAGATATTTTCTGTAGAATTGGGATTACGTAAAATAGCTTGTAGTGCATAAGAAGTTACCACTGAAATCTTGTGTGCTTGGAAGTCATGACAAAACTTTCTTGAGGTAATAAGCATTGCGTACAGCAACTTATGTACCTCAATATATTGAGTATTGGCATCGTGTAGTACTTTGCTGATGAAGTACACCGGCCGTTGGATAGTTTGGACCCTCTCAGAGGAGTCCGGGGCTTCTTCTTCATCAACCCGAACCCTCCCAGTGGGGTCCGGACCTTCTCCTTCTTCTTGAATAGAAACTCCCTCAGATGAGGGAGGTTGATCCACATGCACCTTGCCTTTAGGATCTATGTCTGGGGGGCTAGGAGCCAGACTCGCCTTCAGGTAGCTCCGGACCGTCCCGGAGGGGTCTAGGCTCCTGAGTTGAAGATGTTTCTGGTCTCTTCGCAACCAGAACCATGTTGACAACCTCTGTAGTTGCAGCGATGTAAAGTAAAAAAGACTCAATAGGCTCTGGAGCTACTATGATTAGTACTGTCGTGAGGAGTTTCTTGAGATCCTGGAACGCCTTCTCTCCTTCTTCAAACCAATGGAATGGTTCAGACTTTCTCAACAATTTGAAGAAGGGTAGCACCCACTCTGCTAGCCTCGAAATGAATCGACTGAGCGAATCTAGACACCTAGTTAGCTTTTGGACGTCCTTGAAACGGGCTGGAGGCCGCATCTCTTTAGTGGCTTTGATTTTTTCCGGATTTGCCTCAATTCCTTGGTGAGTCAACAAGAAACCAAGGAGCTTCCCGGAGCTAACCTCGAAGACACACTTGTTCGGGTTGAGCTTCGTGCGCGTCAGGCATAGCTTGTCGAAGACTGCTTAGAGATTGTCCAGGAGTGAATTCTGGTTCTTCACCTTGACGACGATGTCATTGACGTAGACTTCCACCAGGTCCCTAATCAGTTCCCCAAAGGTTTTGTGCATGGCTCGCACAAAGGTTGAGGCAGCATTTTTGAGACCAAAAGGCATTGCAGTGTAACAGTACAACCCATCTACTGTAATGAAGGCAGTATGCTCTTCATCTTCCTTAGACATTGGAATTTGATGATATCCAGAATATGCATCTAAGAAACACAGTAACTCACACCCGGAGGTAGAATCCATTATCTGATCTATTCTAGGTAGTGGAAATGGGTCTTTTGGGCGAACCTTATTTAAGTTAGTGTAGTCGATGCACATCCGAAGCTTTCCGCCGGCCTTGGGCACAACGACTGGGTTTGCCAGCCATCGTGGATGATGAACCTCCCAGATGAATCCAGCATCGAGCAGCTTTGACTTCTTATCTAATGAAGTTCTGCCGCTCAACTGATTGCTTCTGAGGCTTCTATTGTATGGGCCATGCATCGGGGTAGATCTTCAGACGGTGCTCAATTACCTCCCTAGGGATCCCAGGCATCTGTGACGGCTACCATGCAAACACGTCAACATTTGCTTGGAGGAAAGTGTCGAGCGTGAGTTACTATTTGTCAGTTAGACCCCCCGATATACGGGTAGTCTGATTGGCATCAGAACAAATTTGGATGACTTTGATGGGTATGTTGGTGTCGCCGATTGGTTGCACACGAGGTGTAGCACTTCCGTTAAGAGAGTGTTTCAAGGGTATCAAATCCAAGGAACGTGTGTGTAATCTTACAAACTAATCCACCCAAGGACACAAAGTTGTTTGGTACGCAAGGAAGAGAGAGGAAATCAAAGTATTGATTCTAATTCAAAGGTTTGCGGTAGCTGCTTGCTTCGAGCATGGGTTTACCCCTAGCAACACTAGGTGACTCCTGCCAAGATCCTATGGCATAGCTGAACGTGGAGGACTACAACGAACAGATAGGGTTGTCACCACCTACTGCCTACCTCTTCAATCCGTGGGTCTATGAGATATTCACTGGTGATTTCTAACCTAAGCACCATGCTTATGTTCTAAATCATAACTCCAGTTGTTTCAAACACAAAGCTACAACTAGATCCTCTAGTAAATTGAAGCAATGAACCCACAAGTAACTACTTGAGCAAACTACTATGAATTGATAATCAAACTTGAATTGAATTCACAAAGGCTTACTTGATTTGAATAACACCTTTGTAGGGGTACAAGTGTAGAAGAGGGACTTGACAAGCCCAAGCCTCCCTCTTCCAAACTCTTCACCACACTCTCCTTCTACTTGGCAGCCTCTAGGACTACTCTAAACCTTTGGAGTGATGTTCTATTCTCAACTTTTTGGTTTGTGTGTGAAGTGACATGTGGGGTTCTATTTATAGGGAGGAGAAGAGTCGGTTCTCGCAACTAAATGCGTGTGAATCAAACACTCATGACCTCTTCAAGCAAGGAGGAGCCAACACATGGCGTTTGACCGCTTTTGGGGGGGCAAGGACAAGTCGGCCGACCAGGGGGGTCAGTCGACCTGGTCTTGGCCTCGTTGGGGTTGTGCTTTTTCCAGGTCTTTGCCAGGTGGGTCCCCTTGTCTGATATTGGTGCTACACCGTTGGATGGTGTCATATACTTCTGTTTTTGGGCCATTTGATCCATGTGATGACATGTGGTATCGCCTGATTCGTCGAAACCCTAATTTATGGATTACTCCCTGCATGTCTTGATATTTTGAGTCTAAATTCGCCTGCATACAAATAAACACCAACACTTGTGGAATTGGTTAGTTCTTAACCCTACCACTGTGTTGTGTTTCTTTTTGTGCATATTATGAGGTGAATTGACAGTCTAAATATGGCACTTAAGGACCATCAACAGTCGCCATCTTCGGACAATGGATGAGGTCATTTGTCGGGGCGTGGGCCGGGCAGCTGCAGCTGCGGTAGGTGTACCGTCCAACAACTTCTTCTAGCCGTTGGACTTCTTATTTCCACTACCAAAGGCAATATCTTCAGCCTTGGAGGAAGATTTACCAGCCTTTGCAGCTGGTTTGGAGTGCATCTCTCAGTCCTATGCAGCTCTAACACATTTGTGAGCTAGGCTAAAGAGCTTCGTGACGCTGCTGACATTTTTAGTTGACAGCTTCTCCAGCATATTCTTGTCTCTAACTCCTTGTCGGAATGCCACAACGATAGAGGCATTGAAGATAGAAGGAATCATATTTCGTACCTGAGAAAATCGTTGGATGAACGATCGCAGCAACTCTCCCATCTTCTGTTGTTACAAGCGAACAAGTCCAGCTTGGTGCCACGCTGGGTGTAGGAGCTACTGAAGTTGGCAGTGAACTGGCGACATAATTCCTCCCAACTGTAGATGGAGTTAGGAGGTATACTCATGAACTAGAATCTTGCAGTCCCGGTTAGAGCCACGGGGAAGTAATTGGCCATCACGGCCTTATTGCCTCCAGCTGCAAAGATGGCAGTGGAGTAAATCTGAAGAAACTTGACGGGGTTAACTGTCCCATTGTATTTCTCCGGCAGATGAGGTCGGAACTTAGGTGGCCACTCCACCATGCAAAGATGCATGGCCAGAGCTGAACATCCTCCCCCCACTCCCAGGGGAGAAGGGTTTTCGCAAGCAACTCGCCTCTCGCGAGCGCACTCAATGTGTACGCAGTCGTCTTGCCTCATGTAGCGGTGGTTGAGCTCCGATTGGAGGTCCTGCGTCGGGAGCCTCGATGCTGTATGAGTGCGGCGAGCCCCAGAGGACAGTGACGTCACTTGCTAGGAGGGCGCACGTCTCCTGTGCTGCAACGCTTGAGGGCCAAGTCTACCAAACAAGGTCCTGTTCCTTGAAGGTGCCTGCCCAGCATGGGGTGGACCTTGGTTGTTGATCGCATTAGCTGCAACTGCAACCAAATGCTCTACATCTGCGCGCCATTGTTCCATCGCACCCGGAGGAGCTCCTAGCGCTGGAGGACACGGAAGAAGAGTCTGTGCTGCATTCAACGCGTTCTCAAGGTTGTTTGTCGATGCAGAGACCGACACGAACACACCATCCTGTTGAGATGGTAGAGGTGGTTGTGGAACGACACCCACCGCAATCACAACGTTGGCCGGCTCCTGCATGTTGGAGGGATTTCCTCCAGTAGGCTGGACAGTCAGTCCGTTGGTTGAAGCTGTGGCAGAGTTCACCATCTTAAATCTTGAAAGCTTGAAAGCCCCCTACCTAGCACGCCAAATGTTGAAGTGTAGCAACGGCACTTCCCCTGTTACTACTAAGTCGTAGTCTGTGAAGGTTCGTATTCGGTTGGGGTGCAAAGCAAAATCAAGCACAAGATGGTGACATGAGAGATTTACGTGGTTCGGGCCGCCTAAGCGTAATACCCTACTCCACGGGAGGTGTGTGTTGAATTGTATGAGTTTGGATGGCTTCAGATCAGTTGAGATTAGATTCTTTCTACAGTGCAGTGCAACCCTTTTATATGCTAAGGACTAGCCGTTACAGTTCGAGCCCAGCCCGACAAGTGGCCTCGGCTGTATTAACTACCTTGTACACGATCTACAGATCAATGAGGGGTTAATTGACTGATAATGTGCCTTGACAGCAGCGTTACCAGTCTTGATATTCCTCTAATCAGGCGTCACTAACATGGCATTAATGAAATGTTAACCAGGTCTTGTAATGGCTAATTGATAGCCCTTGAATTTTGGCGCCGTTGGAGATTCCGCTGTCTTCCTGTTGATGACATAGCTCTAGAGCATGTCACGTGGCATGTTCGGAGCTTCCCTCTACTGGGGATAGGTCTGGTGCTAGTATACACGGGGCAGCGGTGGAGCTTCCATGAGGAGGGAGGCAGGTCCGGCCCTACGGGACACGTGGTAGCACTGGAGCTACGCAAACGAGAGAGTAAGGTCATGCTCTCTTGGACAGGTGGCGATACTGGAGCTACCCTAAGGTATAGAGTAGGTTTGATACAACGGGATGCGTCTCCCCTCGGACGTCAGCCACATAGACATAGGAACTCCTCGACTTTTCATGTAGTATCCAGAGGTACCCGGTACACAGGGTAGCGATAGTGTTTTTCCTAGCTTAGCACGCAAGAAAACACGATTTGGGACATAACAAGTGGTTGCAATTGGATCTGCCAAAACTTTCTAGGAGTTTGATATTCATCAAGCATAGTCCTATCCATCTCAACTAAGGTTATGTTCTTTCTCTCTACAACACTGTTTTGTTGAGGTACATAAGGTAAAGAAAATTGGTTATCTATTCCATTTTCAGCACAAAAGTGATCAAACGATTGATTTTTAAATTTGGTTCCGTTGTCACTTCTAATTGGTTTTAAAGATCCTAGGTGATCAATTGATAATATAAGAAATGAAGTTCTAAAGTGATTAAAAGGTTCATTCTTAGATGCCATAAAGTAAACCCAAGAGTATCTAGAATAGTCATCAACAATCACAAGAACATACCATTTAGCTTCGAAGGATTGAACACGTGAAGGTCCTCAGTGTCAAGGTGCAAAAGTTGGCCCGATTCAGTTGTCATGGTCATTGTGAGAGGAGCATGTGAACCTGCAACCACCTTAGCATGTCTACAAGAAGAGCATACAATTTTTTTGTCCCCTTTAAGCTTAGGCAGCCCACGTATGCGATCAAGAGCACTAACATGTGTTAGATGATCAAAGCCTACGCGACCAAGTCTACGATGCCAAAAATATAAGTCCTTTGAATCATTAGAAACTAGACACCTATGCTTAGAGGATGACATTTCAAAATCATCTTTAAAAACTCTTCCAAACCAAGATATGTTAAAAATATGCTCACTGTTTGAATCTACAACCTAGCAGCAATTTTTAGTGAAGATAATTTCCAGATTTTCATCTAGTAATTGTGAAATAGAAAGCAAGTTGTATTTCAAATTTTTAACAAGTGTCACATCCTTCAAAGTGTAGTGATCATTTACTTTAACTGAACCCTTAGCAATTATAGGAGTTGAAGAATTATCGGCAAAAGTAACATTCTCTACACGTGACACAAAAGAGAGGGAGGAGAACCAATCTTTGTTACGGGTCATATGGCGTGAGCAACCTGAATCCACAATCCAAATGCTCTCCTTCCTCAAACATGTAACCTACATAGAAGCACAATACATCGACGACTCAATATTGTGGTTAGTCAAAAGGCATTTAGGAATTCAGTACTGAGTCACACGACATTCAGCAGGAATAACACGCGAAAGCTGAGATCAAACAACAAGTTTATGAATCGAAGTTTGAGGTTTTTTGTACCCAACTACTGACTTACGAGGTGTTACATGTGTAACACGAAAAATAGTAGGTTTGGGAGCAAAAGTTGCATGTTTTTGACTCATAACAGCAGGTTGTATGTTCTTGCAATTCGGTTCAGCACGCGCAACAAGTTCTTCTCGGTTGTTACGTGATCTAGCAATCATTCTTTCCTTTTTTTGTTGTTTAGCTAGTCTATAACAAAAATCTATGACATTACCATCTCTACCACAGTAGGTACATGAAATTTAACTTTGTGTTCATGTCTAGATGAGCAAGCAACCTGCTTATTTGAAACCAAACGAGACAATACTCCTGTAGATTTGAAAACTACTTCCTTATGTTTATGAACTGTTTGAATCAAACCACTTTCTAATGACTTTACAATTTTAGGTGGATGTGCCTTAGCGTGAGCATGAGAATCAAAGTCTAAACCAGATTTATCATTGCAAGACTTGGAAGAATTCAGCAGCAAGTTTAGATTATTATTCCCATTACAAAACTGCTCTAGTGTCATATTCATGTCATCAAGTTTCTTAGACAAGTCTAGGAAGTTTTCACATGAAGTTTTTCCTTTTAATTTGCAATTAGAACAATATTTAACTTCATGAGTACGTAAAGCATTGTTCGAAATAGAAATCTCATTCATAGCATCATGTAGTTTTTTATTACAATCATCACAACTAGAACAATGCAAATAACTTGTTGAACAGCTAGCATCTATCATGTTTTTATCATTAAGTGCAGCAAGCTTTTTGTTCTTTTCAATTTCTAACTCAAGTCTATCAAGTGTGGAGGTGTGTGCACTTCTTAGAGAGGACAATTGTTCATATATTAAATCACATGAGGATCAAGAATCATCATTAGGAATCAAAGATTTCAAACGATTAGTTTTAGATTTTAGTGACTCAATTTTAACAGCATTGTCCCTAAGATTTTTGTCCTTTTTCTTAACTATAACAGTGGCACGAGAAATAGCATCACACATTTCTTCGCGAGTAGGACATACCTCTTCATTGTCACTATTGTGTTTTGCCTCCTCCATACTTGATCTTGACTTGCCCGCCATGAAGCACAAGTTTGCCATATCATCTTCATCGTCATCACTTCCAATGTCCACATCGCTCGAGCCAAGTTCTTGAAGTGCAGAAATAAAACTATTCACGAATTCACATCATGTAAAACTCTTATTTTTCTTGTTGTTGTTTGTAGAGGAGTGTTTCGTCCTTATTTGCTTTTCATCACAGGAAGCAGTACCTAAAAGGCTAAGGCAGTCTATGCGGAAATGTCTTGTCTTACCACATTCTAAGCATCGTTGAGGTCCGACACTCCCTCTCCTTCTAGTTCTCACATTTTGCAATGCTTTTGAGAACCGAGTAGAGATGAGTGCAAGTTCTTCCTCTGGAAACTCTTCAATATGTTCAAGGGTTAGAGAGGACAACAAAGAAAGTGTTCCACGGGATGAAGATTAGCCGGATCTAGGCATGTTACGTTGAGAAACAAATGCAAGAGACTTGTTGGGGTTCTTACATGAGATTATGTCAATTTCATGAGTTTTCAATTTAGAATATAGAACCTCTAAAGTAAGTGTACTCATGATAGTAGATTCACGAATAGATGTGACTTTCATATCCCAAATTGACATGTCTAATGCACTTAGTAATTGCCTAGCCTTCTCAGCATCTGAAAATTTAACATTGACGCTACGCTAGTTGCTGAGAATTTTATTAAAGCGAGCAAGGAGGTCGTCGATGGACTCACCTTGTCTTGCCTTACCTCCTTGATCGTGTTGGATCCTTCGTGGTAACCACATAGAGCTTTCCAAAAATTGTACACAGATCAGAGGTGAGCAACACGGTCGAAGTCGCTTTGAGTTAGTCCTTGTATGATCAAGTTTTGAGCCTTGTTGTTGTTGTCGATATCTCTCAGATTTCTAGCTGTAACTTGATCATTTGGCAGCACTTCGTAAGGCTTGTACACCTTTTCCCATATTGCAAAGTCTTGCGCCTGGATGAAAGCCTCCATGCGTGCCTTCCAAACCCGAAAATCAATACCACTAAACACACAAGGTTTGGCGGAGTATTTCTCTGTGATGATTATTCAAAACACGTGCAAATATCAAAGATTAGATCACAGTCACTCTGGTACTAGTTGTAGGATCAAAGAGCACATGAAAAGCTACCAGAGGGGGTGAATGGTAGATTAAAACTTTTTCAGCGGAAGCAACGAAAACCCCTCCGCAGAAAATTGATTTGTTAAAGAAATTGTGGGTGCGACTAATCTAAACGTGATCAATTGTGACACAAACAGTATAGATTATGGAGAATCAAGTAACGAAGATGTCACAAAAAGAATCACGAGAATCCATCGAGAAAAACTCAAGTTATGATTGGAAGATTGAACAAAGGTCAATATGTTCTACCCGAGAAAAATTAGATCTGCAACACTGCAAAGAAACTCAGGTAGATCAAAAACCACAAATCCAATGACCATGAATTTTTCAAAAATGATATATAAAAAAGTTGTGAAGACAACCCAAGAAGAATAACGTCAAATGAATCTGTAAAACTCGAGTTATGATAAAACCACCAAAGAAAGGTAGTGCTCTACAGAAACTCGACGAGAAAACTTGTCTGAAACAAGTCAGACGAACAAGGCACAAAAGTTCCTTTAAACTATGATCTTTATTCAATAGAACACAAGAGTAACAGCCCAAAGTCCGTGCACCACGAGCTCTGTCCTCCATTGCTTATATAACCAGCCATGACACCGACCCAAACCAAACTAGAACTCGTATCCTACTCAGTTTCCATTGAAACTTTCCATAACTGCTCAAGACTCTTCTATACTCTCCAAACACCTTAGGAACATATACCACATTCCTAAAAATAACTCAACTTCATGACCCACACGAAAACCTATCATAACCAACTCAAATCCTTCTATATTTGAGTCAAAACCGACTTAGTCGCAGCCTGAGTCCATAATCCAGCCGGTTGGACCTTTCCAACCAATTCTTTACATTCAATTCTCTTCATCATGCTTTGGAACCATGTTGCCACGTCTATGCACTCCTTGCACATGTGCAAACACCTTCCAACGATGTCCATGATACCTTCATATGCATTGTTCTTGACTCAAACATGTTGCGGGACCTCCCGTTCAACTCAACCACAATTCCTCCCGAACTTGATTGTTGAACCTAATCTTCTCCCTAAGACTAGTTCAATGTATCCCATCACCAGCCATGTCTTAAACTTAAGCAACACCTGGACATGAATAAACAACCAATACTTCCGAGCACAATTCCTCAACTTGACTCACGTTAGTTCCAAAAACACAACACCTTACATGAGCACCTCACATAAGCATGTTGCAAACCATATCAAAACAATATCAGCCATAATCACCAAAACACACCAAAAACTTAGTAAAAGAATACTAAGCAATTTTTCAATCAAAGTAAAGCAAGTTAAAACATTGCAAGTTAAAAGCAGAACCATTGCGATCTAGCATTGGACCATGCCAAAGCTAACCGGACCTTGAACCGGAGCTTACCAAAGCTAGCAGGACCTAGCGCCGGAACTAACAAAAGCTAGTAGGACCTAGCGCTGGAGCTTACCAAGGCTAGTCGGACCTAGCATTGGAGCTTACCAAAGCTAGTCGGACCTAGCCACAGCAAGTCGGACCTAACCAAAACCAGTCGGACCTAGACAAATAAGTCAGACCTTACATCAAACCTTGCCGGAGCTACCCAAAACAAGTCATACCTATTGCCGAACCTTGCAGGAGCTCGGGCCTAGAGTCTGACCTTGTTAAAAGGGTGTTTTGTAGTATTCAAAACTTTTATTGTCATAGCCAATGTATTCAGCACACATAGGTCTCACAGTGTGCTCCAAATATTGTTATATCTTTCAACCACCCATGAATAGGAGAAGGCATAAGCCCCATAATGACCTAAGATGGTGAAGTACCATGCCAATTTTTGCAATACTAGGTAGAGTATTTTGTTGTGCACATGGTACTTTTGAAAAATAGAACATTGAAGCAACTCTTGATCATCAACCTAAAGTCTTGACTTTGCTCAGGATGAGCAAAGGATAAGCTTGGGGGAGTTTGTTGACGACTGTTATATACCAATTTCACCCGTCAATATAACTCAATTATGTGAAGGAAATATCATTTCTTGCACACATCACCTTTCTATTTAACCTATTCCACTTGTACTTGGAGAAATTAGTGCATGCAGGTATTTTATACAGAATTGAAGTGAAACAAGGGGGTGGATCCTATAAAATATCATCTCAGCCAATCAAACGTCAACATGTGGCACCACATGGATCAAATGGCTCACAAACAGAAGTATCCAAGGCCATCCAACGGTGTAGCACCCATATCAAGAGATGGGACCCACCCGGAAGTCACCCCAACAAAGCACATACCGTTTGGAGGACTTACCAGGTCAGCCAACCCCCCTAGTCGACCGACCTGGTCTTTCCTCCAAACTTGGTCAGCTTCCACGTGTTGGCTCCTCCTGACTTGAAGAAGTCAGTGGTGACTGATTCGTGCACTTTTGGTGGCGGGAACCGACCCTTCTCCATGCTATAAATAGGACCCCTCACTTCAACACACACCACTTGAGCATCATTCTATTGTATACACTTGTTCTCTTAGTCCTTAGTGGAGTTAGGCTATAGAGAGGAGAGCCTCTAGTTCCAAGTCCAAGTTGGGAAAGGTATGGCTCATGTATCTTTTCTTACATTTGTGACTTTATGCATAATAAAGATATTATATTTAGTCTTATTTTATTCATATACTTGGATGAAGAATTTCTTGTTTGATTGTGGATTCCATGTATGTGGTAGGAGTAGTCTTTATGATTATGCCGTATCACTCTTGATCTATCATCATAAACACTACAAACCCCCACTATAGTCTAATTAGTTATGATATGATCATGTTAATATGAATCACTTGTGCTATATATCAACATTGGTTCAACGATGATTTAGTTCATTGTCTTAGGATGGCTTGTGTCCGGGCTATTAAGGTAATTACTTAATATGCTAGCATGGTGTTGGGATAGGAGGTAGCATTGAATGTCTCGTAGACCCACAGATTGAAGAGGTAGGCAGTAGGTGGTGACAGCCCTATCTGTTCTTTGTAACCAAGGAGGGAGAAGGAGATCTAGAGCAAGAAGAGGAAGAGGAGGAAATGAAAGAGGATCAATATCTCCATCAACTTCGCGTTCTTCGTCAACAATTCACCATCAAGTTCTTCATTAACCCTAGATCATCAAGATCCAAGTGTTGCCTCCAAAACCCTTGATTCATTGGAGTTCCAAACACCTGGTATACCTTCTACTTCCTTTTTCTTACGTGAATTCAACTCCAAATCTCCAAACTCACGTCGATCTAGAAAAACCTAGTTCGCCAGTTCTGCGAAGTTGGACTTGTCCGGTCGACTAGTCCGATTTTCCTGGTTAATCTCTGTTGAATTAATTCTAAATTGACTCGAATGAACTCCAAACCTGTGTAGACTTCTTAATGACCATTGTAATTGATTAATAAACATCATTAGCAACTTATTAACTAATTTTGCTTCGCATTTGCATTAATCATGCATGTCATGTCATATTGAGTAATATTTGTGCACTCTTTGACTGTGTTTCTTGTCTTGTATGTTTGTTGCACAGTTTAGATGGATTTGCGTTAGAGGGCGTTGCGGAGGATCTCCAACACCAAGAGTTTGAAGGCTTTGACCCGAACCAATCCCAAGAGCAAGGCAAGTGTTATTGAACATATTGATCCTATTTCTAAAATAAATGTTTTGTTTTCAAAACTTCATGCTTGTATCAATTTGATGGGAAATCCTATGGTAGGAAGTTTACTAGCTTTGTCGACCACCCTTGTCACCTGGAATACATGGTAGAGAGTCGGGAAGGGTTTTTTACCTTTTTGTTACACTTAATTAATTGGAATGAGAACACAATTGTACCACTTAACTTAATTATGTATTTATAATATTATGATTAACATGAAATGGTTAACATGATGTGGTAATGGGTGATCTAAGCAAGCATGGTATGAGGATGGGTTGGATGTTATGGTGGTTCCGCTTGCTTTAGATCTAAGGACCGGTTCGTGGAGCGACCATCCAGGATTTACAGTGCCACCACGAGGCCAAGTATGGGTGCGGTGTAGCTTATTAATTAGGGTTTTACCAGTGCTATTTGGACCATTAAGAATGCTCGGGGAAGGGGTAGTCGGATTGGGTTTGTTGATGATTGGTGGGACTACCCTGGGATCCGAATGGCTCAAGAGGGGGCCCTTGGTTGAAGATGTGCTCAGTTGGAAGCATCGCCACTGGTGAAACCTCAGTGGGATCTAAATAGGCTAGTAATCCCTTCATAAAAGCTATTTTGTGATCTCTTGGCCACACATCTAAGGAAGTGTGAGACGGCAAAATTGAGATTCTATAGTCATCGAAAGGTGATGAAATCACAAACACGTGGGTAAAGTGATACAACCTCTGCAGAGTGTCTAAAAAAGTATCATGATAGCCGTACTCTCGGTTATGAGCAACCTAGACCCTCACATGATTAGAGGAAACTTGGTATTGGGATGGTTTGGTAATGGTTATGGCTGGATATGGATTAAATTCTGATATTGGATACGGTTAATGGTAATGGTGAAATCTGGTATATGGATGATGGATATTAAAATATGGACTGGTATTATGATAACTATATGGTTTATGATGGGTTTATTTCACATACATACAATATGTTGCTTTTCAAATGTTTTAATGTACTTTTCAGCACTTAGCCATTATTATATTCATCATTTGAATCAGCTACATGTCATAATTTCCACACATGCTGAGTACGACATGTACTCACTCTTGTAATTCCCCCATCAATAGTTGCAGGTCAGGATTGGGAGTATAATGGTGATAATGCGGAGTTCTAGGCCGTGTCTGCCGTCAGCTTTGCCTGTGGAGTGTTGGAGCTACGCTATACCCTATTTTCTTAGTTGCTTAGTTTGCTTAATTAGTTTATTTTCATTGCATTAGTTCAAACCTGTCATTAATATTCATTAGAGCTTGTATTCAAGGATATTATGAATTGTGTAATAAAAGTGGTTAATTAATCTTGTTCTGTGGTAATTTTCTGTATACTCTTTTGTGAATGCACTCGTGTATGTCCTGGGCACACATATGTGTTCACTTGGTTCATTTCAGAACCGGGTGTCACAAAATCCCCACTATAGTCTAATTAGTTGTGACATGATTATGTTAATATGAATCACTTGTGTTATGCATTAACATTGGTTCATCAGTGATTTAGTTAATTGACTTAGGATGGCTTGTGCCTAGGCTCTTAAGGTAATTACTTAATATGCTAGCATGGTGTTAGGATAGATGAGTAGCGTTGAATGTCTCGTAGACCCACGGATTGAAGTGGTAGGCAGTAGGTGGTGATAGTCCTATCTGTTCTTTGTAATCCTTCACATTTGGATATGGCACAGGCTCTTGGCGGGAGTCGTCCTAGTGTTGCTAGGGGTAAACCCATGTCCGATGTGTTAATCCACTTAGCATGAGAATTCTTGATTAATATAATCATTAGTAACTAACTTAGGCTATGTATATGTACATTAGAAGCATAGTAGGAGTCTCTACCTAACTCTTAGCCTAGTCCCTCTTTTCCTCATTTACCCCCCGTATGATAGAATGCTCTTGTGTGTGTCACACTACCTTCAAACTATCAGCCTCTCCATTTGACGATTGCTTTGCTTCCACCTAGCCTTCCTTTGGGAGAATATAAATGACACCCTTTGGGAATACTCTAAAAGGGGAAATGCTACATCGATAGATTTCGTGCGCTTGCGGACTTACATTGGTAATCTAAAAACTATTAACAAGCATTTATGGCACCCTTGCTAGGAATGAATTGTTAGTAGTGCGTAGGAAATATCAACAGGCACAAAGGAATAGTGAGCACAAAAATTAGCCATACGAGAGCGAGTCATTACCCCCTTGGAGATGTCTCCAAGTATGTTGTCAACGGGTGGTCCCGTTGAACACATTGATGGACTCTTGGGTGTGGTACACTTGGTCTTGAGTCAACTTCTTCTCCTTCTTCATCCTCGTCCCCCCCTTGATCATTTCCACCATTTTGATCTTCATTGACTTCACCATGGTGATCTTGATCTTGTTCTTGATCTTGAGAAGCTTGGCCTTGATCTTGGTATGGGCCACCTCTTGTGATGAAGATGGGTCACTTGGGCCTTGTTGCTCTTGTGGTCAGACATCGCCAAGTGTCATCCTTCTCAATGCCATGCATGGTGCCTCTTCTTCATCTAGCACACACTGATCATCTTGCTCCACTTGGCAGCCATTAGTTTCGTCAAACACCACGTCACGTGCGATTTCAACACAACCGGAGGTTTTGTTGAAATACAATAGGCGTAGGTGTTCGAATCATAGCCAAGTAAAAAACCTTCATCAGATTTTGGAGCAAACTTCAAAATCCTAGGCTTCTTGTTAAGAATGTAACACTTGCTACCAAAGAGTCTAAAGTAGGAGATGTTTGGCTTGTTACCTGTTAGAAGTTTGTATGGAGTCTTATTCAATAGGCGATGGAGGTAGAGATGGTTTGTGGCATGGCAAGCTGTGTTGACTGCTTCCACCCAAAACCGATCGGATGTCTTGTATTCATCAAGCATGGTTCTTGACATCTCTACAAGAGTTCAATTCTTCCTTTCGGCCACCCCATTTTGTTCGGGTGAGTAGGGTGCCGAAAACTCATGCTTGATGCCCTCCTCGTCTAAGTACTCTTTTATTTGGGTGTTCTTGAATTCAGTGCCATTGTCACTTCTTATCTTCTTAATTCTCAAGGAGAACTCATTTTGAGCTCTCCTTAAGAAATTCTTGAGAACACCTTGAGTTTCACCTTTGTCATGCAAGCAAAATACCCAAGTGAAGAGGGAAAAGACATCAATAATAATTAAAACATATTTGTTATTGCCAATGCTTATGTAAACAATGGGATCGAAGAGGTCCATGTGAAGCATCTCCAATGCTCTTGTTGTCTTCATCACATTTTTGGCAGGATGGGCTGCTCTGACTTGTTTCCCGAATTGGCACGCGCTACAAGGCCTATCTTTTTCAAAAACAACATTCTTAAGACCTCAGATGTGATTTCCTTTTAGAAGTTTTTGAAGATTCCTCATGCCAACATGGGCTAGCCTACGATGCCACAACCACCCCATGTTGGTCTTTGCCATCAAGCATGTGTCAAGTTGAGTTTTATCCGCGGTGAAATCCACGAGATAAAGCTTTCCCTTGAGCACACCCTTGAAGGCAATTGAGTTATCAATCCTTCTAGTGAAAATCATTCCCTCGTTAGTGAACAAGCAATTATAACCTTTTGCACATAATTGAGATATGATAAAAAATTATAATCTATAGATTCAACATGCATGACATGAGAAATAGTGAGTTGAGGAGAAATGGAGATTTTACCCATACCTAGTACGTTTCCTTGGCTATTGTCGCTGAAGTAGATACCTTGACTTGGATCATTATTTTCTTCATACTCCACAAAAACCCTTCTCGCTCTGATCATGTGGTTGGTGCATCCACTGTCTATCATCCATTTTGTAGCACCGATGGAGTACGCCTACAAAACAAGTTTAGGCTTTTTTTTAGGTACCCAAACTCGGTTGGGTCCTTTGAGGTCAGTAACAAGGCATTTGGGCACCCACACACAAGGCTTTGAGCTCTTGCGGAGTGGCCCAACATATTTAGTATAAACATAACCAATTTTACTATTCATAAGCACATAAGATGCATTGAAATCATGAAACATAGTTAAGTTGGCATTTTTAACATTTTTAGCATCTTTATCAAACTTAGCCATATCAAGAGAAATAGATGCATGTTGTTCATTCTTGGCTTGATATGAGCCTTCCTTGACAAATGAAAAGTGCATCTTGTTATTCTTGGGAACTGTAGCTTTTTTCTTTCCTCCCCTTGAATAGCCAAGGCCATCTTTGATCAAGGGAGATCTTGTGATCGAGTATGCACTACGTGCATATTTGATCTTCTCCTTGTCAAAGATGCCACCCTAAGGTGTACTCTTGCTCTTTGCTAACTTAATCTCATTCTTTAAGTCAAGCACAAGTTTAGCACATTTGCAAGTTTTAGTGATTGACTCTACATTAGATAAGTTTGAGATTGTTGAGGCAGAAGAGGAAAAACATGACTTGAGAGTTGCGAATTGTGCCTCAAGATTCTTGTGGTTTTTGTTCAAACTCACAAGTTCATCTTGGAGGAAAACATTCGAACTCTTGAGACTTGAGGAAGTCTTCTTGCATTTCGCAGGTTCAAGCTCAACTGCCTCATTCTTCTCCCTCTCAAGCCTGAGGAGCTTCTCAAGGCCAAGATTCTTTGCCTCTCATTGACAAGCAATTCCTATTGTTCCTCGAGAAGTTCCTCCTAATCTAATATTTCATACAAGAACTTTTTCATCTTAGCAATGGCACTTTTGTTCAAGCCCTTAAACATGTACTCATCTTCACTAGCACTATCAAAATCTTCACCTTTAATGGAATGCAAGGAGAGTTTAGATTTAACTTTCGTTTTCCCTCCTTTACCATGAGGCATGTGTGGCGTGAGCTACTCTATTCTCCCTTGTTTGGCAAGAGAGTCTTCTTCATTGTTGGCCTCTTGATGGTGACGGTTGCCACCTCCTCTCCATCATCGGCTTGAAGGAACTCTTCATTGGAATCCCACTCCTTGCCAACATGAGCTTGCTTGTGTGCCTTATTGCTCTTGAACATATTCCTCTCTTGAGGTTTCTCATCCATGTTTGTATTCTTCTTATCTTCTTCCTTTTCGTATGGGCAATTAACAATGAAGTGCTCATACGCGCCACAACTGTAGCAAGCTCTCTTGGTCCTTGACTTGCTCTTGTCCTTGCCCTTGCTCTCATAGTTGGATCTTCTTCTTTTCTTCATCATTCTCTTGAACCTCTTGATGAAGAAGGCCGACTCCACATCATCCATGTCAATGCTTTCTTCTTCACTTTCTTCATCATTGCTCAAAGCTTGCACCTCTTTGCCTTTGGACTTGGGTGAGGCTTTGTGAGCAACACCCTTCTTCTTGGAGTATGTGACCTTGGCAAGGTCGTTGACGTGGCGTGCCTCCATCTCCATCATCTCATGGTTAATGATCTTCCCAAGCACATCATCCGGAGTCATTTTGTGGAAGATGGGACTCTCTAGGAGGAGGGTTCAAAGGGTCACATTTCGGGGCATGAAAGCTCTTACCATCCTCTTGAACACTTCATGCTCCGTCCACTTCTTGCATCCGTACATCCGACTCCTATTGATGAGGGTTTTGAGTCAGTTGTACATCTCTTGAGAGGTCTCGTCTTCTTCCATGGCAAATCTTCCAAGTTCCCCCTCGATCATCTCAATCTTCGCCTCCCGCACGGATCGGATGCCTTCATGTGCAATCTTGAGTGTGTCCCAAATCTCCTTGGCTTGCTCCAACCCGTCCACCTTGTTGAATTCTTCTTGGCTCAAGGACGAGTTGAGCATGGCTGCCTCTTGAGCATTGTGGTGGATTTGTTGTTCTTGCTCTGGAGTAAGCTCTTCATCATCCACTGGAATATCTACACCTTATGCAAACATATGCCAAAGTGTAGGATTGAGAGAAATAAGATCCAACTTCATGTTATGCTTCCACATGGTGTAGTTAGTGCCATCTAAATGTGGAGGTTTGCCCATAGGAGTAGACAAGTAGTTAGACTGAGAGTTCAAGCGGTCATAGTTAAAAGGATATTGTGTGTAGTCTTTTTCACTCCTCTTGAGCTTCTTCTCTTTCTAAAGCATTCTCCTCCTCGTGGCTTCATCTCTTTCTTTTTGAATAAGATCCGCAAGGCGGTTCACTTCTTCATCTTCACTTTCAACGTTGAAGGGAGGAGGCTTCGGCTTGGTGTTCTGCATGTTATCGATCTTGGAGGGTGAAGACTTGGACTCTTATTCTCCATTGGCGCTGTTCTTGTCAGATCCGGTGGTGTCTTGAACCGTCAAACCCTTCTCACGGTTTTCACCCATCTACTTTCCAAACGGTTAAGCTTTAGGGAGAGTTAGGCTCTGATACAAAATGAAAGTTGCCTAGAGGGGGTGCATAGGCTAAAACCTAAAAATTGACTTAATAAAAATTGATTAGCAGATAGAGGGCGGACTAGTCCAGTCAGGTAAGTTAAACGAAAGAAAGGTGTGATTTTCTTGGTTTTTAGATGATCTACTTAGTGCGGAAGGTAAATATACAACCTAGAAGTCTAGTGTAGTAGATGCACAAAGATGAAACAACTGGAACTAGGTGGATCACAAGTTTTAAGTGAAGAACACGAAGAACCCTAAAAGTGATCTAACAAAGAACGAAGGACAAACAAGGCACAAGACACAAGATTTTATCCAGAGGTTCAGCTTCACGAAGAAGCCTACATCCCCATTGAGGAGTCCACAAAGGATCGGGTTCCTCTCAATCCTATCCTCACCAAACCACCACAAAGGTCGGCTTGTTCTTCCACTAAATAACGAGTGATCACAACAATCTGTGGGGCAACTCATAATCTGAGGCTCCCACAAATTTACAACCCCAAAAACTCATGAATCAAGACTCAAACATATTCGAAAAACAGATGAAAGCGGGAGAATCAACCAAGAGCTCGAGTCAAAACACAACCCTTCTCTCTTCTCTTCCAAATCTCACAAACCCTCAAGATTTGCTCTTAGGGATCAAAGATGTGAAGAGAAAGGTGTAGGAGGGCTCTTGAAAGGCTATGGCGGTTCTAGGGTTCAAGAGATGACTTTTGAAAGTCGGGGGATCCCTTTTTACAGGGGTCCCGACACTTAGCCATTGCCACCAGAAAAAGTGCAGACTAGTCCGGCCTTGGGCCCCGGACTAGTTCAGCCTGTGGGTACCAGTGATGTCACCCTTGACCAACCACAAAGTCCCCTGGCACCTTTTGAATTCAAACAGTCACAACAGCACGGACTAGTCCATCTAAGAACAGACTAGTCTGATCTCATACAGAACCTTTTGTTCTAGGTGAGAATGAACAAGTCTAGTTCACCGGAGTAGTCCAGCCCAGAGGGTGGACAAGTCCGACCTTCCAGGACTTAGTCCTAGCGGCCACCTCAAAACTCCAAATGAACTAGTCTAACCCACAACAGACTAGTCCAAACTCACACAAAACCTTTTGTTCCGGCTAGTAACAAACAAGTCATCTTGGGCACACTAGTCTGGCCCCCCAGGGCAGACTAGTCCAGCCTTTCAGGACTTAGTCCCAGAAAGGCTCAGACCCACTCAACACAGACTAGTTCGGCCCCAACCGGACAAGTCCAAAGTCACACAACAACTTTTGGTCCACCTAACATCAGCTCAAATTGATGTGGACGGACTAGTCTGACCTTCCAGCCCAGACAAGTCCGGGCCTATCCTTAGGGCTGTCTCAACTCATCTCTCCAACTAAACCTATTTGGACTAAGAGCTCTTAGGTGATTATCAACACATTGACATATTGAACACAGTCACATCATAAGGCTAAACTTGATGCAAATAATTTAAAACCCAAAATTCTACTCTTCGAGTTTTTCTACCTTTTTCCTTCTTTTTCCTTTTTGAGTGTATCCAACTCTGTCCAACTTTAAATCACCTGTACTTACACTTGCAACGCTCATTAGTCCCTTAAGTGTTGTCATTAATCATCAAAACCCACGAGGATTTAGCCTAGATACACTTTCACAAGGTCCACGCCTAGGAGAGGCGGTTTACACCATTCCAGCCACGATGGTGGCAGTGGCCATCATCGCTCTGGGCGTGCGCCAGCTGTCCGGATGGTCAACAAGCAGGGACCCTTGGCCAAATGGTTCTGGGCGCCAAGCTACATGGCGAGCAGCCCCCTTTGGTGATGATAAAAAGCTTGATTCCACCCCATGTGCCCCCAGTTAGCCAAGTGCATGCCACCAGGTCACCACAGGGCACGCGATCTGGGAGGCTTGTCATGCAGGGTCCGGATGACGGGACGGCCAACCTCGAAGCGCCCGTCGCCGAGGCCCTGAATGAATCACCGCCTCACTCTGTCCATCGTGATGCCCCCCAGCTGCTTGTGCCATCGACGGAGGAGGTCTTTGTCAACAAAATTCTCCCTCCGTCGCGGGCGCCGCTTCTGGTTGACCAGCCTCGATGCAAAGGTGCTCGCACTCACTCGGTCTCGATCGAGCCAGTCCGCCGGAGCGCACGTCAAGATACAAAGAAGTGTGCCGTCCCAATCGCACAACGGGTGATGCACTGCCTAATCCGCAACCTTGACATTGTTGGGGAGGAGGAGGATGTGGGTGATGAGGTCGTCAAGAAGTTCCTTGACACGATCAAGGACCCGATGTCGGCGCAGACCATCCAGTCCATCCGGAAGACTTTGCACCTCGACTCTGGTGAAGCGTGCAACATCGCGTCTGCCCTCACAGTAATGCAGGCAGATGGCATCATAGCCTGAGAGGCCTGCAGCCGGCCGATGCCTACCTCTGTTATTCATGTTGCTAGTTAAGTTTGTGATGTTAGGGTATGTAGTTGTTCCTGTAACCATGTTCCGTTGGAGGAGAGGGATTGTTTGGGGTCCTCGGTGGTTCCCTCTCCAATCTGGTCAAATAGGCAAGTGTGTTTCCTTGATGCTGTGTACTCATGAAGTGGCTAGATGCTGTCCTTGGACCCCTTGTGTCGCTGGTGCTAGCCAATGCAGTGGACTTGGTTCAGTAATGTTGTCAAAAAGTGATCAATATGAGTGAACAATTCTCGACCTTGTCCTGTAGCGTGCGAGGACTGAAATCCCCGGCTAGAAAGGAAGCTACTTCGGTCATGATCAGAAGGGCATCTGCTGCTGTGGTATGTTTGCAGGAAACAAAACTTGCCCAAGTTGATCAATCGGTCAGAGCAGAGCTGTTAGCAAATTATTTGGGGGATATCTGTTTCCTGCCAGCTGTTGGAACCAGGGTGGATTCTCATTGCTTGGGATACCTCCGTCGTGCAGATTGACCAGTTCGTGCCAGGAACTTATTCCTTATCGGCTCGGGTGAGCATGGCTGGGAGAGAACCTTTCCTCCTCACAGCGGGTTACGGTCCTACTGACAATGATGGAAAGAGGGAATTTCTAGCAGAGCTGGAGAGCATCAACCGGCATCCACAACACCATGGCTCTGCGTCGGTGATTTTGATCTCGTTGTGGAGGCGCGGGACAAGAGCAACAATAGTCTGAACAAGGGAATGATGAACGCCTTCCGACGCACTTTGGACCAAGCAAAGCTTTTGGAATTTGAGCTACGAGGTCGTAAATATACATGGTCCAATGACAGGGCGCAACCCACCTAGGTGTACCTTGATCAAATGTTCTGCAACACCTCCAGGGATACAAAGTTCAGTGGGTACATATTGCAAGCGCTCTCATCGTCCATCTCTGATAATTGTCCTCTGCTCCTGTCTCCCAAGATCAACCAACCTCGGCAGCACGGATTTAGGTTTGAGAGCTTCTGGATCAACATACCCGGGTTCACCGAGACAGCAGCGCAGACTTGGTCCTTGGAGACAGTAGTTCAGAGTCCCTTCGCCGTCTTGAGTCACAAACTACATGCTACTGCACAGGCCTTGAGACGCTGGAGCACAAAGTTTTTTGGACATAACAAACTTCACCTTGAGATGGCGACAGAGTTGGTCTGCCAAATATAGTCTGTCGAAGATCACCTAGACCTCCAGCCCGATGAGGGCCAACTAAATCGTGATCTGAAGAACAGAATTTTGGGACTTGCCGTGGTTGAGAGATCACGACGCTGTCAAGTTTCATGGCTAGTCTGGCTATGAGCGGGAGATGCGTGTACCCGCTTTTTTCATGCCCGGGCCAACACGAAAAAACACAAGTGGTACATTTGCAAGCTACTGGACTTAACTGGCCACTATGCCACGTCGCACGCTGAAATGAACGAAGTGCTGCATGATCATTACACCAGACTACTGGACACGAAACAATCCAGAGGCGCCACCTTTGACGGGTCCAAGCTTTAACTGCCCATCCTGGGCGCAAATCAGTTGGATGACCCTTTCACAAAAGAGGAGGTCTTGCATGCAGTCACAGAGATGCCTAGAGAGAGGTCCCCGGGGCACGACTGCTTCCCAGGGGACTTCTTTCGCAGTTGTTGGACGATCGTAAAGACAGAGGTGATGGTGTCATTTAACAGCTTCTACAATGGACGTGGCGGCTCCCTTCACCAGATGAATGACGCCTTCATCTCCCTCATTCCGAAGAGTGCAGAAGCGGAGTCCCCCAACATTACTGCACCATGAGCTTGGTAAATTCCTTCATGAAACTGGTCACCAAAGTTCTAGCACTAAGGCTCTCCAAGCACATGGGCATGCTCATATCCGACATCCAAAGCACATTCATCCGAACAAGAAGTATACAAGACAACTTTCTTTACGTCAGAAATGTGGCAAGGTCCTTCCACCAAAGCAACAAAGCAATCATGCTGATGAAACTCGTACATCTCAAAAGCCTTCGACTCGGTGTCTTGGGAGTTTCTCCTTGAGCTCCTACAAGCAAGAGAATTTTCGTCAAGGTGGCGGGATTGGATGGCAAATCTGCTGGCAACTTCAAATTCAAGGGTACTATTAAACGGATGCCCTGGACCTCGCATCCTGCATGCTCGCGGCCTTCGTCAAGGCAACCCGTTATCCCCTTACATGTTCATCTTGGCATTTGACATGCTCCAGAGAGAGTTCGAGCTTGCCGAGGAGGAGGGGCTCCTTTCACCGTTGAATCACAGAGCTGCTCATATGTGTGTTTCTCTATACCTGAATGATGTGTTGATCTTCATTAAACCGGTGCAAAAGGAGGTCGACTTTGTGATGCAGCTATTGGAGCATTTAGGTGCCACAACCGGGCTGCGGGTCAATGCCTCCAAGACCACAATGTCTCCCACACGCTGCTCCAAACAGTGTATTTCCTCTGCATTGATCAATTTTCAAGGTCGTAGGCAAGACCTTCCTATCTCGTATCTGGGACTGCCTCTCGGGTTATTGAAGCTCAAAATGTCGGATTTGGACAACATCAAAGACATCGGTTTCTCTAGTCCGGAGCCTAGCAACTAACCGGGGCAAAATGCAAGATCAACTGGAACATCGTTTGCCGCCCGATCAAGTTCGGAGGGTTGGGAATTACTGACCTAACCAAGTTCGGTCACACATTGCCCTTGTGATGGAGTTGGTTCCAATGCAAGCGCCTGAACAGAGCCTAGTCCGGCTCTGAACTACCGCTATATGTGAAGGGCGAGGAACTATTTGCAGCTGCTACACAGGTATCAGTCAACAATGGTAAGGTGGCCAAATTTTGGACATCCAGTTGGTTGAATGGCACTTCGCCGGCTGGACAATACCCAAAGTTGTTCAAGCACGCCAAGAGGAGAAACCGAACGGTGGCTGATGCCATAACCAACGATCGATGGATTGCGGACATCTCACATGATCTTACAATTCCGCTCCTCCATGAGTTTGTGGCTCTTTGGTCAGCAATCCAAGATGCGCAGATTGATCTGTCTGCAGACCAGCCCGATGACACTGTGTGGAAGGTCTCCTCATCCGGAGTTTACAGCGCCAAATCCGAGTATGATCTTCAGTTTTATGGCTCCACCGGGTGTGAACTTCCGAAGATCGTATGGCGTGCCTGGGCTCAAACCGCTTTAAGTTTTTTGCGTGGTTGTTTCTTCAAAATAGAATTTGGTCGGCAGCCAGGCTCCAATTGCGTGGATGGCCTAATCTCTTTCTGCCCAGTTGTACAACCGCAACTTAAAAACGATTTAGCACATTTTTGTCGAGTGCCCCTTCACGGCTGAAGTCTGGGAGAGAGTTGCACACTGGCTGTCTGTGACCGTTCTAAATCCTCACAACTGTACTGCAGCAGACAACATTATCAAATGGCTTCATCGCTTGAGCTCGGGACATCCCTCATCCAAAGCTATAAAGTCAGTGGCCTTGCTGGTGTGCTGGCTGTTGTGGAAGGAGCAGAATGCTCGTGATTTTCAGGGACACAGCAAAAGCATCCACCTACTAGTGGACGAGGTGCACCATGAAGCTTCGCTCTGGAGCCGGGCCGGTGCTAAGGATCTCGCTGCCTTGCTTGCGTCCCCGCAGTAGCGTTCTCCACGGTGTCGCTCTCCTAGTCGCTGGGTTGTGTGGGTCGGTTTGATCTCTAGCACTTCTTGTGCCAAGTTGTAACTCCAAACATATTCTTTCTTGCTTAATGAATTTACTCTCCGAAAGTTTCTGAAAAAAAATACAAGCACATCGGCTATTTTTAAGCAGATTGATGCTTCTGGCCATGAAGTTGCACATTCTTTTCTATGATGTCTCAATCAACTTTATAAGCGTGTTCATATACTTATTGTGTTTTTTCGGAGTTTTAGTTGAGATTAAATTTCATAAATTTTTATAATTTATGGTTCTCATTGTAACACCCACAATTTTCAATCAAGAAAAAAAAATATTATAGATGAAAATAATATAAATAAATCATTTTAGGCAAGTACATCATATGATTGGACTATGTGTGAAAATTTTGATTTACAAAATGCGGTAGAAAAATTCGTTTGAATTCAAAATCAGAAAAATGAGTAAGGGAAAAGAAAAAAATACTCTCGGGCTGAAACCCTAGCTAGCCCATGCTTCCCTTCGGCCCAGCCCAAACCGCGCCTCCTCCTTTCTCCTCCCTCTCCACCGACATGTGGGGCCCACCCGTCAGGTCCTTCTTCTGCACCCGAACCGTCGACACGCGAACGGCCACCGCACCACCCACGATTGTCGACCATTATGACAGTGGTTTCCCCCTCCGTTCAAGTCACCATCGATGGTAATCATGTGCCGCCTGTTTCTCCCTCATTTACCCCACAAAATCCCGGTCGTAACCCACATTTCCCTTTCCCCCGAGCTTCGAAACCCTAACACTACCGCTCGGGTAAGTCGCCGCTATTTCCGTTGATACGACCCCTATTCCTCCATTCTGTTTTGCCTAACTCATGTGCCATGACCTCAGCGAGCCACTGGGCAACTCAATTCAAAGGTTTGGAGGCCGCACGATCGGTTTCATCGAGCGCCGCCGCTCGCCATCATTCTTCCTCGTCGCCATCGCACCTCTGCTCCGTTTCGAGCCCCGCGAACCATCTCGATGAGCTCGCCTCGCCCTCCTCTCTATTTTCCGTTATAGGAGCATGGCGTTTCGCTTTGTAGCCGCTCGATTTGGTCGTTGCCGGCGAGAACGCGCCGCCACCCTAGTCGCCGTTGGCGACGTGGCCGCTTCCTGGCTCTCTATTTCATCCGGACGACCACGATTAGAACAAGAAGATACCCCTTCGCATAATAAAATATGGGCCATCCATCCATATTCCTGCCTAGAAATAAACCCAGATGAAACCCTTGCCCTTTTTTCATTTAAGTTCGTGCACCTTTTTATTAAATTACAAGTAGGTCCAAAATTTTACAACACCAACCTTGCCCTTTACAATATTTAAGATTTAATTATAAAAATCACATTTCAACCCCCTGAATTTAGTAAAATTTATTTTGACCACTGTTTTAATTTCTATTTTTGCATAAATGATATTGTCGTTTTATGAAATTATTTATATTATGCAGAAACAATATTAAATTAATTTGAGTTATTTTCATGCAGTAAATTCCAATTAATGTATAAAATAGCAAATAAATTATAGAAAATTATAAATAAATTATAATAAATCCTAGAAAATTATTATTAATTCTTCTAACACTAATATTTAACTAGAATAATAATTTTAATTCAAAAATAACTATATTAAATTCCAGAATTGCTAAATTAATTGTGAAATCTATATGTAAAATTGTATTTCAAGTATACTTTTAATATAAAATTAATTTAGACATAGAAAACAAATACGAAAATAATATAAACATTATTTAATGCATAATTTTACATTAATATTTACTTTTAAGTGTATTTTGATTTTGAATTCACATTAAAAATAATTTTAGACTTTAAATAAATATAGGAAAATGATATTAAATTGTTATATGTATATTTTCACTCATAATGTCACAGGGTAATATTCTCTAATAAATGAAATACAACTTAAAATACAAAAATTTGATGTAACATCATAAATACGTAGGTTTTATGAATTGTTCATTTAATTTGTGATGTTTTGAGTGTTTCTTATTGTATGTTTGTTATTTCGTGTGCGTCTTCGTGGTTAGCATCGGTTCCCGAGTCGACGTACAACCTTCAAGAATACAACCTCAACATTGATAATCAACACGTCCACGGAGGCAAGTGTCCTTGACCATCTTGCACCTTTTTACTAAGTTTTAGTTAGTTGCATGCTAAATTTGAACTTGAATCCTATGATATAGCATTCGTAGTTCTTCAACATTATTCCTTGTCATCAGGGTTTGGATGGATTATATTATTTATTTCACGCTTAGCCATGCTTAGTGAATGTGAATAATTTTGACTACATGATTATATTCTGAATTACTATGAGTCATGAGCTATTGAAAATGATGAAAGTAGATGTTAGGAATCTAATAGACGGTTTTGATTGGAATGGTGCATGTGTGCACGAGACTTTGGTTTGGGGATTGCCATGTATCGGATTTTAAGGAGCGGTTTATGGAGGAAGTTGCTAAGCCATACAGTATCGCCACAGGGTTATATATGGGACAACTTGGTTTAGTAATCTGGTCTCTTCTAGTGTAGGTTGGTAATCGATACAGACGGGGAATTGGTTCAGAGTACTGCCTTGGAATCTGCATGACTCAAGAGGGGGCTTCTCCTGGCGTAGGGAAAATAGACTCTAGGTGCGGAAGCGGTGAAACCTCATAGGGCCAATGCAAGTCGGGAGAACCATTAGAAAGACCTCGTAGTGATCTCCTGACCACACACCAACGGAAGTGTGAAATGTGGTTGATCACCACTGGCAATCAGGGAGGTTTATTTAGTCCACTTGACAACAGGAGATGAAATAATAAACTGTGGGTAAAGGATACACACACTGTAGAGTTTTGTCAAACTGTCAAGACAGCTGTGCTCACAGACATGAGCGACTTGGGACTAAATTCATGATTAGCACATATTGTTTAACAATTGGTGGTTGGTTTGGGCATTATTTAATCATTTTGGTATTATGGGTGGCATTCATTTAGAGATAGGTGCTAAATAACAATAAGGATAGATTGATAATGCTATAGTGCTTTACCATTTTGCCTTTCTTGTTGTGACCCTCATGACATAAACTTCCTCACTTGCTGAGTATTAGTGGTACTCAAATTTGCTTGTTGCTTAACTTTTTGTAGTCTACAAGGGTGAAAAAGTGAACAATGTTCTGAACAAGGCGTTCTAGGCTGGCAAAACCCTCGGACGACGCTTGTGCATTTGGAGCCCCGTTATCTACTATTTCCGATGCTTGTACTTTTCTTCTAGACCTAGATGGTCATTTATGTAATAATTGATGTACTCGAACATGGTTCATTTTAATGATATTTCACTTTCTTCTATACATGTATGAAATTGAATTGATACTGGTATACATGTGAAAAGCATCTAGTTATCTTGTTCGGACCAGTGTGACACTCATGTCATGACACTTCGACAATTTTGTGATATCACCATAAAAGTTATGGTTTGTGAAAAGGCAAAATGATTAGTGTTTTGTTATACAGTGATGACAAGCTTGGGGTGCTGCATATTTCGCTATAATTAGTCCACAATGAGTTCTGAAATTTTTCTCTATAGTTTGCCCAAAATAAAACACTTAGAAAAAATGCGAAAGGAAAATCATATGCTCCAAACTGTCACGCATCATTCATCCTCCTTCCCGCCTTCCACCAAACAGTCAGTCACACTCTCGCCGTTCCGTTATGTAGAGACTGGTACAATCCCGAGCTCCAAACCGAGGCTCACTCCGCCCCCGGGGCCCACGGCTCTGCCGTTGGGGTATACTTCGTTGCCGCGAACATTGCGAATCCCGCCTGCGTGAAAGGTGAGGTCGTGAGGGGCTGGACCTGCTGGACTTGGGTGTATGCATTGAGATGGGTGTGGTTGGGAGGTACAAGAAGATAAGATGGGACCACGGATAGGGATTCTTAGATCATTCGCAGTGGCATACTGTAAAGTATACTGGATACACTGTTTCACAGTGTAATTTAGAGTATGTACTGTAAAAACTGAAAGAGAATACTAGTAGAGTATGCTTTAGAGTATGCTGGTGCGGATGGTCTTATATTGATTGGGGAACAATTTTTGAACTATTGGAATGCTCACATATTGGAAACAGAGGAAGTGGGAGCGAAGCGCCGGAGCCGAGCCCGCTATGGCGCCACCGCCCCTACCCCTCTTCTCCCCGTCACCGAAGCCGCCGCCATGGCTCCATGGCCCCGCCTTCCAGAGTCACGACCCTCCGAACCCCGCCGAGGCGCCCCTTCCCAAACCCAGCCGCCAGAGCCCCAAACAGCCACCGCCAAGAAAAGCCGGCCCGCCCGCGAAGGCCAAGCCCCTCACCGCCGGCGTCCCCGGCGGTCGCACCCGCCGCGCGGTGCTTGGAATCATCCGCCGGGTCCGCTCCCTCGAGCTCTCCGACACCCCGAGCCCCGTCCCCAAACGCAACGCCGATGCACCCATCGCCTTCCACCTCTCCCTCGAGCCTTCACCGCTGAGAGAAGATCAGGAAAACGTGGTGGACGAGGAGAGATCGAAGCCGAGAGCAGTTCCGTGGGCGGCAGCGAGGAGCGAAGACCTCAAGGCCGCGCTGCGGCGGGAGAAAAAGCCGCGGGAGCCCACACGCGCGGACAGGGAGCTAGCGGCCGACGACCTGGAGCGGCTGCGGCGGGCGGCGCGCGGAATGGACCGTTGGGTGCGCGCCAAGAAGGCCGGGGTCACCGAAGAGGTGGTGGAGGAGGTGCGCCGAGAGTGGGACAGGGGACAGGAGCTGGCCGCGGTACGCCTCGTGGAGCCGCTCCGCCGGTGCATGGGACGGGCAAGGGAGATTCTTGAGGTAAGAAAAATTCTTCTATTACCACTCACGGTGGTGCAATTGATGCCCCGAGAATCTGGTGCTCTCATTGTGATGATTTTGAGCTTAGCATTTAGGGTTGATTTTGAGCTTCAATTAGAGCTACATGGCTTGAGGATTGCTGGTTTTCAGGGAAATGGAAGGGGTGACAGTAATGTTGACATTTGTTGTTGCAACAGAATAATCGATGTCGTTCTTTCTGTGCAAAACAATGTATTCCTGAATTTAGGACAAGTTGCTTAGTTCAATTTTGAACTAGATAATATGTCCCAATGTTAAATAATTCAGAACACAGGGAGTACAAATTAATGATTTGAGATTTAACCTGTAACATACATGGGATTTCTTTTCGGGGAATTTCCTTATATTCCATTAGTAAAACTTATAATCCATAATGTTGGACTTTATGTGTACCTTTAGGTGTTTTGGGCTAGGCCCATGTACCAACCCATCCTAGGGGTCTATATATACGTACTCTCCCCCTTTGGGGTTAATCAATTCAGTAATTACCTTCTAATACATAACATGCCACTGATGTGTGTATGACACATGGGACCCACTAGTCATCGGTAGTGGGCATAAAATGGATTTTGGAATACATAGCTATTAGAAAATGGTGCACCAAGTATCCTAAACCATGTTGTTCTTTCATCAGAACACATTTAGCTGCATGACGAATATTTAGTTGGTAAGGTCTGCTCACTAAAGAAGGAAGCACAATAGACAAAGAATGTGTGTGTGCATGCGTGTAACTACTACAAGGAAATAGGAAACCACGTGCAATGGTGCTAAGTTGTTTTGGTTGAATGAAAGTGTGTTTGAGGAAACTATTTGTTTGCCTAGTGGAATTGTTTTGGACTGAACAATCAGTTATCTGTCCTTAAATGTTGATAACATGATGCCATTTTGCAAACAAAAATGCAACAAGTCAGCAAGTACCTCCTTGTCATGCTAAGCCTTGTCTCACTTTCTTTGATGTGCTTGGATTCTATATTTCATTCATATTTTAATGTTTTTGAGTTGACGAGTAACCTTCGTGTGGATTTGTGACCAAGTGAAATTGTGTGGTTACCAAAACATAATGACCTTTTGTGCAAATTTGTTACTCAATTACTAATCTTTATTCAATCTTCTGTTTTTCTTTGATGGATTTCCCTTCCACAGATAAAAACAGGAGGCTTAGTTGTTTGGACAAAAGGAGACATACATTTTGTTTATAGAGGAAGGAATTATCTACAAAATACAAAGCGTCATCACAGTTTTGTAACTGATGTCCATAAAGTCTCTCGAGTAGATGATAATGTTCCTAGATCCCAAGGGAACTGCATGAGCACAGCTAAACTATGGACCAATGATAATTACAAAGCAAATGATGGTTTTAAAGAAAATGATCAAAGCATCTGTGCCCAGATGGATGACGAAACTGTGAAGGGGACACTTTATGAGAGAGAAGTCAACAGACTATTGAACAGTTTGGGTCCTCGATTTGTTGATTGGTGGTGGAACACACCATTGCCTGTGGATGCTGATCTTCTCCCGGATTATGTTCCAGGCTTTAAGACGCCTTTTAGACAGTGTCCTCCTGGTGTGAGGCAAACACTAGCAGATGAAGAGCTGACATTCTTGCGCAAGCTTGCACGCCCATTGCCAACACATTTTGCCCTCGGTGATTACACATGTGGTTTCCAGATGCTGTTGCTGTTAATTATATGTGCATTAAGTAATAGAAATTTCTGTCTTTGGTATCCTCATCATCTATACAGTCTCTTAGTATCAATTCATATTGCCTTTATGCTTACCATCTTATAAGAACATCAATGTATACCATTATAAACAAGTTTCAAAGAAGTTTGCCTATCTTTGGCAGGTAGAAATACGAAGTTACAGGGTTTGGCTGCTGCTATACTAAAGCTTTGGGAAAAAAGCCTCATAGCGAAGATTGCAGTGAAAGTAGGCATCCAGAATACCAACCATCAACAAATGGCATGGAACCTCAAGGCAAGTATTGTTCCCCATGGAGTATATATTCAATATATATTTCACATTGTTTTATTAAAGTGCATTCTCCATGCATTATCTTCATGTATCTTTGATAATTGTTTTCCCTTACATTACTACTTGTTCGGTAACAGCCAAACGTCGTTACTTGTTTGTCCCCTATAAGAGGCTGAAGTAATGACTTTGACACTGAATCATGTTAAACATGAATCTATACATTCTTTCTGCAATTTTTTGTGGTTCACAATTGAAGATCCCTGACATTCTGATGATACTTGATTCTTCATTTGTATCTTCATCTTTGACACTGAAGCTCCTCAGTGCAGCATCTTACAGGAGGAACTGTGATATTGAGGAACAAGGATTTTATTATTCTATATAGAGGCAAGGATTTTCTTCCTGGTGGAGTTGCTCAAACTGTCATTGAACGAGAGGCTCAGGTTCATGAAAAACAGGTGAAGGAAGAGGAAGCCCGATTGAAAGTGGTTGACTCACTTCAGATAGTTGGTGAATTTTCGTCTGAGAAAAGCTATGTAGGAACTTTCAGGGAGTATCAGAATTTCCATGCCAACCTTGTGCATGAGAAAGATGAAAACGAAAAGACCAAACTCGAACTTGAAGCTGAGAAGTATAGATTAGAGAAGGAACTGAAAGGCCATGAATGGAAGCTTTCTACTGTAAGTGCTGACCTGAAACAGCTCATGCTCTCATTTGAAGTCCTTTACTTCTAACATTGCTACATAATTTAATATAAAACTGCTGTCTACTGCAGCTCTACAAGAACATTGAAAGATCCAACCAGGTGCTGACAAAGCTTCATAGTTCTTGGAGACCTTCAGGGCAGTCCACAGATAGAGAACTCTTGACAGAAGAGGAGAAGGTGATATTCCGGAAGATTGGCCTCAAAATGGATGAGCGTGTTCTATTAGGTATAGCCATCTATTGATGCTTTTATGCTTTTTGTGCCAAGGGCCAGAAAAGCTATTCGTCTCTGATTGTTGAAACTATGTATCATTTGTTTGCCTTACAGGAAGGCGTGGTGTTTTTGCTGGTGTAATTGAAGAGATTCATCAACACTGGAAACATAAAGAGGTCGTGAAGGTAATTACAAAGCAGAAAAAAACCCTTCAGATCATGTACACAGCGAAGCTGCTTGAGGTTGAGACAGGTGGAATATTAATAGCGATAGAAGAGCTCACAACCAGCCATGCCATAATACTTTACCGTGGAAAGAACTATTACCGCCCAACAAAATCATCACCCAGTAATCTACTGGCCAAAAGAGAAGCATTACGTAGATCGATTGAGGCTCAGAGACGAGGGGTAGGGATCAGCATAATAACTTATTTGTTTTACTTAAGTTACTATTTTTATAACTTCCGCTAGCTATCTCACTCTTTTCATTTCATTTCAGTCCATGAAATACTTTGCTCGGGAGAAACAGAAGTCCATTTTGGAGCTGAAACAGAGACTGGTCAGTACGCATAGTTCATATATTTGTGTAGCTTGGAGTGTTATGACTACTTGTAGTTTTGGGGCTACAAACTTATGTCCTGATTTTTCTTATTTTTCTTGTTTATTTGCTACAGATGTACGTGACGAGGAAAATCAGGTATCTAACCCCATGATCGTGCAATGTTTGGACAGTATGGTGAATATATGTAATATACTCCGAATAATGGTTGCATGCCGACTCTTTTAAACCTTGGAAAGTACACTGGCTTTCAGATGGAGTAATTGCATACAGTCCGTACTGAATACAGTTGAAATTGTACAGATGTATACGTCCTAAGAAATTTGTCGTTTTATAGTTCATTTTTAAACTACAAAACGACAAACTTTTTGGGATGGAGAAAATACCTGTTTGTTATTAACTTATTATTGTGCCTCCAAAATTTTCATTAAAATATAAAACAAAATGAGAGTTTCTTATGTTCGGTTTAAATCTGTTGTTTGGGATGGGTGAGGCCCCGAGAGGTGGTTAAACAAGCAGGCTGAGCATTTCGACGTGCATTACTTTCCCTTGCATGCATCCTAGAGAGGATGCGGATTATGAGTTTCGCTATGAGAAGCAAGGCATGGAAACTGCAACTTAAGTATGAGACTTAGATAAGGGACAGATTAATCATGAAATCGGACAGATATGGATGCATCGGAAACTAAATTAATATACAGATAATTTGAGCATAACAAGGTTGGTTCTTAATATTTCTTTTGCATCTGTTCAACTTCTCAAGCACGGTCGAGGATTGCGACAGAAACAATACAGAGAATTGCGTTTGAGAACCTGGGCATGTCTGTCTTCTCGGTGATCATGGCTTGGGGGAGGGGAACTGCTGCGCCCCTCTGGGATTGCGCTCTGTCTTCGACCTCGGCGGCGCGTTCTTGGGATTGGTGAACCAGGTGGTGTAGAGGAACTGCTTGTGCGGGCCGTCGTGGTCGCACATGAGCCGGAGCTTCTGCCGCTCTCGCATCCACCGCAGCATGAACTTCATCTGTCGTTTGCTCGTCAGCCCCCGCAGCCCAACGTCCTGAAGAAATACCACTCGTCAAATTAAGCACGCGCCATAGGAAATCGGAACCCGGTCCAAGATGCCTTCTTGAAAGCGAATTTGTATCTCTGATGAGAAAGCAGGAAGAGGAAAAGGCCGCTGAACAGCCATTCCGTCGAACAGGTTGCGTGCGCAACGTACATGGCTTCGGGGCCAGAGAAGAGTCGTGGATAGGCGATCGCCGGTGGAGTCTCGCTTACCTTGACGTGTTCCCAGACGTCGGAGATGGTGAGCGGGCCGTGCTCCCTCACGACTTCGAAGATGGCGCGGGTGATGGACTGCGTCTGCTCTGGCGGCGTCGTCAGCTCGATGGGCGCCATCTTCGGCTTCCCCTTCTTCGCTGCCCACCGCGCCGCCATCGCGAACATAGCTGATCACTCCCTCCCTCCAAGTTTCTCTGTTGAGTGAAGCGAAGCGAGCCCAATATTAGCAGCTCACCCTTCTCTGCTACGCTAGGGGGATTATTTAAGATTTGCCACTCTTACAAATGTTTCTTAGCCATTTAGTATCCTTATGAGCGGTCTTCATAATTCACCATCCTTACAAAATTTTACATATGATTTTGCCACTCGGTTGCCAATTGTGCTTGCCAAATCATACTTTCCATTTTGTTTTCCTAACAGTCATAATATATTGACATTATTACCCAAAGCATATACCTTAAATTACAAAATTACACATCTTTATCCGGTACACGAACAAATCAATCTCTGTTCCTCCGGTGTTCCTCACCTGCGTTGCCATTAGCAATAGCTGGCTCCGTCCCAAAGACCTTCGGTTGTTGAGGCTTTCATAAAACATTGTTCGAGGTTGGACGATGCTAGTGTCAGACTCCACCGCCCTCCTCAAGGATGCAGGTCAATGGTGATGTGGACAAAAATAACTTGAGTTATGAAAAGATTGATCAATGTTTCAAGATTTTCTCATCATGAATGCTTATAAATATAATTAAATATGATTACATGGACAATGAATCGGGTTTCGGGGTTCAGCACTAGTCTTTGCACCAACAAACACCGCACTTGCATTGGCATCTCTTCTCATCACAACTGCAGTCATTCTCTTACAGCTTGTTGTTGAGTAGATCATCAAGCACTCCACCTTTGGTGTCAAAGGTCCGCTTCCGCTTCGGCCAAGTCTGCGCTGTCACGTGCTAGTATGTGTTGGTCAGCAGGCTGGCCGCCGTTGTTTATCATCCACCTCTCCCTCCCTCACATTTCTATGTTCTAAATCTGTTCTATCATATTTGTGTCAAATGCAACGCAACAGATTATGATGCAAAAGCTAGTCAAAACCGGTAAATGACACCTCGCACCAACAACGGCAATGATAACAGAACCAGGGGAAACAATGTAACTATATTTGGAGCTGCCATGTCATCAAATAAATTGTATGATTTGGCATGCTTAGTTGGCATTATGATGGCAAAATAATAAGCATAATTTCGTAAAAATGGCAAATTATAAAATTCGCTCGTAAGAATGTTAAATGACTAAAAGACATCCTTAAGGGTGGCATATGTTGAATAGTCACGTCACGCCTGCTCAACCTCGTCCAGAAAAAGAAAACGAAAAACAGTAGAAATCCAAGGATTATTTTTCGTTTGAGATTCGTACAATACGCGGCTTTGAAATTCAAATTCACTTCAAATTTTCCTCTTCATTTTGGATTTCGCATGAAAGCCTTTGAAGAAGTAGAAACTTAGAAGTCAGAAGGAATTTCCGCAGATCTTAAAAATGGAGACATATCCAGTGAAAATATTTTGTCTCTGCAACACTTCAAGCCGAAGAGTGCACCGAGCTGTTGTAACGTCTGCAGCATCTTTTCAAACTTCTAACTCGGCTTATTCTACCAGATATGCACTCCTTTGTAATCTTGCAAATTTAGTCTTAGAACTAGGCAGCTGCAGCCGTAATCCAGCGAATTTGCTGACCAACGGTGAAAAAATGTGTTCACATCCTCTGCATTGAAGCACAAAATGCAGAGGTAACACTGCAGGTGGCATTAACATCAGTTTCAACCATCAGATTGAATTTCAAGGAATCAAATTAAACAATACAGTCCGTGTGAACAGTAAAATAATAGTATAAACCAGATTACTGTTGTTACATTTTAATTGCTACAGCAATTACAGCAGACTACTGTTTATTCTCACATTTTACTGTACTAGTTGCTACAATTTTCTGCATTGGTTGAGCCAATGTAGAGGATATGTATCCTGAAAAAATAGGTTTTACATCAAACATGAGGCTAAAGCTCCTACTCCTAACGAAATAAACGTGACCCATTACAACAACAGAATCCGCATATGCCCTGGTCCACTGACAACAACAAAATCCAAGGGTTACATCTCACTATAACAATTAACAAATAATCAACTTAAGTTATCTCATTTAGCATTGTGTCCCTCGGACAGCAAACGGACCAGAGTTATATATAGTGAGAAGCTAAGAAATTTATGTGTCTGGCTAGCAGTAGATCACAACGTGGCACTTCTACGAGTCGGCCTGCATTGGTGCACCTGCAGCTCATACTTCATCGAGAATTTGTTTTATTATTAGCGTATTTAAAAAATGTTTTAATATTAATAGCCGACGATTTTTTTATGCAAAAGTAGCAGCCAAGTCGCAATACGGAATCGCGAGACGCCATGCGGAATTGCGATTTGCACACGTGGCGCTGCGCGAACGGCTTTTGACCGGTCAAAATTCCCGTTGGAAAGCGGAATCGTGAGTCACGATACCGATAAGCGAGTCGCGATCCGGAATTGCGACTGGCCCCACAGCCGGTCACGAGGCGCTGGACCGTTGCGCCCTCTCAGGCTATAAAAGGACATGCAACGTCGGCTTCCACCATGAGGAGCACCCGGGTTAAACCAGGAGAGGAGAGGAGAGGAGAGGAGAGGAGAGAAGAGAAGAGGAGAAAAGAAAAGAGAAAGGTATGATATTTTTTATTTATTTAGTTAATATTAGATTACTTTTATTTGTATTAATAGTAATATTGTTCAATAGTAGTAATTGTTTTTTTATATAGTTAATTAAGTTTGTATTAATTTTATAATAGATTTATTATTAGTAGTAGTAACAATAAGTATAAATAGTTGTATTATTATTAGTAGTAATTTCTATTGTGTTATTAAGTAGGTGTAATTAGTAGTATGTTAGATATATTTTTATTACGAGTAATAGTAAGTTTTTAAAATGTTGTATGTTAGCAACATAATAGTGTTGCATTAATATTAATATATTCTTTAAGAATTAGATATATATATTATAAATAGACATATATAATTTAGTAGTAAATGTATATAATTTTAATAGATGAATAAACAATTATTAAAAAATATATATCATTGAGAGATAATTAACTACATATATTGTTGAGTAGGTATGACGTATAAGATACCATTTCAAATTTATTTTGGAGACGGGAAGATACTATATGATTCAAATGGTGTCAATTTATCTAAATTTTCGTCCACCACAAAAGGAATACCAAATCCAATTGAACGAACTTATTTGGGTATTCATAATTGGTTAATGTGGATGTTTAGACTGAATAAAGAACAATATCAATTGAAGTATTATGCAGTGGTTATTTGTAGAAGTGGATAGTTGTAGAAGTGGTTAGTTTTATGTAGAGTTACTTGAGATGAGTGGAATGGCAGTTTCGAAGAATTATGCTGAAAGGGTTGTTCAATTTGGATGGCCTTTTGTCGGTGGTTTGGAACCGGCAGATCTCCCTACACTGCTAAAGTGATAGGGGAGTTTGATGTTCGGTATGGGCGCGCGGGGATTCAAGAAGGTGAGTAGGAATTGACACAGGAGACACAAGAATTTACGTGGTTCGGGCCGCCTGAGCGTAATACCCTACTCCACGGTTGTGTTGGTGTTGTATTAGCTGTTTGAGCTTGTGTTGAGCGTCAATGACGTGTGTGTCTCTGGCGTATGTGTGTGTGTGTAGCCCCTGAATGTGTCGTCGGTCTGTCCTTTTATAGTACAAGGGCAGGACGTTACAAGTTAGCCTGGCCCGACATGTGGCCCCGGCGGTTACTAGTATTGACACTTATTTAACACATTTAATAGCTTTTAATGACCCTGTAACGGGCTTTGACAACACCGTTATTGGTGTTAAGATCGTCCGTTTAAGTGTCATTAATATGGTATTAATGACACTTAATTGGGTCTTGAAGTCCTTGATTCCCCTTTGAAGATCCGGAGCCATTGTGGGGTCTTCCGGAGGTTAGAGGTTGAAGATCCGGCGGTTGGACACGTGGCAGCTCCGGAGAATACTGTGGAAGCAGGTAGCTCCGGGGCTACCCGACACGTGTCAGGCCTGGAGCTTCTCTCGGTCTGGGGCTAAGTCCGGAGGTGCCATTTCGGTACATGGCCCGGAGCTTCCCCCTTGTGGGCGGTAGCTCCGGTTTTGTAGTACACGTGGCGACCCAGGGATTAACCATGTTGGAGAAGCGGGTCCGGTTATGTCTGACATGTGGGCCTTCGAGGGTCTTCAATCCAAGTAGATGATTTTCCTTTGAGATCTTTATAACCCCAAGGGGTGTACGGTTTCTAGGGTACCGACACCTTTAATTTTGTTTCTTAAAGTAGAAGCAAAAGAGATAATTAATGAGACACCTAATCCGGTCTATGATGATGATGAGGATGGTAATGATGGAGAAGCTAAAGAATCGGAGAATGAAGGGAACGAAGATGCACCTAATAATGTCCATATTGAGGCTACAGGTGTAGCAGATGAAGGTGAACAATTAGATAATTTAGTTGATCAGATTGAGCAGGAAGATAGAGATTATGAGAATATTCCTGAACGTAACTCCTCAGATGATAAAGAAGAAGTTACAATATCTGCAGAATAGAAAAAATCAAAATTTTGATAATTTAAGGGTTACAGAAGGTTATCATGTTCCATGAGAATATAACAAGAATGAGTTATCTGTAAGATCTTTATTTAAAGATAAATAAGCATTGAAGATGTTGTTAAATACTGGTCTCTTTCATTAAAAAGATCATTCGTAGTTTCAAGGTCCAATAAAAAATTTATGATGTCAGACGTGTTTTTCCAAGTTGTCCGTTTCGTGTGCACGAATATGCTCAAAAGTAGAGCAATATCTGAAAATGTTCAATATTGACTTATCATACTTGTGAGTTGCAACAACTTGAGAAGTGCAATACTGCTCTTACATCCCAGTTTGTTGCAAATTACATGTACTCACGAGTTGTGGATAATGTTGCTTTTGAGCCAATCAATTATCAACACTATTGAGCAAGATTTTAAGTACACGATAAGTTATTCGAAGGCTTGGAATGCCAAAGTAAAGGTGATAGAGAAGATATTTGGTACCTTTGAAGCATCTTATGATAATTTGCCAAGACTATTAGACACCATAAGTATGAGAAATTATGGAACATTTGTTGACATTATGGATGTTCTGAACCCAAGAATTCCTGGGAAGTTGATTATTCAACGAGCTTTCTTGACTTTGGGTCCATGCATAAATGCATTTAACTATTGTACAACAATACTTTGTATTGATGGTACTTTTCTAACAGGAAAGTACAAAGTCCAAATTCTTACAGCTATAGCAGTGGATGGCAACAACCAATAGTTGTCTATTGCTTTTGCATTTGTTGAGAGTGAAAACACTGATAGTTAGTATTGATTTTTGCATTGGGTGAAGTATAATATGGTTTGTGGTCGCGAAAATGTTTGTGACATACATGATCGTCATGCTGGACTTCTGAAAGCTATAATGGATTTGAAGTACGGAAATCTTGATCGTGATATTTCAAGTACTTGGCCGGATATAGAATATAGATGGTGTATGAGACATCTGGGTGCCAATTTTTATAGTCACTTTAAAAACAAGAAACTGATGAACATGTTTAAACGGTTATGTTGTCAAAATCAACAGAGAAAGTTTGAAGCTTTGTGGCAGCGTCTGGATGAGTTAACAACCAAACAAACAGATGAACAATTAGGAAGGGCTTCAAATTCTGAACAGGTTCTAGTTTCAGGGCCTCTTTGCAGTCTTCCATCGGATAATCATAATATAGCTTGTAGAGCATGATCATCTATTTGATCCTTCTCGCATTGGATTCATAATGAGCCAAAAGAAAAGTGGGCTTAGCTTTATGATAAAGGCGGGGCTCGTCACAAAATTATGACATCAAATTTAGCTGAGGTATGCGTGTGTCGAAGTGTTAATGTGACACTTCCCCCGGATATTCTAAGGAACAGCCTGCAAAGGTTCTTTGATCGGCGTGACTTAGTTCAAAATCTAGTGATCGCGCGTGTGAGAGTATGAGACAGTGGGTTTTACGTGGTTCGGGCCGAAAGAGCGTAACACCCGACTCCATGGTAAGGTTGTATTGCTGGTGTGTGTGTGTGTGTGTGTGTGTGTGTGTGTGTAAATGCGTAGATTGGTTGTCCTTTGTAACAGTGTCAGTCTGGTCCTTTTATAGACAAGGTCAGATGCCTTAGAAGTGGGGTCCGGGGCCCGGCAGGTGGCCTCGGGGCGATCTTATCCTAAAGATCTAAGGCTTCTCGCATAAGCTACTTCTGATCGCGGCTTGAAGAGTCACCGTCTTGCCACCTCGATCGCTAGTGGCTCATGCGTAGTCGTTGATGATGGCAGGGAATGTCCCATCCATCTGTCCCTAGTACCGTAAGCTAACCACTTGGCGGAGTGGGGTAGGCCTGCTGCGCCTTCACTGCGATGCAATTGGACGCAACGGTACCTAACAGTAGGTGTGCACCGCGTCACGCGCCTGGGGAAGACGCGTCTCGATGGTTTTGATCCGGCAGATCTCCCGACACTACTAAGGTGTTTGCGGAGTTTGAAGTTCGGTGTGGGCGCACGGTGATTCAAGAAGGTGAAGTGTTAAGTGACACAGGAGACACGAAGATTTACGTGGTTCGGGCCGCCTGAGCATAATACCCTACTCCACGGGGTGTGTTGGTGTTGTATTGGATGTATGAGCTCAACGTAAGTTGAGAGTGTAGAGTGAGAGCGTCGAGTCCTCTTCTATGTATCGTTGGCCTGTCCTTTTATAGTACAAGGGCAGGCCGTTACAAGTTAGCCTGGCCCGACATGTGGCCCCGGCGATTACTAATATTGATACACATTTGATGTGCTTAATTACCCTTAATAACCGAGTTATAGGCTTTGACAGCACCGTTACTGGTAATTAAGGTCGTCCGATCATGTGTCATTAATATAGTATTAATGACACTTAATCGGATCTTGAAGTCCTTGATTCCCCTTTGAAGATCTGGAGCCGTTGTGGAGTCTTCCGGAGGTTAGAGGCTGAAGATCCGAGGGTTGGACACATGGTAGCTCTGGAGCATACAGGTAGGTCCGGTGCCACTTAACACGTGTCAGTTCCGGAGCTTCCCTCGGTCTGGGGTTAGGTCCGGGGGTGCCGCTATGGTACATAGCCTGGAGCTTCCCCCTTGTGGGCGATAGCTCCGGTTTGATAGTACATGTGGCGACCCTGGGACTAACCATGTTGGGGAAGCGGGTCCGGTTATGTCTGACATGTGGGCCTCCGAAGGTCTTCAAATCAAGTAGATGACATTCCCTTGAGATCTTTGCAATCCCAAGGGGTATATGGTACTTAGGGTACCGACAACGCGAGTCTTCAACGCCTGATCTGGACAAGGTGCACCACCCTCTTAACTCCCGCAACCCACCGCCCAAGACAAGTTGCAGGGTATGTGGCAGCTTTGGAGCTAGCCTCTTCTTAGGAGGTCGGGTCCCGACCCGCTAACCACGTGGCAGCCCCAGAGCCTGCTCCTGAGTAGAGTGGAGGTTCCAGGGCCACGGGACACATGGCAGAGTCGGAGCCCGCCTCTTCGAGGAGGTGGCCTGTCTGTTGTCCCGAGCCACATGGCAGCTCTGGAGCCCACTCCCATGGGGGGAGCGGGATCCTGTCCTGCTAGACATGTGGCCGCTTGGAAGCTCATCCCTGAGGGGGAGCTGGACTCCTCCTTGAGGTTCATGTGGGTACTCCAGACCCCGTATCTGAGGTAGAGGGGTCCGGGCCTTCTGGATACGTGGCGCCCTCGGACCCCGCCTTGGCTGGGGCAGGGTACCTAGGCAGCTTTAGCCTATGCGCGAGGGTACCCGATATGCTGCGTACCGACAGTGGCCCCTGTGTCCATCCTGGAAGGAGGAGATGAGCCCGAGGATGGAGACCTATCCATGCTTTCCTACGATGCCTTTTGATTTTGTCTTGATCAGCCAAAACGATGTGCGTCTTTGCCATCATGGCCACGTGTCCCTCTCTAGTTGAGGGCTTGTGGCGACAGGATCTTTGCTTGCTGCAACTTCTTTACTACGACAGTTCCCAATGCGCCTGTTGCGCTTCTGCTGTTTCCACTCCCGCTTTTATGGGAACCGTCGGGTTGCCTTCTCGGATCAAAGCCCCTTCAGGCCGATCTATCTGATAAGGGACTTGGGCCCCATTGTCTGGGACGCTATGGGTTGAGCAGCGAGTTTTGGTCCCAAGCGATTTGCTCGGTGCGCTCAAATGCCTAATAGGGTGTTCAAAGGAAACCTTTATGGGCAAAGGTGGTTCCTCCTTACGAACACCCCAACGTTTGAGCCTTCACCTTCCTCCTTGAGCACCCACTCTCTCCCCACCTTCGAGGTTCTCGACTCCTGCTCCAATCGACTCAGCCTTGCCTCCTTCTAGCATAGAGGACATAGCGTGTGTGAGGTGGGTATTCAGTTAGGAGGACGAGGAGCGGGGGGATCTGATGCATCCTGGCACCCTGCCTCTGGAGTTGGGGGAGAGGGAGATCATCTTCTTCGAGGCGTATGCATACTCCGGGTTCGTTCCTCCCGTTTCCTCCTTCTTGGTGACGCTCCTAGAGGTCCTCGGGCTCCATCTTCACCATTTGTTGTTAAACTCTTTGGTGGCGGCGGCGGTGTTCACAACATTTTTATTTGATACCGAATGAGACAACACTCCTGCAGATTTGAAAACCACTTCTTTTTGTTTAGGAACTGTTTGAATCAAACCACTTCCTAATGACTTTACAATTTTAGGTGTATGTGCCTTAGCATGAGCATGAGAAACAAAACCTAAACCATTTTTATCATTGCAAGACTTGGAAGAATTCAGCAGCAAGTTTAGGTTCTTATTCCCATTACAAAAGCGATCTAATGTCCTATGCATGTTATCAAGTTTATTGGACAGATCATGGCAATTTTCACATGAAGTTTTTCCTTTTAATTTGCAATTGGAACAATATTTAACTTCATGAGAATGTAAATTATTGTTCAATATAGAAATTTCATTCATAGCATCTCGTAGTTTCTTATCAAGATCATCACAAGTAGAACAATGTAAATCAATTGTAGAACAAGAAGCATCTTTTATGTTACCAATGTCAAGTGCAGCAAGCTTTTTGTTCTTTTCAATTTCAAGTTCAAGTCTGTCTAGAGTAGAGGAATGTGCAGTTCTTAATGTGGACAATTGTTCATAGATTAAATCACACGAGGGACAAGAATCATCACTAGGAATCAAGGTTTTCAAATGGTTGATTTCATATTCTAGTGATTCAATTTTAGCAGCATTATCCCTAAGCTTTTTGTCCTTCTTCTTAACAATAATAGTTGCACGAGAAATTGCATCACACATTTCATTACAGGTAGAACATACCTCATCGTCATCACTATTGTGTTCTGCATCCTCCTAACTGGAACTTGATCTTGTTTTGCCCACCATGAAGCATAAGTTGGCCAAATCATCTTCATCTTTATCACTTCCAATGTCCATGTTGCTTGAGCCAAGTTCCTGGAGTGCAGATATAAAATTGTTTACCAGTTGGCAACCTGTAAAGCCCTTCTTCTTCTTATCATTTGTTGAGGATGCTTCATCCTTGATTGTTTTTCTTCTCGGGAAGTAGAACCTGAAAGGTTAGGGCATTCTATACGAAAGTGTCATGTCTTACCACATTCGAAGCATCGTTGAGGTCCGGAGCTTCTTCTCCTTCTAGTTCTCACATTTTGCAATGCTTTTGAGAACCTAGTAGAGAGAAGTGCTAGCTCCTCCTCTGGAAATTCATCGGTCTGCTCCAGGGTTAGTGAGGACAACAAAGCAAGAGTATTGCAAGATGATGATTGGCTGGAGCTAGGCATATCACGTTGTGAGACAAATGCAATAGACTTATTTGGGTTCTTACGTGATAAGATGTCAATTTCATGAGTTTTGAGTTTAGAGTAAAGCACATCTAAAGTAAGTGTAGTCATGACAGTAGATTCACGAATAGATGTAACTTTCATCTCCCAGATTGTCATGTCTAATGCACTAAGAAGTTGCCTAGCATTTTCAGCATCAGAAAAATTAACGTTGACACTACGCAAGTTACTGAGAATTTTGTTAAAGCGAGCAAAGAGATCATCGATGGACTCACCGGGTTGCATCTCGAAGCGCATGTATTCTTTCTTGAACATGTCTTGCCTTACCTCCTTGATCGTGTTGGATCCTTCATGATAGTCACAAAGTGCTCTCCATACATCGTATGCCGATCGGAGATGTGCAACGCGGTCGAAGTCGCTCTGAGTGAGTCCTTGGATGATCAAGTTTCGGGCTTTGTTGTTATTGTCGACGTCTCGGAGGTTTGTGGCTGTAACTTGATCGTTAGGTGGCACTTCGTAAGGCTTGTACACCTTCTCCCATATTGCGAAGCCTTGCGCCTGAATGAAAGCCTCCATGCGTGCCTTCCAAACCTGAAAATCAGTACCAGCAAATACACAAGGTTTGGCGGAGTATTTCTCCATGATGATTAGTCAAAAACACGTGCAAATCACAACGATTGGAGCAACGTGGCTCTGATACTAATTGTAGGACCGAAGAGCACGTGAAAATCTACCATAGGGGGGTGAATGGTAGATTTAAAAATCTTACGCAGCGGAAACAATTAAATCCCAACCCCTTCGGCAGAAAAATGATTTGTTAGAGAAATCGTGTGTGAAACAAATCTAAACGTGTTACACCGTGACAAAAGTGATATATATCAGAGAGAATCAAGTCACAAAGAAAGCATAAAAAGAATCACTCAAATACGACGAGGGAAACTCAAGTTATGATCGAAAGATCGAACAAAGGTCAATCTGTCCTCCCCGAGAAAAAAAGTTCTGGAACACTGCAAAGAAACTCGTGCAGATCAGAAAACACAAATCCAATGACCATTAAATATTCACATATGATATAAAATCAAGTTTTGAAGACAACACAAAAGAATCACATCAATCGGATCTGTAAAACTCGAGTTATGACAAAACCACCAAAGCAAGGTAGTGCTGTGCAGAAACTCGACGAGAAAAACTTGTCTGAAACAAGTCAGACGAAAAAGGCACAAAAGTTCCTTCAAACTACAAATTTTATTCAATAGAACACAAGAGGAACAACCCCAAATTCGTGCACCACGAGCTTTGGCCTCCCTTGCTTATATAACCAGCCCTTAGGCCAACCCAATCTCAACTAGGACTCTAATCCTACTTAGATCATGAATCAGAACATTCCATAACTGCTTATGACTCTTCTATACGTAGATAGAAGCAATCTTAAGACTTCCAAACACCTTATAAACGTTTCCCGCATTCCTAAAACAACTCAAATTCGTGACTCACACGAAATCCTATCATAACCAACTCGATACTTTCCATACCGAACCATAACCGATTGCGTCGCAGCCAAAGTCATCAACCGATACGATCCGATCCTTCCAACCAGATCTTCCCATCCATAAAGCATCTTCGGAACCATGTTGCCACGTCATTCACCGCATGCATACGTGCAAACACCTTCCTTCGACGTCCAGTAACCTTCATATGCACTGCCCTTGATTTAATCATCCTGCGCGACCTCCTGACCCGCTCAACCACAATTCCTCCTGAATTTGGTTGTTGGAACCTCATCTCCTCCCCGAGACTAGTACAAAGGATCCTGTCACCAGCCATGACTTGAACTCAAGCAACACCTGCACATGAACAAACAACCAATCCGTATGAGCCCAAGTCCGCGACTTGACTCAAATTAGTTCCAAACACAACACCTTACGTGAGCACCTCACATAATGTTGCAAAGCATAGCAAAAAGATATCAGCCATATCAACCAAAACACACCAAAAACTTAGCAATTGAATACTAAGCAATATTTCCAACAATGTAAAGCAAGTTCGAAACATTTCATAGTAAAAGTGGGAACATTGCGATCAAGCTCCGAACCTTGCCAAAGCTAACCGGAGCTTGAGCCGGAGCTTGCAAAAGCTAGTAGAACCTAGCGCCGGAGCTTACCAAAGTTAGTACAACCTAGCGCCAGAGCTAACCAAAACTAGTCAGAACTAGTCTTCCCAAAAGTCAGAGCTAGAAAAATATGTCGGAGCTAACCAACATATGTTGGACCTAGCAAAACATATCAGAGCTTAACAAAGACATGACAGAGCTATCAAGGACATGCCGTGGTTAAAGACAAAGCTCACCGAAGCTACCCAAAAACATGTCGGACCTAGACAAAGCAAGTCGGACCTTACGTCGGACCTTGCAGAAGCTCGGAGCTAGAGTCGGACCTTGCTAAAAAGATGTTATGGCAACATTCAAAACTTTTATTGTCAACGCCAATGTATTCAGCACACATAGGTCTCACACCCCCGAACCCGCAAGGAAGCAGCCCGTGGAGGTTCTTTTATGGTTGGGACACGCAGAGATCGAGATCAAGATGATGACACCAGAGATTTACGTGATTCGGGCCGCCTGAGCGTAACACCCTACTCCACGGGATTTGTGTTGTTGTATTGTGTGAGTATGTTCTCTAGGATCAGCTCGAATAGCCTGTCCCTAATGTTCGTGCGGTACAACCCTTTTATAGTTCTAAGGACTGACCGTTACAAAGCTTGCCTGGCCCGACATGTGGCCCTGGCGTATTTAATGGCCTAATACACTGTCTAAAGTGTATTAAGTATGATTAATAGTGTGATAACGTGCCTTAATGGCTGCCTTAGCCCTATTAACAGTGCTCTTGATCGTGTGTTGTTAATACAGCATTAACGACACGTAATTACATCTTGTAACTGCCACTTTAATTACACTTGATGGCTCATGCTGAAGGAGATCTGCCAGTGTACGCGTCGATGAAGGTCTGAAGGATCCACACGTGGAAGCTCTGGAGCTTTCCCTTATGGGGGGTTAGGTCCGGGGCTACTATACACGTGTCGGCATCGGAGCTCCTCTCGACTTGGGGTTAGGTACGAAGCTGTTGTACACGTGTTGACGCTGGAGCTTCCCTTTGTTGGGAAGTTAGCTCCGGCTTTCCTTTACACATGATAGCTCAGGAGCTAGCCATGTGAGGGGAGCGGGTCCGGCGCAGCGTGATATGTGGGACCTAAGAATACCTTTAACCCTGTCAGGTAGAATTCTCTTGTACTCTTCCCGGTACTAAAGGGTACCCGATACCCAGGGTACCGACAGTGGCCCTATGGCCCACCTCTAGGAGAAATCCTTTGGGTTAAGTTATTCTGCCAGAGGTGGGGCCATTCTAGATTCCCGTGCTTCGATCTTGTAGGATCGAAGAGCACGTGAAAAGCTACCAGGGGGGGGGGGTGAGTGGTAGATTTAAAAATCTTACGCAGCGGAAATAATTAAACCCCAAACCCTTTCGGCAGAAAAACGATCTGTTAAAGAAATCGTGTGTGAGACTAATCTAAACGTGTTTCACCGTGACAAAAGTGATAGATATCAGAGAGAATCAAGTCACGAAGACAACACAAAAATAATCACTCAAATCCGACGAGAAAAACTCAAGTTATGATCGAAAGATCAAACAATGGTCAATCTGTCCTACCCGAGAAAAAAACAGTTCTGGAACGCTGCAAAGAAACTCGAGTAGATCATAGACCACAAATCCAATGACCATGAAATTTTGACAGATGATGGACAATCAAGTTGTGAAGACAACCTAAAAAGAATCACGTCAATTGGATCTGTAAAACTCGAGTTATGATAAAACCACCAACAAAAGGTAGTGCTGTCCAGAAACTCGACGAGTAAAACTTGTCTGGAACAAGTCGGACGAACAAGGCACAAAAGTTCCTTCAAACTACGAATTTTATTCAATAGAACACAAAGGGAACAGCACCAAAGTCATGCACCACGAGCTCTGGGCTCCCTTGCTTATATAACCAGCCATTAGGCCAACCCAATATCAACTAGGAATCCAATCCTACTCAGATCACGAATCGTAACTTTCCATAACTGCTCAAGATTCTTCTATACGCAGATAGAAGCAATCTTAAGACTTCCAAACACCTTAGGAATGTATCCCACATTCCTAAACAACTCAAATTCGTGACCCACACGAAATCCTATCATAACCAACTCAAATCTTTCCATATTTGAGTCAAACCCGACTTAGCCGCAGCCTGAGTCCATAACCTAGTCGGTTGGACCTTTCCGACCAACTCTTTACGTACACATCTCTTCATCACGTCTCGGAACCATGTAGCCACGTCCATGCACTCCTTGCACACGTGCAAACATCTTCCATCGACGTCCACAATACCTTCATATGCATTGTTCTTGATTCAATCATGCTGCACAACCTCCTGATCAGCTCAACCACAATTCCTCCCAAATTTGGTTGTTGGAACCTCATCTCCTCCCTGAGACTAGTCCAATGGATCCCGTCACCAGCCATGTCTTGAACTCAAGCAACACCTGCACATGAATAAACAACCAATCCATACGAGCCCAAGTCCTCGACTTGACTCAAGTTAGTTCCGAACACAACACCCTACGTGAGAACCTCACATAAGCATGTTGCAAAACCACAGTAACACGATATCATCCATATCAACCAAAACACACGAAAAACTTAGCAAATGAATACTAAGCAATCTTTCCAAGAATATAAAGCAAGTACAAAACTTTGCAAATGAAAAACAGAAGTATTGCGGTCAAGTTTTGGACCATCCCACAGCAAGCCGGAGCTTACCAAAACTAGTACAATGAAGCACCTGCCGGAGCTTACCAAAACTAGTAGATCCTAGCACCGGAGCTTACCAAAAACTAGTCAAAACTAGTCAACCCAAAACCAGAGCTAGACAAAGTACGTCGGAGCATAGCAAAAGCATTCCAGAGCTATCAAATATATGCCGGAGCTATCAAAGACATGCCGGAGCTAAAGATAAAGCTCACCGGAGCTAACCAAAGCTAGTCGGACCTTACCAAGAAGTCGGACCTAGCTTCAAACATAGCCGGAGCTACCCAAAACAAGCCGGACCTACCGTCGGACCTTGCTGTAGCTCAGAGCTAGAGTCGGACCTTGATAAAAAGGTGTTTTGGTGTTATTTAAAACTTTTATCATCAAAGCCAAGTGTATTCACTACAAGCCAATGTATTCAGCACACATAGGTCTTACAATCTCCCCCTTGATGAATGCATTGGCAACACCATTTAAAATCCGAACATTGGCTTATTCACATAAAAGTTTTGAAGGCAATCTCTCCACCTTTGTAAATCAAAAGTAAAATGAGAAGTCCCATATTATCTCCCCTTTATTATCTCTACTTATGCACATATTCTATTTCTCTTCATGCTTATCTCTCCCCCTTTGACAATGTATTCAACAAGTCATGAGCATATAAACAAATTATCTCTCCCCCTTTAGTTGTTATGAGCATATCATAACATATACATATAAAAAAAGCTCATCCAAGTCATACTATCAAGTACCTTACATTATCACATCAATGAAATACATAAAGTAGTGTAAGCCATGCTAGAGATCAAATGTAATTTTCAATTTAAGCAAGTCATGATCTCACAAACTTAACTATTTCATAACTTGAAGGCATGACACGAGTTGCTGCATTTTATTATTTTTCAAAACACAAATTTAGATCATATGATATTTGCAAGAGATTATATGCGCATCTGTATTATTCTAACCAACCAAGCCAAGCCTATGTCATTTGACAATCAGAAGCTTAAGGACATGGTTTTAGTCATACACAACTTCTTCCAAGTTCATATCTAAGTGCAATGATAAGTCATCTCAAAAAAAGAAGTGCAATGCATGCATATTCTCTTGATCTTTTCTCAATTTATATTTGTTCATAAAAACTCAACATGTGAGTTGATTACTTGATTAATTCTTTATGATTAAAAGCATTTGTGAGCATGCAACAAGTTCAAAACAGCAAGAAAGTTCGACCATGACCAGATTTAGTGTAAGTAATTATTCCAATTACTAGACATGGCAAAAACTACAAAATGTATAACACGAGTAATGTAGTAAGAACTTTCAGCATGTAAAAGGAATCACAGAGTCATATATGTATGAAATACTATGCTCATATTATTTTAATTTCATATTCACACATAGACTTCCCAAGTTTCAAAAACTCCCCCTCAATGTAAGCCATGAGGATGCATAACCCCTATTTCACTATGAATGTAACAAAAACGAGTGAAATCCAAAGGTTTTGTAAAAATGTCAGGCAATTGTTGTTCGGTATCTACATGGTGAAGCACAATGTTTCCTTTTTCAACATTATCTCTGAGAAAGTGATACCTAGTGTCAATGTGCTTAGTTCTAGAATGTTGCACGGGGTCTTTAGCAATGCAAATGGCACTAGTGTTATCACAAAACAGTGGAACACTATCTAGATCAACCCCATAGTCCTTAAGTGTTTGAACAATCCAAAGAATTTGTGAGCAAGCACTAGCAGCAGCTACATATTCAGATTCAGCTGTGGATTGTGCAACTAAATTTTGTTTTCTAGAGGACCAAGCAACAAGAGAATTACCAAGAAAATGAGAAGCATCGTAAGTACTTTTCCTATCAATCCTACAACCCCCAAAATCAGCATCCGAAAAAGCTTTCAAAGTAACGGTTGAGGAAGAAGGAAGAAAAATGCCAAATTCTTGAGTTCCATGTAAGTACCTGAGAATCCTTTTGATGGCTTGACGATGTGAAGCACGTGGGGAAGCTTGAAACCGTGCACAAAGACATACGCTGAATTGTATGTCCGGTCTTGATGTCGTGAGGTACAAAAGTGATCTAATCATGCTTCTATATTCTTTTTGATCCACGGGTTCACCATCTTCATCAAGTTCAAGTGTTGTTGCTGTTCCCATTGGTGTCCGAAGAGGCTTGCTTTTGTCCATGTTGAAGCGCCTTAGGAGGTCTTTTGTATACTTTGTCTGATGCACAAAGGTACCCTCCTTGGTTTGCTTGATTTGCAGCCCCAAAAAGTAAGTGAGTTCACCCATCATACTCATTTCAAATTCGGAACTCATCATTGCTGAAAACTTGGACACAAGATCATGAGAAGCACAACCAAAGATAATATTATCCACATACACTTGAACAAATAATGAGTCATTGCCATGCTTAAGCACAAAAAGAGTTTTATCAACCTTGCCCATGGTAAACCCTTTTTCAAGTAAGAATGTTTTTAACCTATCATACCATGCTCTAGGGGCTTGTTTGAGATCGTATAAGGCTTTGGACAGTTTGTAAACATGATTAGGAAGATCTGGATTTTCAAAACTCGGTGGTTGTTTGACATAAACCTCCTCATCTATGTAGCCATTAAGAAAAGCACTTTTAACATCCATTTGAAATAGCGTAAAACCTTTAGATGCTGCAAAAGCTAACAAAATTCTTATGGCTTCTAATCTAGCGACAGGAGCAAAAGTTTCATCAAAATCTAGACCCTCAACTTGAGTGAAACCTTGAGCAACCAACCTAGCCTTATTCCTAACCACAACCCATCCTCACTTTGTTTATTTTTAAATACCCATTTAGTTCCAATTAAAGTGTGACCTTGAGGAGGAGGTACAAGTTTCCAAACATTATTTCTTTCAAAATTTTCTAACTCTTCTTGCATGGCAATAATCCAAGATTCATTAGTGAGTGTGTGTGATATATCTTTGGGTTCAAAAGAAGAAACAAAAGCAGAATGAGCATGAGAGTTTGGATCGCAAATCCTGGACCGTGTGACTCGTTCGTGCAAGCTTCCAATCATTTGTTGTGGGGGATGATCTTTGTAAAACCGTAGGGGAACAAATGTATCACAAGCTTCTTCTTCTTCATGTTCATCACAAATCGATGAGCTTGTGGCTTGAGGATGATTTGAATCAGCATTGATGGTTGTCGATGCTGGTTGAGAATTAACATCCGGAGCTAAACCAAAGTCTTTAGCTGCTGAATTTTCTGGCAGCAACTCCAATTTTTCCTCATCTTCAATGAAAATGCTCTCCCCCTGCGGATATGGATCTGGACCTGCAATGTTTGAGCTAGTACCTGGGCTAGATTCATCAAAAGACACTTCACAAGTCTTCACAATTTTGTTAGTGTCAAGTAAAAGCACACGATAGCCTCTAGTATGAGATGGATAACCAAGAAACATGCCATCAATGGATCTAGGTTCAAATTTATCAAGATTACCATGTTTCTTAACAAAGCATTTGCAACCAAAGACCCGAAAGTGTGTAACACTAGGCCTATGTCCAAACCGGAGCTCATATGGTGTTTTACCTAGCTTAGCATGCAAGAAAACACGATTTGAGACATAACAAGCGGTTGCTAACGCATCAGCCCAAAATTTCCTAGGAGTTTGATATTCATCAAGCATAGTCCTAGCCATCTCAACTAAGGTTCTGTTCTTTCTTTCTACAACACCGTTTTGTTGAGGTACATATGGTGAAGAGAATTGATGATCTATTCTATTTTCAGCACAAAAGTGATCAAAATATTGATTTTTAAATTCAGTTCCATTATGACTTCTAATTGCTTTTAAAGATCCTGGGTAATCAATTGATAATCTAAGAAATAAAGTTCTAAAGTGACTAAAAACTTCATTCTTAGACGCCATAAAGTAAACCCAAGAGTATCTAGAATAATCATCAACAATAACAAGAACATACCATTTACCTCCGAATTATTGAACACGTGAAGGTCCTACGGTGTCAAGATGCAAAAGTTGACATGGTTCAGTTGTCATGATCATTGTGAGAGGAGTATTGAACCTGCAATCATCTTAGCATGTCTACAAGAAGATCACACAATTTCTTTGTCCCCTTTAAGCTTAGGCAGCCCACGTATGCGATCAAGAGCACTAACACACGTTAGGTGATCAAAGCCTACGTGACCAAGTCTACGATGCCAAAAATATAAGTCCTTTGAATCATTAGCAACTAGAAACCTATGCTTAGAGGAAGACATATCAAAATCAGCTTTAAAAACTCTTCCAAACCGAGACATGTTAAAAATAAGCTCACTATTTGAACCTACAACTTTGCAACAGTTTTTATTGATAATAATTTCTAGATTTTCATCTAGCAATTGTGAAACAGAAAGCAAGTTGTATTTCAAATTTTTGACAAGTGCCACATCCTTCAAAGTGTAGTGATCATTTACTCTAACCGAACCCTTAGCAATTATAGGAGTTGAAGAATTATCGGCAAAAGTAACATTATCTACACGTGACACAAAAGAGAGGGAGGAGAACCAATCTTTGTTACCGGTCATGTGGCGTGAGCAACCTGAATCCACAATCCAAATGTTCTCCTTCCTCAAACGTGTAACCTACATAGAAGCACAATACGTCGATGACTCAATACTGGGGTTAGTCAAAAGGCATTTAGGAATCCAGTACTGAGTCACACGATGTGCAGCAGGAAAAACACGCGAAAGCTGAGACAAGACAGCAGGTTTATGAGTCAAAGTTTGAGATTTTTTATTCTTGACTACTGACCTATAAGGTGTTACTTGTGTAGCACAAAAATCAGTAGCTCCGGAGGCAAAAACAGAAGGTCCGGAGGTAAACTTTGAATGTTTTTGACTCAAAACAGCAGGTTGTACATTCGGTTCAATGTGTGCAGCAAATTTTGCATGAAGGTTATGAGATCTAGCAATCATTCTTTCCCTTTTCTGTTGTTTAGCTAGTCTATAACAAAAATCTATGACATGCCCATATCTACCACAGAAGGTACAATGAAATTTAACTTTGTGTTCATGTCTAGATGAGCAAGCAATATTTTTATTTGAAACCGAATGAGGCAACACTCCTGCAGATTTGAAAACCACTCCTTTTTGTTTAGGAACTGTTTGAATCAAACCACTTCCTAATGACTTTACAATTTTAGGTGGATGTGCCTTAGCATGAGGATGAGAATCAAAACCTAAACCAGTTTTATCATTGCAAGACTTGGAAGAATTCAGCAGTAATTTTAGGTTCTTATTCCCATTACAAAACCGATCTAATGTCCTATGCATGTCATCAAGTTTATTGGACAGATCAAGGAAATTTTCACATGAAGTTTTTCCTTTTAGTTTGCAATTGGAACAAAATTTAACTTCATGAGAGCGTAAAGCATTGTTCAATATAGAAATTTCATTCATAGCATCCTGTAGTTTCTTATCAAGATCATCACAAGTAGAACAATGCAAATCAATTGTAGAATATCCAGCATCTTTCAAGTTTTTATCATTAAGTGCAGCAAGCTCTTTGTTCTTTTCAATTTCTAACTCAAGTTTATCAAGTGTGGAGGTGTGCGCACTTCTTAATGAGGACAATTGTTCATATATTAAATCACATGAGGAACATGCATCATCACTAGGAATCAAAGTTTTTAAACGGTTTATTTCAGATTCTAGTGATTCAATTTTAGAAGCACTATCCCTAAGCTTTTTGTCCTTTTTCTTAACAATAACAGTGGCACAAGAAATAGCATCACACATTTCTTCGCAAGTAGGACATACCTCTTCATTGTCGCTGCTGTGTTCTGCCTCCTCCATACTTGATCTTGACTTGCTCACCATAAAGCACAAGTTTGCCAAATCATCTTCATTTTCATCACTTCCAATGTCCACGTCACTTGACTGAACTCTTGAAGCGCGGTGATGAAACTGTTGATCATCTTGCGTCCTATGGTACCTTTCTTCTTCTTGTTGGAATTTCCAGAGGAGGTCCGGACCTTGCTTTGTTTTTCTTCCCGGGTGGTTGGACCTGAAAGGTTAGGGCATTCTGTACGAAAGTGTCCTGTTTTACCACATTCAAAACATCGTTGAGGTCCGGAGCTTCCTCTCCTTCTAGTTCTCACATTTTGCAATGCTTTTGAGAATCTAGTAGAGATGAGTGCCAACTCCTCTTCTGGAAATTCTTCGATCTGCTGCAGGGTTAGTGAGGACAACAAAGCAAGAGTATTGCAAGATGATGATTGGCCGGAGCTAGACATATCACGTTGTGAAACAAATGCAATAGACTTATTTGGGTTCTTACGTGCTAGGATGTCAATTTCATGAGTTTTTAGTTTAGAATAGAGTACATCTAATGTAAGAGAACTCATGACAGTAGATTCACGAATAGATGTGACTTTCATCTCCCAAATTGACATATCTAATGCACTTAGCAATTGCCTAGCATTTTCAGCATCTGAAAAATTAACATTGACACTAAGCAAGTTGCTGAGAATTTTATTAAAGCGAGCAAAAAGGTCATCAATAGACTCACCGGGTTGCATCTCGAAGCGCATGTATTCCTTTTTGAACATGTCTTGCCTTACCTCTTTGATCGTGTTGGATCATTCGTGGTAGTCACAAAGTGCTTTCCACACATCGTATGCAGATCGGAGGTGTACAACACGGTCGAAGTCGCTTTGAGTTAATCCTTGTATGATCAAGTTCCGATCCTTGTTGTTGTTGTCAACATCTCTCAGATTTGTAGCTGTAACTTGATCGTTTGATGACACTTCGTAATTATTATATACCTTCTCCCATATTGCAAAGCCTTGTGCCTGGATGAAAGCCTCCATGCGTGCCTTCCAAACCTGGAAATCAATACCGGCAAACACACAAGGTTTGGTGGAGTACTTCTCCATGATGATTAGTCAAAAACACGTGCAAATCTCAAAGATTAGAGCACCGTAGCTCTGATACCAATTGTAGGATCGAAGAGCACGTGAAAAGCTACCAGAGGGGGGTGAATGGTAGATTTAAAAATCTTACGCAGCGGAAACAATTAAACCCCAAACCCTTTCGGCAGAAAAACGATCTGTTAAAGAAATCGTGTGTGAGACTAATCTAAACGTGTTTCACCATGACAAAAGTGATAGATATCAGAGAGAATCAAGTCACAAAGACAACACAAAAATAATCACTCAAATCCGACGAGAAAAACTCAAGTTATGATCGAAAGATCAAACAATGGTCAATCTGTCCTACCCGAGAAAAAAACAGTTCTGGAACGCTGCAAAGAAACTCAAGTAGATCATAGACTACAAATCCAATGACCGTGAAATTTTGATAGATGATATACAATCAAGTTTTGAAGACAACCCAAAAAGAATCACGTCAATTGGATCTGTAAAACTCTAGTTATGATAAAACCACCGACGAAAGGTAGTGCTGTCCAGAAACTCGACGAGTAAAACTTGTCTGGAACAAGTCGGACGAACAAGGCACAAAAGTTCCTTCAAACTACGAATTTTATTCAATAGAACACAAAACGAACAGCCCCAAAGTCATGCACCACGAGCTCTGGGCTCCCTTGCTTATATAACCAGCCCTTAGGCCAACCCAATATCAACAAGGACTCCAATCCTACTCAGATCACGAATCGTAACTTTCCATAACTGCTCAAGATTCTTCTATACGCAGATAGAAGCAATATTAAGACTTCCAAACACCTTAGGAACATATCCCACATTCCTAAACAACTCAAATTCGTGACCCACACGAAATCCTATCATAACCAACTCAAATCTTTCCATATTTGAGTCAAACCCGACTCAGCCGCAGCCTGAGTACATAACCTAGTCGGTTGGACCTTTCCGACCAACTCTTTACGTCCACATCTCTTCATCACGTCTCGGAACCATGTAGCCACGTCCATGCACTCCTTGCACACGTGCAAACATATTCCATCGACGTCCACAATACCTTCATATGCATTGTTCTTGATTCAATCATGCTGCGCAACCTCCTGATCAGCTCAACCACAATTCCTCCTGAATTTGGTTGTTGGAACCTCATCTCCTCCCTGAGACTAGTCCAATGGATCCCGTCACCAGCCATGTCTTGAACTCAAGCAACACCTGCACATGAATAAACAACCAATCCATACGAGCCCAAGTCCTCGACTTGACTCAAGTTAGTTCCGAACACAACACCCTACGTGAGAACCTCACATAAGCATGTTGCAAAACCACAGTAACACGATACCATCCATATCAACTAAAACACACCAAAAACTTAGCAAATGAATACTAAGCAATCTTTCCAAGAATATAAAGCAAGTACAAAACTTTGCAAATGAAAAGCAGAAGTATTGCGGTCAAGTTCCGAACCATCCCATAGCAAGCCGGAGCTTGAGCCGGAGCTTACCAAAACTAGTACAATGAAGCACCTGCCGGAGCTTACCAAAACTAGTAGATCCTAGCACCGGAGCTTACCAAAAACTAGTCAAAACTAGTCAACCCAAAACCGGAGCTAGACAAAGTACGTCGGAGCTTAGCAAAAGCATTCCGGAGCTATCAAATATATGCCGGAGCTATCAAAGACATGCCGGAGCTAAAGATAAAGCTCACCGGAGCTAACTAAAGCTAGTCAGACCATACCAAGAAGTTGGACCTAGCTTCAAACATAGCCAGAGCTACCCAAAACAAGCCGGACCTACCGTCGGACCTTGCTGTAGCTCAGAGCTAGAGTCGGACCTTGATAAAAAGGTGTTTTGGTGATATTTAAAACTTTTATCATCAAAGCCAAGTGTATTCACTACAAGCCAATGCATTCAGCACACATAGGTCTTACAAGCCAATGTATTCACTACAAGCCAATGTATTCACGACGGCTCCTTCTCACAGGCGGGGGAGGTCTTCCGCAACTACTCCTGCTCCGGTACAATCGTCTTCAAGAGGCGTTAGCTCCGGGCAGTCGACCCCTGCCTTAGTGCCGACTAAAAGCTCCAAGCCCAAGAGTTCTTCCCAGCCAAGAGAAGCTCCGGCTGAGTATACTCCGGCTGCTGTAAGTGGCACTCAACTGAGGTCCGAAGTTGTAGTCTCACCAGACTTGGTGGGCTCTAGCTCCGGGCCTCAGAAGAAAAGGTTTTGAGGCCACTAGGGTGGCAGCATCCCTAGGTAAGCATTGATTGCTCGCCCTAAAATGCAAGTCTTGTTCTTGACATGTTTTTAATCTTCTCTTCCCTTTATTTCTAGGGTGTCAAAGAAGGGGTCGGGAGCTTCAGCGTCTATTGCAGCGGCTAGGGCTGCGCCTGCCGAAGCTTCGGCTTCAAGCGCTGAGCCTCCTCGTCAAGCGGAGGCGAAAGTCGCGACAGCTCTGGCGCCAGCTGTCATGAGCTTGGACTCAGAGTCCTCACCCGAAGCTCTTGTGGTAGCGCCAGACCACAGGGGAGAAGTCGAAGGTACACCCCTGGCGACGGTGATGGAGGCTGATGCTCCAGCACCGGCTATGCCAGAGGTTCCAGCTTTTGAGCCGGAAATTGTCGAAGCCCTGGCTGCTGAGCTAGAGATATTTGAAGGTCCGGTGGCTGAGCTGGAAATGGTCGAAGGTCCTGCCCTTCGGTCGGATGATGTTGAAGATCCGGCAGCAGGGCCAGAAATAGTTGGAGCTTCGATCGCTGCACCGGAAGCAAATGATGTGCCGGCGTCTGAGCCAGCTGAGGCAGGGGCACCGGATGAAGCCCCGACTACTGCTGCGGAGGTAGTCATCCCGGAGGTGCTTGGGCTAGAGCCGGAGCAGCTTGAAGAACTGGCAACAGGTCATCTGACTTCGGAGCCAGCAACTGAAGACCCTGAAGCGGCGTCTTCAACTGCTCCAGAGTGGAAGTTCCCCCTGTAGGTTCTTCTGCTGCCGCTGAAGGGCTCCTTGAGAGCGGCCCTAGCGCTGCAGGAGTCCAGGGGACCACTATTGTAGAGTGGGACCCAATTTTTGTGATGTAAATCCTTTTGAGCCTGCGGAAATGGTCCCAGCGGGCCTAGAACCTATCCCCTGATGTTGTCCATAGACAATGCCTGCTCAAGTCTCCGACAGGTCCAGCTTGCCTTCGATCATGAGAGCAAAGCCTTGGAGGAGGAGCGCAACACCTTGAGGCGTTGGCACAACATACTCCATTTTGAGACTAGGCTTGCCCAGTCGAGGCTGGTTGACCAGAAGGAATGGATAAAGGGGGACAAAGACGGGTTAGAGTACTGGGATAAGCTGATGGAGGAGAAGGAAGCCGCCATCCGGGTGCTCGATGCTAACTCCAGGGAAATCCTGGAGCAAGACAAGGAGAGACGTGACGCTACTGACGAGCGTCACGAAAAGCTCACTGAATTGAATGAAATTATCCTAAAGCGTCGAGCGGACCTAGAGGCAAGGCAGGAGAAACTCCTGGAGCAGCAGGAGGATGTGGTGAAGAGAGAGGCAGAGGTCACCCAGAAATTGGCTCTGGGTGAGCAAAATTTGGCGGATCGTAGCAAAAAGCTGGTTCTATGGAAGGAGGAAGAAAGGAAGAAGAACTGGAAGATGGGGCAAGAGCTCTCAAAAAGATAGTCTGATGTTGCCGCTAGGGAGGAGAGAGTCAAAGGCAGGGAAAAGGACCTAGCTGAAAGTCGGAACCGCATCCACCTCCGAGACGGAGCTGGCCGACTGGGAGAAGCAAGTTGCTGAGAACATGCAGCAGCATGCTAAGTTTGCCGAGCACCTTGCTCGTAAAGGTTCGGATCTTGTGGCTGCCTGGAGGTCACTAGAAGAGCTGCGGAGCTCGAAGGTGACTGAGTCCTTGATGGTATGGGACTTCCTGGGACGTGCGGACAGGGCCCTTGTGCCTCTTGGTTTCAGTCCAGCATGCCCAGAGGACCCAGCGCAGGAGCTGGAGCAGACGCTAGCGGCACTTGACTCTGCTGGCAGCAAACTCGACGCGATGGGTAACGTCATCGCTGATCAGCTGGAGAAGGAGGGTAAATCCTTGGCCAAGAATGTCACCGAGTATGTCTTGGCGTGTTACAAAATCCTAGACCCCCAATTCTCCCTTGATCCGGTCTTTGAAGGAATCATTGCGGAGGAAGAGGATGCCACCAGGGCGAGTGTCCAAGAAGCTACTGAGAAAGTTACTTCATTTTTCCACAGGACTTAGATCCTCCAGTAGCTAGGACTTTTCTCCTTTTGCCCCTTGTAACCCCAATTTTGTAATCCAATACTTTTGATTATTGGAATCCTCCTTTCTGCCTCCAATTTCACTTTGTCTTCAATATATAGTGTCGTATCTTGTTGGCCCCCTGATACATGTGTACAATTGAAGTGTGTACATGTACCAAAGTTTGTGGCAGTATGTTGATGATTTGAATGCTTCGCACTTGTAAATTTTAGGTCCGAAGTATTTATCTTTGATACATCGACTGTTGGCCCCTTGGGATAGTCGGAGGTTCGTAGCTCCAGTAGTGGCTGATGCCAATGCACAAGTCGTTGATGATAGACCTCCGGGGGTTGCCGGAGCTTAGTAGCTCCGACAATACCCACTGTCAACGTATGAAGCTGAAAGCATCTAGGCCCCCATGAGGTATGGTTTCGGTGATTAATGACAACCGTTGGATTTTACTAATGAATTTGTGGACGCAAGGTCTCCCATATCACTCATTACAATGAAATCTATATGAATATGAATATCATCTACTGATCACTGGATACAATTGGAGACCCCTAAACAATCATTTTATGAGATCAATCAATGTTATGAAGATTAGAAGTAAAAGCTCATATGTCAAAATTATTCAACCATAATTGACATCACTCAACGCTTAATAATCATCAGAAGAATATTTCCATCCAATGTCTAAGAGGTCAATCGAGTAAATTACAAAAGAATCACTCAAAGCAAACAAAATCAACTCACCGGATACATCGATGTTTCCAGGAAACAACACATCGATCGAGTTGGTTCAGCAGAAGAAGAAGACCTCAGAACTAAGTACTCACCGGATCATCCGATGATAAAGGGCATGTTACATCGGTCCATCAGTACAGTAAGCAATATCCCTGGATTAAGTGTAACATCGGATCATCCGATGTACAACTATAAACACATCGGTCAATCACTCCAGTAAGCATCAAGTCTGAACCAAGTCTGGAGGAAGTGCCACCGGATCATCCGATGAGAAGACAAGTGTAACATCGGTCTAACAACGGTCATATCTGACACAGTGACATCAGATAATTTGGATTCGACTGATGACAACTGAAGGGGGACATCGGATCATCCGGTGTTCGCAGAATAGTGATGTCATCCTACTTTTCTAACAGCTATTTCGGGGAGGCTGGCTATTTATACCCCTTCAACCAGTCTATTCGACAAGACTTGACTACCTGACCTACTCTACACATTCTCAAGCATTCAAGACATTGAGCTACCACTTCTACATCATCTACACCACTTACACACCAAGAGATAGGCTAGAACTAGCTAGAGATAGTGCTTGTGTGCTTCCATTCTTGGTGATTGGAATCTCTAGTGTAGTGAGAGCTGTAAGGGAGTGTCCCTTGGTGATTGTAATTGAGAGAGACTTCCGGAGCTTGCCAAGACGGTTGTGGAAGCCCAGAGGATCCAAGTTGTACAAGGCTTGAGCTCCACCTTGCCGAGGTTGGCAAACGGAGAAGAATAGTGAAGATCCCTAGTCTCGGTGACTTGGGTGTGGCTATACCCTTCGGTGGGTGCCACAACGTGGATGTAGGAAGATCTTGACGATCTTGCCGAACCACGGGATAAATCTTCGTGTCTCCTCGGGAGTTTGCGTTCTCTTACTCTCACTTTACACTTATGCATTTCATATACCACAAAGTTACTAGTCACTTGAATGCATAGGCTATTTGCGTAGGGAATTGGGCTTTTAGTAATTAAGTGGTATTGCTTTAATTTTTGAAAAGAAGCCCAATTCACCCCCCTCTTGGGCATTCGATCCTTACAATTGGTATTAGAGCAAGGTTGCTCATTGGATCATTCTAGCTTCACCGCTAGAGAGCTAAAATGGCCAAGATTGGGGGTTCGGTTCCTATCTTCGAGGGCAAGAACTTTGCCTATTGAAAAGCACGCATGCGCGCTTATCTAGAGGCTATTGCTCCCGAAGTATGGGAAGCGACCCACGCAGGGTTTGGTGAGCACAATTATGTTGGTGATCAAATCAAGTGGGATGCTAAAGCTAGGAATGCAATTTATGAATGCATTAGTCAAGATGTGTTTGCTAGGATTGCTAGCAAAGAAAAGGCTTGTGAAATTTGGGCTTGCTTGATAGAAATTCATGAGGGTTCTTCTCGTGTAAAAGAACTAAAATATCATATGCTTAAAGCCAAATATGATGAGTTTAAAATGCTACCTCATGAAAATGTCAATGAAATGTTCTCTCGCTTGAATGTGCTTATTGAAGAAATTAATGCTCTTGACATTGCTTCTCTTGGCAAAGGACTCATCAACCGCAAGATTCTTATGCTTCTTCCCAAGCCAAAGTACAACATCATCAACTCCATGCTTCAAAAAGAATCTCTTGACCACATTGAAGTTTTGGAACTTATTGGAGATATTCACGCTCATGAGATGAGTGTACATGGGATGATGAAGCAATCATCTTCAAAGACAATTGCTCTAAAGGCCTCCACCAAGAAAACAAGTCTCATGAAAAAGAAGGTGGTTGAGCCTTGCTCAAGTGAAGAAGAGCAAGCATCAAGTGAAGATGACGATGATGAGCTTGCATTGATGATGAGAAAGTTCTCTCGCTTGAACTCCAAGATTGCCAAGAAGGGATACACCTTTGATCCCAAGAAGAAATCATTCCTACCAAGGAGAGATGACCACAAGACTTGCTACAATTGTGGTGATCAAGGCCACATCTCCTATGATTGTTCAAAACCGGACAAAAGAAGAGAGAACCACAAGAGCAAGCACCGCAAGCTTGAAGATAGTGAAGATGATGAAGAAGAAGTTAAACCCAAACCAAAATCCTTTGGGAAGAAGAAACATGACAAGGGCAAGAAGGCAAAACTCTTCCCAAAGAAGAGAAATGGTCCACATAAGGTGTTCATGTGTGAGGCAAATGAATGGATCACCGACGAAGAATCAAGTGATGAGGAGAGTGAAGTGGAAGAAGAAAGTTTGGCCGGCCTTGCCATTGCCAATAATGATGACTCATCTCCTCATCCACCACCCATGTGCCTCATGGCTAAAGGTAACACCAAGGTATGTGATGACTCTAGCGATGATGAGCTTCCCCCCGAGGATTTAACTTCACTAATAAATGAATATCACACTATCATTAAGAGGGAAAAGAGTAAGGTTAAGGCTCTTGAAGAAACTCGTGCTAAGCTTGAGAGCGCTAACCTCGATTTGCTTGACAAGTATGAAAGCATACTTAAAGAGCATGACACGCTCAAATCCCATGTCAAGCAAGTTGAGGAGGAAAAGGCTCAAATTAAGCAAGATCATCATGAGCTTGACTTAGCCCACCAAGCACTCTTGGGAAAGCACAATGAGTTAATCCAAGAGCATCAAATCCTTAACCTTGCTTATGAAGCGCTTGATCAAGAAATGAAAAATGTAAAGAAACAAACTCGTAATGATAAGGTATCCATTACTTCTCATGCCACTAATGTCTTTCACAAGCCTTTGCCTTTGAAAGAGAACACTAGGGAGAATGACTTGTTGGAAGAAATTGAGAGTCTCCACGCTAGTGTGGCAAGACTATCAAAAGGAGAAGTCAAGCACAAGGAAATCCTCTTCCAACAAGCAAAGGCCTTCAACAAGAGAGGACTTGGATCCTTCCCGGTGCCTAACAAAGGAAAGGTGCCCTCACTGGAGCTTAGAACAAGCTTCATCAAGGAAGTTGGTTCCTATTGCCAACATTGTGAGATCACCGGTCACCATACAAGGGAGTGTCCTCTTCCCAACTGACCTTCTCCAAAATTGCCTACTAACTACAAGTCTACTTTCAATGATCATTATTATCTCTTGAGTAAAGTAGATGGCAAAGTGAAGGCAAGGTTCATTGGCAAAGACATAAAGGGCATGAAGGGGAAGCTCCCCAAGCAACTTTGGGTCCCAAAAACACTTGTATCACACATACAAGGACCTAAGTTGGCTTGGGTGCCTAAAGTTAAAAATTGAATTCATGTGTGTAGGTGAACTACAAAGCCGGAGGAAAGCATTGGGTACTCGATAGCGGGTGCACTCAACATATGACCAGCAATAATGGTATGTTCACCACCATAGAAAATCCCGGCAATCATGAACAAGTCACCTTTTGTGTAACTCTAAGGGCAAGGTAATTGGGTTAGGTAAGATTGCTATTTCAAATGACTTATCTATTTCTAATGTATTGTACGTTAAGTCACTTATTTTTAATTTACTTTCTATTGCACAATTATGTGATCTTGGACTAACGTGCACCTTTAGCAAAAATGATGTTGTTGTGAGTAGTGAAACAAGCCAAGAACTAACCTTCAAAGGATTTCGGCATGGACATCTCTACCTAGTAGACTTCTCCAACAAGGATGCTAGCTTGACCACTTGTCTTTTCACTAAGACAAGTTTGGGTTGGCTATGGCATCGACGCATAGCGCACATAGGGATGAGCAAGCTCAAGAAGTCATTCAAGCTTGGGATGGTGACCGGCGTGAAAGATGTCACATTTGAGAAGAACAAGCTTTGTAGCGCTTGTCAAGCCGGGAAGCAAGTTGCTTCACACCACCAAATGAAGACAATGGTGTCAACCTCCAAGCCACTTGAGCTACTTCACATGGACCTCTTCGGACCGTCCACATATCAAAGTCTTGGCGGTAACCTCTATTGTCTTGTTATAGTTGATGACTACTCTCGCTATGCTTGGACTTTGTTTCTAGGTGACAAGAGTGAAACTCCGGAAGTGTTCAAGACCTTCGCCAACCGTGCTCAAAGAGAATTTCAACTTCCCATCATCAAGGTATGGAGTGACAACGGCACCGAATTCAAGAACTACAACATTGGGGAGTGGTGTGACCGTGAAGGCATGAAGCATGAGTTTTCAGCTATATACACTCCTCAACAAAATGGTGTTGTTGAAAGGAAGAACAAGACTCTCATCACTCTTGCGCGAGCAATGCTTGATGACTATGGCACGTCCGAGAAGTTTTGGGCCGAAGCAATCAACACGGTGTGCCATGCCGCAAATCGGGTCTACCTACATCGACTACTTCAAAAGACCCCGTACGAACTTCTCATTGGGAGAAAGCCCAACATCTCCTATTTTTGAGTCTTTGGGTGCAAGTGCTACATCTACCGCAAGAAAAGGCTCGAGGAGAGTTTTGGTCATGATGAAATCGATGATGAGCCTTTACGAGAAGCTATGAAGAACATGACCATTAGAGACATCAAGCCTAAAGTTGAGGAGAGCCATGATCAAGGGGGAGCTTCAAGTTCCAACATCAACACATCTATGGCGCCTCAAGTTGACGAAGAAGAGAAGGATGAGCCATTGCCGACTCAAGATTCACAAGCCACACAACATCAAGAAGAAGAAGAAGTACATGATCAAGTCCAACCACAAGAAGAGCAACACGCATCACCATCGCCAAGTGGTTCACAACCACTTATGAGGCATGGACACATCTCCAAGGCGCATCCGATGGACCAAATTATCGGAAGTCCGTCAAGGGGAGTAAGTACACGTTCTCGCCATTTCGCTTTGTTTTTGTGAGCACTACTCATTTGTTTCATTTGTAGAACCCACTCACATTGAGGAAGCACTCCAAGATCCAAATTGGGTGATGGCCATGCAAGAAGAACTTAACAACTTCATCCGCAATGAAGTTTGGGTGTTGGAGGAGTGACCCAAGGACAAGAACGTCATCGGAACAAAGTGGGTGTACCACAACAAACAAGACAAGAACGGCGTGGTGGTCCGCAACAAGGCAAGACTTGTGGCCAAGGGGTTCTCGCAAGTTGAAGGACTAGACTTTGGGGAGACATTTGCTCCGGTCGCCCGGTTAGAAGCCATCCGTATACTCCTTGCTTTTGAATCACATCATAACATAAAGCTTTATCAAATGGATGTGAAAAGTGCCTTTCTTAATGGTTATATTAACGAGCTAGTCTATGTTGAACAACCTCCCGGGTTTGAAGATCCGAGGAATCCTAATCATGTGTATAGGTTGCACAAGGCGCTCTACGGGCTCAAGCAAGCACCTAGGGCATCGTATAAACGACTACGGGATTTCTTGATCATGAAAGGATTCAAGATCGAGAGGGTGGACACTACACTCTTCACCAAAGACGTCAACGGAGAATTATTTATTTGTCAAATTTATGTTGATGACATTATTTTTGGTTCAACTAACGAAGCTCTTAGCCATGAGTTTGGAAAAATGATGTCTAGGGAATTCGAGATGTCAATGATTGGAGAGCTCAACTTCTTCCTTGGATTTCAAATCAAGCAACTTCAAGAGGGGACCTTCGTCTATCAAGAAAAGTATACCAAGGACCTCTTGAAGAAATTTGAGATGGGAGATTGTAGCTCAAGAAGCACTCCAATGGCAACAAATTGTCATCTCGACGCGGATAAGGATGGTAAACCTATTGATCAATCTAACTACCGTTCTATGATTGGTTCATTGCTTTATCTTACTGCATCTAGGCCCGATATCATGTTTAGTGTATGCTTGTGTGCTCGCTTTCAAGCGGCACCTAAAGAGTCGCATCGGAAGGCGGTCTTTAGGATACTTCGGTATCTTAAGCATACCGCTAGTGTGGGCTTGTGGTACCCTAAAGGTGCAAAATTCCATCTCTTGGGTTACTCAGATTCGGACTTTGCCGGATGCCGTGTGGATCGCAAGAGTACCTCCGGTGAGTGCCACTTGCTTGGGCGTTCCCTAGTATCTTGGTCTAGCAAGAAGCAAAATTCCGTCGCTTTGTCCACGGCGGAAGCAGAATATATCGTGGCCGGTGCATGTTGTGCCCAAATTCTTTATATGAAGCAAACCCTTTTGTACTTTGGTGTTAAACTTGGTTGTGTTCCTCTCCTTTGTGACAATGAAAGTGCGGTTAAGATAGATAAAAACCCCGTTCAACACTCCCGCACTAAGCACATTGATATTCGCCATCATTTCTTGAGGGACGATGAAGCTAAGGGAGACATCTCATTGCGAGGTGTTAGGTCCGAAGAACAGTTGGCAGATATCTTCACTAAACCACTTGATGAGAAAACCTTTTCTAGACTAAGAAGTGAATTAAATGTGCTAGATGCATCGAACGTCATGTAAATTTCCATGATCATGTAAGAATGCATCTCATATAGGTCTTGTCTAACTTTCAAAGGATAGGGGTGAGCAAGAGATTAGCTTGGGATGGAGGTTCTTTTGGGTTTCGCCAAGGCTTGGAGAGTGGTTTTCCCTGAAGAAGCCTTTGAAAGGTTCAAACTTGGCAAGATAGATTTACTTTATGTCTTGCATGATGCCTGCCATATAGACTTGCACTCATATTTAAATTTCTTGCATTATAAATTGTTTGGCATTGCATACGGTAGATTGTCACAAAGGGGAACCCACCTCATGAGAAAGAGACTTGTTTGAAATGCAATATCTCAACTCATATGATGTGGAAAGAACAAAATGTTAGGTGAGTTAATGCCTAAAGGAACATGCTTTAAAGAGATAGAAGTCTTCATCCTCTAGCTCACAAAGCATGGGCCCTACATTTTATTTGGATAATTTCCTCCCTATTTTCTCCGGTGTTCTATTTGCTTTAAGGATTAGCCAAGTTATTGGCAATTAGTATTTTTGAGGGGTAAGGGGTTGCCCAAAAGGTCCTAAGACATGTGTTTCTTCGTGATTGTTTGTTTGAGTCAAAGGACATATATGGGATGTTGCTGTTTTGTAGTCATCGGAGTATCCAATGCTTAGGCTAGTCCATCATCGGATCAATTTGTGTTCAAATGCCAAGAGTCAGTTCAGTCAGTAAGACAAATCAACCGACGAGTTCATTCTGAGAAACATCGGTCCATCCGATGTTCACATTTCTGGAATTGTGCTAAATTCCACCGATGCAAATCCTTTCAACGTCGGACCATCCGGTTTCAACGGTACCTTTTGGAATACCCTTACTGTGCCATTCAACTGATGCTCTTATCATTTGACGTCGGTTCATCCGGTGTTAAATTTTAAGCTAGGGTTTGGGCCCCACCTTTTAAGTGCGCCTCTTATCCTTTTCTCTCTCCCCGACCCCGACGCCGTTGCTCCGCGCCTCCCCTACCTCACACCGCCGCTCGCTCGCCCTGCCGCCACCGCCACCCCCTGGCCGCCACCTCTGTCCAGCCGCCCTAAGCACCGCCACCACCGCTCTCCAAGCAGCGCTGCCGCATCTCTGCCGCCTTCCACACCACACCACCGCCGCCTCTCTTTTGCCGTGGTTCTTCCCCTCTACGGCCGCTGTCATTTCGCCGCTAGGTTTCCCGGCCGCGACAACCTTTGCATCGCCGTTCCATGCGCTCGACATCATCATTCCATGACCTCATCCTCACCATCCTCATCGCAATGGGTCGTGACAAAAAGGGAAAGGGCAATGCCATTGCGGAGCCAGCCGCAAAGAACCAAAAGCTGTCGACGGAAGAGAAAAGGGCACTGATGGTCGCTCACGCCGCCGAGGAGCGAGAGCGTGGCCGAGGAGGGTCGTTGAGGATCCGCGAGGCCCGTCAGAGGCAGCCTCCCGTGCTAGATGAATCCGAAGAAGAAGAAGAGCCCGAAGTGCCGCTTGTTCGCCGGCGCTCAGCCAGGACCCGTGGGGGTCATCCAGCGGCAGTACCACGACCGAGACCGTCAGCTGCTGATCTTCGAGAGGAAAGGGTGGCCTAGAGAACCGTATATGAGATGGACACCAACGTCTGTGTTGGTGAAGGTTTCCGGCTGACAGACTATAGGAAATTGAAGGCCAAGCAGCTCAGAAAACTCAGATGGAGCATCTTACTTGAGGAGTGGTTCCCGTAGCCCAGAGAGGCACTTGTGGATAGCCACTTTTGTACCTTGACATAGGCGTCGCTGTACGAGACGTACAGACGTCGGGGCCATAAGCTCTTCCAGCACAACTTTCTAGATTGGGATCAGCTTGCACTGGCAGCCGAGACTGAGATACGCCCTTACTTTGAGAGGTATAGAGGGCTGATGGAGCTGATGTCCTACGAGAGGAGTTCCTACGTGGAGGACTGGGTTCGTGTTTTCTATGCCACACTCTACGTCTCTGAGGGCCGCAGATCCATAGATTTCATTTTCATGGGCCAACATCATCACTTGACCAGGCAGACCTTGGGACAGCTGCTAGGAGTGGATCTCCATGACACTTGCCTGCACGAGAGGGTGTATGGACAGGCTGACCCACCGAGGAGGCCACTCACTGGAGGAGTGGCACCACCGCTGGAGGAGATACGCTCACTGTTTGCTCAGCCATTCTCTCTAGACCAGCCGAGGGTACCGACACTGCTCACTCCAGCTGCGCGTACTGTGCACCTTGCCTTGCGCCGCACACTACTACTAAGGTCCGGATACCTTGAGGGGTTCACTAGCTTGCAGCAGACTCTCCTGTTCTATATCATGAACGGGATGGAGTTCGACATTGTGGACATCCTCATATGTGATATGGAGGACGTGATCACTGATGGAGTTGGGATGATGAGACAGCTCGTATTTGGTCACTGGATCAACTACTTGCTCTACATGGTTGCTCCTGAGGGGTCTGCCGTGCGTGACAGTCTCACCGACGAGAATGTCACACGGTTCAGCCACTACCGTGCTCCAGCTCCTGGAGACCGCCGCCTTGGCCGTCCAGTTGAGCGTTAGGTCCGTGCTCGTCTATCCGAGGAAGACTGGTCAGACCTGGAGAAGGAAGACGAGAGACTAGCACAGGCAGAGGCTCAGGGTGAGGACCTTCAGCATATTTGGTTCGAGAGTGACACGGATGACAACGTTGAGGAGTGCTTCCCACCTCCTCCTTCACCCAGGCAGCACGACGCGGAGGCTGGAGGCTTGACTGTGCTACCTCCTACTCCACCTCCGGTGTCAGAGGCACATGTCTCTCAGCCATCTGAGCTTATCTCCCTACTTCAGCAGATGGTTGAGCAGCAACACCTGGACCGACTTGCAGCTGAGCAGGCCCGAGCTGAGCAGGCTGCACGTCTCTTAGAGCTCCAGCAGCAGCAGCAGGAGATGCAGCGACAGATCGCCCGCGAGAGGCGAGAGGACACTGACAGGCTGACTGGGCTGATTCATCAGATGCACTAGTGCTCTCTTGACTAGCAGCAGCAGACGCAGCAGGCGATGATGGGCATCCTGGGATTGATCACCAACCTCGACACACAGACCGAGATTGCCCTGCCGTCGCAGCTTGCAGGCTTTGCTCCAGCCCCGCCTGTCCTGGCTCCAGCTTCAGCGCCAGTGCCGACCACGCCGATCCCGACAATCAGCATGTCCCCACTGTTTGCTCCAGGTGCCCCTATCCACTCTCCTCTACCGGCTACGACGCTTTTCCAACAGACGCCGGCGTGCATTGTCAGTGCCCCATTGCTAGCAGCTCCAACTCAGCAGGCACCGATAGCGGCTCCTACAGCTCCCGCCACCTCTACTCCAGCCTCAGCCGCAGCAGCAGGCAGCAGCTCTGACGACAACACCTTCGACGGTGACCAGTTCGTCATCGCTCTGAGCGCTCAGGATTCTTAGGCACTCGGCTTCCTTTTTGGTGTCTTGATGCCAAAGGGGGAGAAGAGTTAGAGAGGTGTTAGGGGGGGGGGGATAGCTTAGTCCCAGGGGGAGTCCTAGCTGCAGGGGGAGTTTATCTTTTTGGGAGTTCTTTTGTAATTTGAAGATTTGCTACTCCTTTGCTATTCATTGAGTATTCTTGTGACTCTTAATTCTCTCATATGTTATTGATCGTTGAGCTTTAAAGTTATTAATCTCTTTTGAGTCTTCAAAGTTTAATGTGCCATATATTGTACTCATTCCATATCTTCTTGAGTATCGCATAGTCAAATTCATTACTATTATGCTTCACTTGTTGTGTTGTCATCAATCACCAAAAAGGGGGAGATTGAAAGCATCTAGGCCCCCATGAGGTATGGTTTCGGTGATTAATGACAACCGTTGGATTTTACTAATGAATTTGTGGATGCAAGGTCTCCCATATCACTCATTACAATGAAATCTATATGAATATGAATATCATCTACTAATCACTGGATACAATTGGAGACCCCTAAACAATCATTTTATGAGATCAATCAATGTTATGAAGATTAGAAGTAAAAGCTCATATGTCAAAATTATTCAACCATAATTGATAGCACTCAATGTTTAATAATCATCAGAAGAATATTTCCATCCAATGTCTAGGAGGTCAATCGAGTAAATTACAAAAGAACCACTCGAAGCAAACAAAATCAACTCACCGGATCCACCGATGTTTCCATAAAACAACACATCAGTCGAGTTGGTTCAGCAGAAGAAGAAGACCTCAGAACTAAGTACTCATTGGATCATCCGATGATAAAGGGCATGTTACATCGGTCCATCAGTACAGTAAGCAATATCCCTGGACCAAGTGTAACACCGGATCATCCGATGTACAACTATAAACACATCGGTCAATCACTCCAGTAAGCATCAAGTCTGAACCAATTCTGGAGGAAGTGCCACTGGATCATCTGATGAGAAGACAAGTGTAACATCGGTCTAACAACGGTCATATCTGACACAGTGACATCAGCTAATTTGGATTTGACCGATGACAACTGAAGGGGGACATCGGATCATCCGGTGTTCGCAGAACAGTGATGTCAGCCTACTTTTCTAACGGCTATTTCGGGGAGGTTGGCTATTTATACCCCTTCAACCAGTCTATTCGACAAGACTTGACTACAAGACCTACTCTACACATTCTCAAGCATTCAAGACATTGAGATACCACTTCTACATCATCTACACCACTTACACACCAAGAGATAAGCTAGAACTAGCTAGAGATAGTGCTTGTGTGCTTCCATTCTTGGTGATTGGAATCTCTAGTGTAGTGAGAGCTGTAAGGGAGTGTCCCTTGGTGATTGTAATTGAGAGAGACTTCCAGAGCTTGCCAAGACAGTTGTGGAAGCCCGGAGGATCCAAGTTGTACAAGGCTTGAGCTCCACCTTGCCGAGGTTGGCAAATGGAGAAGAATAGTGAAGATCCCTAGTCTCGGTGACTTGGGTGTGGCTATACCCTTCGGTGGGTGCCACAACGTGGATGTAGGACGATCTTGACGATCTTGCCGAACCACGAGATAAATCTTCGTGTCTCCTCGGGAGTTTGCATTCTCTTACTCTCACTTTACACTTATGCATTTCATATACCGCAAAGTTACTAGTCACTTGAATGCATAGGCTGTTTGCGTAGGGAATTGGGCTTTTAGTAATTAAGTGGTATTGCTTTAATTTTTGAAAAGAAGCCCAATTCACCCCCCTCTTGGGCATTCGATCCTTACAGAAGCGTTGATGGCAGGCTCCCTTGGAGGATGTCAGAGATTATTAGCTCCGGCGTCATCTACCATTGCTATGTATTTTTGCTTTTCCTGCACATTAAAGGAAAGAGAGAAAGTAAAATTAGTCCTCTTGTCTATAAACTGGTTGTGACTTATTGTTCTTATTTGGACTTTAGGTCCGAAGAAACTCAACATGATAGCGAGCGTTTTGATATAATCTTTCTAGATCTGCATGCCATTTTTAGTACTCACCCTACTGAGACCTGCCGGGTTGTAGGTAGAGCGGCGTACTTAGGGTGCAGGACCAGGCTAAGCCGATAGCACACTCCGAACCTATGTTGGCTTGGCATCCAGGCAAGTAGACTATGTAGCAATGTTAAAATCCAAATAGAGTATCAATAAGGCTTGTAATACATGTGAATTACTTGGAACAAAGCTCAAAAAGATTTGCACGACTTTATTATAGACAAGCGGGGTGAAAATAATTTGATGTATTGAGCCTTGCACAAAAGGTAAATGCATGTTGAGTCTGTTTTCACACAACAATTCCTTTCATTATAGGTCCGGATTACAGGGGAGACAAGGAAACATTTAGGGTGCTGGACGCTAAATGTGCTATACATCTTGTACTAGCTCAGAGCAAGTAGTTATAGTTTTAGTGCTGTGACTGTCTCAAGTGTTACTTGAACTTCCCGGACCCTCCCGGAGGGGTCCGGATGTTCTCCCGGAGGACTTGCCCGTCTCTGTATAGTGACTCTACAACATGCATTGTGTGTAATTACAGACTCACCTCCGTGATTCTAAGCATAAAACTTACGGAGGTGCTCGATGTTCCAAGGATTGGGAAGCGGGGTCCCATCCTCTGTTGCCAAGCGAACACATCCTGGTCGGGATACTTTAACTACTCAAAAGGGACCCTCCCCCCTAGGGGAAAGTTTGTTCATTCCATCACGACTTAGTATCTTCCGAATCACCAGGTCGCATTCTTCAAGCTGTCGGTCGTGCACATGCCTTTGATGATAGCGCTGGAGCGCTTGGCGATAACGTGCATACCAAATAGCTGCTGGGCCCCTTCCCTCATTGATGAGGTCAAGGTCTTCACGCCAGAGCTGGTCCTGTGTGGCTTCATCGAAAGTTCGGATCCGTAGGGACCCCAAGGTGATCTCCGGAGGAAGGACTGCTTCAACTCTGTACACCAGGAAGAATGGAGTTTCCCCAATTCACCGGTTTGGAGTTGTCCTGTTTGACCATAATGTGGATGGAAGCTCCTCAATCCAGTTAGCTCCGTGTTTTTTCAAGCGCTCATATGTGCGCATCTTGAGTCCTTTTAAGATTTTCTGCATTAGCTCTCTCGGCTTGGCCATTGCTTGCTGGATGAGCTACTGAGGTGTAGCTAAGTTGAATGCCGAGGTCTCTGCAATATTCTTGGAATGCATCACTTGTAAATTGAGTTCTGTTGTCAGTTATGACTTTGTTTGGAACTCCGAATCTGCATATAATGGACTTCAGGAACTTGATTGTTGATTGTTACAACTGGAGTTGCTTCCAGCCACTTGGTGAACTTGTCAATGGCGACATACAGGAACCTGTAACCTCCAACGGATTTTGGGAAAAGTCCCAAGATATCCATGCCCCACACAGCGAATGGCCATGTAGGAGGTATCATTTGTAGCGATTTAGCCTGTGTGTGAATCTGTTTGGCGTGGAACTGACACGCTTCACATTTTTTCACTAGCTCCACCGCATCCTGAAGTGATGTAGGCCAGTAAAAACCATGCCAGAAGGCTTTACCGACCAGCGTGCGAGAAGATGCGTGGTTCCGGCACTCGCCTCCATGGATTTTCGCGAGAAGGTCACGACCTTCTTCCCTTGTAATGCACCGCATTAGGACGCCATTGGCACCACGTCGGTAGAGCTCCCCTTCTACCAACGTGTATCTTATAGCCAATCTGATAATCCGGTCAGCAGATACACTATCTTCGGGAAGGATGTTGTCTTTCAAGTAGCTCCGGATCTCCGAGATCCATGCATCGGAACTAACTTGAGCTTCTGAGTCTTGCGTGCTGGGTTGCTCGGAGCTTCTGACAGCACCTACGACCCTTGGTGGACGCTATGGTAGCAAGGCCACCAGGATCGCCAGCTTCGAGGTGCTGGTCTCGCCCCCTTCGCTCAGTTCGGCAGGCTGAGCTGTTGGTTTTGACAACCTTCGAACGAAAATTCCATCAGGAGCCAGAGCTCTGGTTGAGGCTTTCATCGAGAGTTCGTCGGCTCCAGATTTATGAAGACGCTGAACATGATGGAGATCCAGGACTTTGAAGTCCTTATGAAGCCTCTGGACTTCAAGGAGATAAGCAACTAATTGAGAATTATTGCGGGAACATTCACCTTTCACTTGTTTGATGACGAGTTGTGAATCTCCCTTTACCAACAGCTGTTTGACACCATAAGATAGTGCCACCTTGTGTCCATAGATGAGGGCTTCATACTCCGCCATATTGTTGGTTGCCTTGAAATCAAGGTGTACAATGTACTTGACCTTCTCCCCGATCGGAGCCAGGAGAAGGATTCCAGCTCCGGCCCCCTGCTTCTGCACGGAACCATCAAAGTAGAGGGTCCAGTGAGGCTCGGTGAATGCCGGAACTTTGAGTTCTGGTTTCTGCTCACTGTGGCCCCCAGGGTTTGATGAAGAGGGGGTCCATTTGGCCACAAGGTTAGCCAAGGCTTGAATTTTAATTACTTGTCTTGACACGAATTCTAGATCAAATTCGGCCAGTTCCGTGACCCACTTTGCAATGTTCCCAATAGAATTAGGGTTATGCAAAATTGCACGTAGTGGTAAAGAAGTTACCACTGATATTTTGTGGGCTTGAAAGTAGTGATGAAACTTCCTTGAGGCAATAAGAACTGTGTAAAGCAATTTATGCACATCAATGTATCTTGTCTTGGCGTCGTGGAGTACTTCACTGATGAAGTACAAAGGGCGTTGGATGGTCCAGTCCCTTTCAGAAGGACCCAGAGCTTCCTCTCCATCGACCCGGACCCTGCTGGAGGGTCCCAGACCTTCAGGTTGTACTTTTTGGACCCTCCCGGAGGGGTCCAAAACTCCTTCTTGTTCAACCCAGATCTCACTGGGAGGATCCAGATCATGTTGGTTAGCCAGGTGAACCTCCTCAGATGAATGAGGTTGATCTCCTAGCACTTCGTTTTGAGGTTCCTTATCTAAAAGCTGAGACCAAGTCACGTCTTCAGGTGATTCCGGACCCTCCCGGAGGGGTCCGGACGTTTGAATCGGATGTGGCTCTGGTCTTTCTGCAACCAGGACCATGCTGACAACTTCGGTGGTTACCGAAATGTAAAGCAGTAAAGGCTCACCAGGATTCAGAACTACCAAGATTGGTAGTGTGGTTGTTTCAGTTCTTGAAACGCCCTTTCTGCTTCTTTGGACCAAAGAAATGGTCCGGACTTCCTCAAGAGTTTGAAGAAGGATAGCGCCCGTTCTGCCAGTCTTGATATAAACCGACTGAGCGCAGCTAGGCATCCAGTTAGCTTCTGGACATCTTTAATGCGGGCTGGTGGCCGCATTTCTTCTATAGCCTTGATCTTCGCTGGATTTGCTTCAATTACTCGGTGAGTCACCAAGAACCCCAGAAGCTTTCCGGAGCTAACCCCGAAGACACACTTGTCCGAGTTCAGCTTGGTGCCCGTGGTGCGCAGCTTGTCGAAGACGACTTGTAAGTTGTCAAGGAGTAACTCCTTATTTTTGATCTTCACGACGATTTCATCAACATACACCTCCACCAAGTCTCTAATTAGCTCTCCAAATGTTTTGTACATAGCTCACACAAATGTTGAAGCAACATTTTTAAGACTGAATGGCATGGCAGTATAACAATACAATCCATCTACTGTTATGAAGGCAGTGTGCTCTTCATCTTCCTTAGACATTTGGATTTGATGATATCCAGAATATGCATATAAGAAACACAGTAGCTCACACCCGGAGGTGGAGTCCACTATCTGATCTATTCTAGGTAGTGGAAATGGATCCTTTGGACATGCCTTATTTAAGGTGGTGTAGTCGATACACATCCGAAGCTTCCCACCGGCCTTGGGTACAACAACTGGGTTTGCCAGCCATTTTGGATGGAAGACTTCCCGAATGAATCCAGCTTGGAGCAACTTCTTGATTTCCCGTCAGATGAAGTTTTATCGCTCAATTGATTGCTTCTGGGGCTTTTGGTGTACAGGCCGTGCGTCTGGGTAAATCTTCAGATTGTGCCCGATCACCTCCCTAGGGATCCCATGCATTTGTGACGGTTACCAGGCAAACATGTCGATATTAGCCCGGAGGAAAGTGATGAGCGCGAGTTCCTATTTGTTGTTCAGACCCCCCCAATATATGGGTAGTCTGAGCAGCATCAGAACAAATTTGGACGACATTGACGGGAATGTCGGCGTCGCTGCTTGGATGCACACGAGGTGCAGAGGTAGAGCCTTTGTGACGAATGCTTGGAATATTCGGAGGTGGCTCATTACGAGATGCTTCCTCTTGCGCCGTGGTAAGCGCATAGAGTTCTTCCAGTGCAGTAACTCCTGTGGTACAGTCTGCGCGGATCCGGAGAACGCCCGTGGGTGTTGGCATCTTCAACACCAAGTAACCATAATGGGCAGCAGCCATAAACTTGTATAAAGCTAGTCTACCCAAAATGGCATTGAAAGGAAGACTGATCTGTGCAACATCGAAAACTAGCTTCTCGGTTCTGTAGTTCTCCCAGGTCCCGAAGGTTACTGGGAGTGTGATGGAACCAAGAGGAGTAATGGTTCCCGGACCTACTCCAGAGAAAGGTCGGGATGGGCAAAGGTCCAAAGGTCGGAGCTGAAGCTTAACGAAAGCTTCGAAGCTTATGAGGTTTAGCTTGGAACCTCCGTCCACCATTACATGGTGGATTTGGATATTGTTAATGGTGGGTGACACCATCAACGGGAGTTGGCCAGCCCCGATCATATTTTGAGGAGAGTCCGAAGCATAAAAAATGATGGGTGTATCCATCCACCTCCGATGTGGTTCCGCCTTAGCAGCGGGAGCTACCACGGCCATGTCCTGCCGCATTGTCTTAAGGATGCGGCAAGATGTGATGTCCCAAGAACCACCATAGATGGTGTTCAAGGTCTTCGATGTTCATTGTTAGAGACGTCAGAGTCGTCGTCAATAGTGTTGTAAACGGCTTTCAAGACCTTTTTGGGGTCGTGGAAACCTAGCTCGTCTTCAGCCGGAGATTCGTCGACTTTTTGTTTTCCTTCCCATTGATGGAAAGGAGCTTCTTCCCGGCGCTTGTTATAGCGTTCGACAAGGTTCTGGACCTCCCGACACTCCTCCAAGTTGTGTGAGTTCGTCTTGTGAATCGAACACCATGCTTTGCAATTGTTGCTGTCTTTTGATGAAGGACGAGGTCGCTTCTCGGGGCGTGGCCCCTGGCTTCTAGGAGCTGCAGCAGTAGCAGCTAGAGCGCTGGATGACGGCTTCTTTTTGTCGTTGGGCTTCTTTTTATTCTTGCCACTGCTGGAGGTAGCGGCTTCAGTTTTGTAGGACTTTTGGTTGGCCTTCGGAGCTGGCTTGGAGTGCATTTCACGACCCTACGTAGCTCTAGCACATTTGTCGGCTAGGCTGAAGAGTTCCGTGACGCTGGTAACTTCTTTAATGGCTAGCTTCTCTAGCATCTTCTTATCTCGAACACCCGGTTTGAATGCAATGATAACAGAGGAGATCGAGATTGAAGGGATGGTATTTCGTACCTAAGAGAACCGCTGGATGAAGGATTGTAGCGATTCCCCAAATGTTTGCTTTACGGCAAACAAGTCCAATTCAGTGTCGGGTCGGGTGTAAGAGCTCCCGAAGTTGGCAGTGAATTGTTGGCACAGCTCCGGCCAACTATTAATGGAGTCGGGTGGAAGACTCATGAACAAGGACCTTGCAGTCCCAGTTAAATCCACCAGGAAGTAATTGGCCATTATAGCCTCATCACCTCCTGCTGCCAGTATGGCAGTGGAGTAGATTTGAAGAAATTCGACAGGGTTGACAGTCGCGTCAATTTTTTCCGTAAGTGGGGCCAGAATTTCTGTGGCCATCTGACCATGCGTAATTGCATGGCCAGGGCAGAATAGCCTCATCCTACTCCTTGAGGAGCAGGGTTGTCCCGAGCTTCTCGCCTCTCACAAGCGCGCTCAATGTGGGCACGACCGTCCTGCTGCCGGTAACAGCGATCCAGTTTCGACCGTAGGTCATGAGTCGGAATCCTGGTAATTGTGTGTGTGCATCGTGCCCCGGGAGGCAACAAGGTCACCTGCTGGGATGCAACAAGTCTCCCCTAGTGCAAAACTTGTGGACCAAGTCGGCCCAACAAGGTCCGTCGTTGAGATGGTGCTCGCCCCGAAGGGGAAGGACCTTGATTGCTGATGACTGCAGCCGCAGCTGCGACCAGATGGTCAACATCAGCTCTCCACTGCTCCATAGCACCCTAGGGTGCACCTGGAGGCAGTGGGCGTTGTAGAAGAGCTCGCGTAGCAAGCGCGTTCTCGAGGTTGTTGTTTGTCGATACAGTGATCGACGCAGATGCTCCATCTTGTTGACCATCATTGTTTGCTGGAACAGATGGTTGTTGTGGTGCCACAGCGCCTGCTGGAACAATGGCACCTGCTGGTTGTTGGACGTTGGAGGGATTGCCTCCGGCAGGTTGCCCAGCGTGGTTGCCATTGGAGGATCCAGCAGCTGAATTCACCATCTTGTGATCTCTGGACTTGCGCCTCTACCTAGCATGCCAAATGTTGAAGTGTTCGATACGACACTTCCCCCAGACCCGCTAAGAAGTAGCCTGCGAAGGTTCTTTTGTAGTTGGGACACACAGAGATCGAGATCAAGATGATGACACCAGAGATTTACGTGGTTCGGGCCACCTAAGTGTAACACTTTACTCCACGGGATTTGTGTTGTTGTATTGTGTGAGTATGTTCGCTAGGATCAGCTCGAATAGCCTGTCCCTGTTTTTCGTGCGGTACAACCCTTTTATAGTTCTAAGGGCTGACCGTTACAAAGCTTTCTTGGCCGGACATGTGGGCTTGGCGTATTTAATGGCCTAATACACCGTCTAAAGAGTATTAAGTATGATTAATAGTGTGATAATGTGCCTTATTGGCTGCATTACCCCTATTAACAGTGCTCTCGATCATGTGTCATTAATACAGCATTAACGACACATAATTATATCTTGTAACTGCCGCTTTAATTACACTTGATGGCTCATGCTGAAGGAGATCTGCCAGTGTACGCGTCGATGAAGGTCCGAAGGCTCCACATGTGGAAGCTCCGGAGCTTTCCCTTACGGGGGGGTTAGGTATGGGGCTATTTTACACGTGTCGGCATCGGAGCTCCTCTCTACTTGGGGTTAGGTCAAGAGCTATTGTACACGTTTTGACGCTAGAGCTTCCCTTTGTTGGGAAGTTAGCTCCGACTTTCCTTTACACGTGTTAGCTCAGCAGCTAGCCATATGAGGGGAGCAGATCCGGCGCAGCGTGATATGTGGGACCTAAGAATACCTTCAACTCCATCAGGTAGAATTCTCTTGTACTCTTCGCGGTACTAAAGGGTACCCGGTACGCAGGGTACCGACAGCTTCATTTTTATTTAGATTCCAATATAAATACTTAAACACGTATAGATTTTACAAATTGAGTCCAAATTCGATAATTTTTTCTATATTCTTCAAAAATTAATATCTACCACCTGGATCAAATATTATAAAACTTGTATAGCTAACATTGTAATGATTTGGTAAATATAGAATTAATTTATATTCACATACTATTCAAATTTTTATATCTCCTAAAAAAAGGGGTATCGTCCACTGAAATTGGTTTGTATGAACATATTGTCTTATTTATACATGTATGGATTTTTGAAATTTTTTTAAAGCATTCCAACATGTCAAAATTCAAATTATCCATTATTGTAATCAAATGCTCATATACATGTGAGGCATTCTTCAAATTTTGAACACACAATAATTCAAAAAAAATTATAAAAATCTGGAAAAATCATAGAGGTTGGTACGATGAATAAAAAGTTTCATAGAAAAATTCTTCAATGAAAAAATCATTATATTCATCAAGATAGAAAAATGACAAATAACTAGTGTTATTTGTTTTTTTATGTTTTGACCAATTTCAAATGTTTTCCCAAGTGAAATTTAATGGAACCTATAATACTAAAGCATATTACCAGAAAGTGGAATTTGGACTTATAAATGGCCCCTCATTTTAATCAAGAATATTAATTAAGCCTATACTTAGTACATCTTTTCACAGACGGTTTTTAACTACCGCACAGGCGGTTGTTACTGCCTGTGGTAAAGGCCCGATTCTGTTCTCCAGTTTTATTTTTCCTTGCTTCTTTTTTATTTAAATTCCAATATAAATACTCAAATATGTATAGATTCTGTATATTGAGTCCAAATTCGATGATACCTATTTCTATATTCTTGAAAAAATCATATCTACCACCTGGACCAAATATTTTAAAACTTGTATAGCTAACATTGTAATGTTTTGGTACATATCAAATTAATTTATATTCACATATTATTCAAATTTTTATATCTTCTAAAAAAAGGGGATCTTTAATTGAAATTGGTTTGTATTATTTATACATGTATGAGTTTTGTTATTTTTTAAAGCATTCCAACATGTCAAAATTCAAATCATTCATCATTCTAATCAAATGCTCATATACATATGAGGCATTCTTCAAATTTTGAACACACATTGAAATTTAATGGGAATCTGTAATACTAAAGCATATTACAATAAAGTGGAATTCGGGCTTTTAAAAGGCCCCCCATTTTAATCAAGAATATTAATTAAGCCTAGACTTAGTACACAAAGGCACGGGCGGTTTTTACTGAATAACCGCGTGAGAGAAGTCCTCTGCTCAGACGGTTTTTCATTAGGAATCACCTGAGAAGATAGATGTCTATATAATAGTGCTCGGTCTCCTCAAAAAAACCTAACCCCGGCGAATTCACTTAGATGCCGTCAGGCTGCTAAAATTTCGTTTGCCGCCAAGTGCTCGCCACTCTCACCACTGAGATTCACCCTCGCCGCCAAGCTTCGAAGTCACTGCGCGTCCTCGCCGTCGAGCTTCGTCTTCATCACCGTCGTCATTGCTAGTACATTCGCCTCTTTCCTCCCTTCTCTGTCCACCGCACCGCTTCCTTCTCTCCTATGTCCCCATGCCGCCTCACTCCTCGCCCTTGCCGCCAGCCAAGTGTCCTCGCCGCTGCACCCCCACGCTCCCCGCACTGCCTCCTCCTTACCGGCATCTACCCCCACCGTGCGCTGCCCCCTCCCAACCATCTCCTACCGTCAGCGTTCAGTGTACTAGATTGTTTATTTCTTGATTTTCTATGTTTGATTTGGTATTGTTAGGAACCTCTAGGGTTTGCAAGGTTCGATTGAAATGGATGAATGTCTGATGTCTGAATGCATATTGTTAGTACTATCCATCAAACATTAGGCAACCATGATAATGTAGGCACTGTTGTTTTGTGTTGATTAGTCTATAATGAATTGGATGAAATTATTGGAAAAAGACATAGACAGACAGATCGATTGTACCTAGAGTTTTCAAGTCCCTCAAGTAAGTGGTGCACGCATGGCATGTACAAGATAATATATTGTTAGGAAATTTCCTATAGGTTTGTACACGTACTGTTGTAGTGGAAGTAGGATCTTAGTGATGAGTACATCACAATAGCAGATACACATATTGAAATGCAAGGACCAATCACAAGAGCACGAGCACGGTTAATAAATCAGCAGGTGAACTCGCTCCTAACTTCTTTTGCATGTGAGTTTGAGAATAAATTGCTATGTGATGATTTAATTGTTATTAGGAATAATGGAGATGATCAACAAGTGAAGGAAAGAGGCCTTGGGAGCATGGAGAACCAGCTGGGACGTCCACAAGTTCATGGAAGCAGTTTACAACTCGGACTCGAGTTCAACTCGGAGGCTAAGAGCAGTCCACCTTAAAACGGATGCCCAGGAGGCATACAGACTCCGTTTTTGACGTTCTACCTATGCACGGAAAGAGGAGAAGATAAAATTTCCAATGGTTCTGGTCCCACCTCAAAATTCCTCTGGAGTAATTGGGAATCACCAAAACAAGTCAAGTCCAGATTTCTGTCCAGTGCTGCGCCACCGAGTCGAGCCTTTGGGCCTTGTATCCCGTTAAGAGTCCATTAGGGACGCGTCTAATCATGTTTTGGCCGAACCCTAGCCTTTAAATACTGTAGCCTCTGGTCATATTCGGTGGGTTCTGATATCAATAATATCGCCATTCTACGATTTGTGAGACCCCAACTTCGTGAATTCAGATTGTGTCTTCGACGTTCTTGCTCGTGTTCTTGGTTGCACTTGCAGGGATTAGCCTTCTTGGTGAGGTCAAGCGTGTGAAGCACGGTTTATAACCAACGGAGCCGTGATGTAGTGATTGCAGGGGTACTCGAACCGCTCGAGTGTTGTGGATCATCAACATCGAGTTCTCCACCCCAATTGACTTACATTTCGGAAGATCGGTCCTAAACATACTCATCAATTGGTATCAGATTTCCAGGTTGCCCGTGAGGTATCTTTGATTTCCTTCCATTAGATCGATTTTGTTTCGTACCTAGAGTGATCGTTTTTTCCTGATTCCTAGACTATAGTGCCTGCAGTTTTGTTTTTTAGTTTGCATTGTTGAGTTTGCATTTGTGTGGTCGAGTCTTGTTGCTGGTTTAGCTTTGTGTTTTGGGTCCTAGTTATCGTGTTTCGTCCTTGTTTTCTTTTTGTTCGACACCTATTCCACAATCCCTAAATAACAAACCGTTCGACCACGTTCATCGGTTTGCCCTAGCTAGCCGCCTTGCGTGAACTCCCGCATCGCCTGCACTAGATTAGATGACAAACCATTGTGCCACTCATCCTTGAATCATCACACACCACCACATTAGTTGCTGTGCAAATTCACGACTGTTTTCATATCCGATTGCGAGTTCTGTTCTAAAACCGAGTTGGAATCAACATCAAAAAATCGTAAGTCGGACAACCTACCTTAAAACAGCCATAACTTCCGCATACGAACTCGAAATCGGGCAAATTTTTTTCAAATTCATATACGCAAAATTTTGCATCTGATTTTCCGTGGCTTAGCCGCGTTCAGCGAAATTAGATTTCCCAAATTCCCCTCGGAAGATAGGCTATCCGGCCTCTGAGGTTTCAACACGAATTTTAAAGAATCTTCTTGATTTTCTATAGGTCGCATATTACATCCAATTGATCTGCAAATTTGTGTGCTTCCTATCTTTGTGCTCCTGAGTAAAGAAAAAATATCAAAAAAATATTACAAAAAAGAAAAAAATAGTGGAGAGCACGCATATTAAAGCAATTGGCCTATACCACTTGGTGCTGTTTTGTTGGCTATATCATACTGTCTTTCTTTTGCCTTGATACTTCCTTGTGTCGTGCTAGGCCCTAGGGCACTTGGTTGACCAGCAATAATTTCCTACATTGAATACTTTTTCAACTTTGTTTACCTGTTAACGATTTTCTGCTTATTAGCCACCACATTGTGCCATCCAAGCTCCACCTTTCTCTTGAGCATAAGGTACCTTTGCAATCACCCCACACTTCATTGGTTCATCTCACCGTCCACACCACCTACTGTGTCGGTAAGAACACTTGTAAGAGCATGGTAAGACGCTTGAGCGAGAGAGATTGTTTTCTTCCACCTTTCACATTGTCACTGTAGTTGATAGGAATAACATATTTTTGTTGTCTTTTGTTTCCTACTATCAATGGCAGGAGAAGACAATGATGATGAATGTGTTCAACATGCTGAGTTATGTGATATGATGAAGACCATGATAGATATGTTTGCCAAATACAATGCAACAACGGAGGAGTCATTGGTGAACTTGACTCGCCAACTTGATGACCTTGCTCTTCGGGTGAATACTTTTGAGGCTCGGCTGCCTATTGCTAGAAGACATGAAGACAATGCTTATGATGAACTGGAAAATCACAATAATCAGCCAAGACTGCCACTTTACCGTCGAGGTATGGGAGGTAATAATCATAACAATTATAATCGTCCTCCTGATGACCCTTTTGCTAAAGTGAAATTTACTATATCCTCTTTTTTTGGTGCTTATGATGCTGAGGCTTATCTTGATTGGGAGACGACAGTAGAGCAAAAATTTAATTCCCATCTTGTTCCTGAACAACATAGAGTTCGTCAAGCCACTAGTGAGTTTAAGGACTTTGCTATCATATGGTGGAATGAACTTGTTAAAACTAGAACCGATCCTCCAACATGGGATAGATTAAAGGAAGCTATGCGTGTTCAATTTGTTCCTCCATCTTTTTAGCGGGACCTTTGCAAAAAATTGCAGCGCTTAGACCAAGGTAACATGTCCGTCGAGGAGTATTATCAAGAGTTACAAAAGGGTATGCTGCGTTGTGGGGTAGTAGAAGACATGAATGATAAAATAGCTCGTTTTTATGGGGGGTTGAGGCGTGAAATTCAGGACATTGTTGATTACAAGGTATATGATACTGTTAACAGATTGTTTCAGCTTGCTATGTTGGCAAAAAAAGAATTGCAGGGCTGACAACAACAGCAACAACGCACAAGGAGCAACTTCACGCCGCGTTTGACACCCACACCATCCAAAACAGCACCATCTTCGACCATCCGTGCAGCGACTACACCATCTAATGGCGACCAACGAACTATACCTGCTGCTCCACCTTCCCGCGTGCCGGAAGGCAGCAAGGCGACATCATTCAAGCCTCCGTCGTCCACTCCTTCTACGGGTCGTACTTCCGATGTCAAGTGTCACCGCTGCCAGGGACATGGTCATATGATGAGAGATTGCCCGAGAAAATGAGCATACATAGCACGCGATGATGGCGGGTATGATAGTACTTCGGATGTTGAAGATGAATATTCTCTTGCTACTGACTTTATAGATCCAAATGACGAACACACCAAAGAAGAGGTACTTGGTACAGCGGCGACAGAAAACTATAGGAGCATCATTGTGCAGCGTGCCTTGAGCTCCAAAGTGGAGACCGACGACAAGCTACAACGACACAACCTCTTCCACATGTTTCTCGTTGTCAAGGACTTCCGTGTACACACTATAATTGATGGAGGTAGCTGCAATAACTTGGTGAACACAGACGTCGTCAAGAAACTTGGTTTGACAACAAGAGCACACCCTCATCCGTACCACATTCAATGGTTCAACAACAACGGTAAGGTTCGGGTAACACAAACAGCGAGAATAAAATTTTCAATTGGCTCTTACCATGATTTTTCTGATTTTGATGTCGTTCCTATGGATGCTTGTTCTCTTTTATTGGGTCGTCCTTGGGAATTTGATACAGATGCTATTCATCATGGTAGAACTAATAAATATGCTCTCATGCATAAGGGAAAGAAAATAACTTTGCTCCCCATGACTCCTGCTGAAATTGTGCATCTTGAGAAGAGTAAAATTCGTGATGGCAAAACAACAAAATTAGAATCTGAAAAATAGCAAGTCATTAAGTTAAAATCACCATCGTTGCTCACAACTAAATCTGACCTTGCTGATTTATTTGATGCTAAGGGGATGTGCTATGCTTTAGTTTGCAAAGAAGGCATATTTTCACTTCATGAATTGTCTATTGCATTGCCCCCTGCTGTTTCTAACCTTTTGCACGAGTTTGAGGATGTTTTTCCCTCCGAGATACCCCCTGGTTTACCACCGATCAAAGGCATTGAACACAAGATCGATTTGATTCCAGGAACAAGTTTGCCAAATCATGCAGCATACAGGGCGAATCCACAGGAAACTAAGGAAATTCAGCAACAAGTCCAAGATCTTTTGGACCGCGGGTACATTCGTGAAAGCCTTAGCCCTTGTTCCGTTCCTGTTCTTTTGGTTCCTAAGATAGATGGTAGTTGGCGCATGTGTGTTGATTGTCGAGCAATTAATAACATCACCATTCGATATCTTTATACTATTCCTCGCTTAGATGACATGCTTGATGAATTGAGTGGTGCTATCATCTTCACAAAAATTGACTTGCGTAGTGGTTACCACCTAATTAGAATGGCACTAGGAGATGAATGGAAAACTGCATTTAAAACCAAGTTTGGACTTTATGAATGGTTAGTCATGCCTTTTGGTTTAACTAATGCACCCAACACCTTTATGCGTTTAATGAACGAGGTTTTACGTGCTTTCAATGGACAATTTGTGGTGGTTTACTTTGATGATATCCTCATTTACAGCAAGTCATATGATGAACATCTTGATCATTTACGTGTTGTTTTTACTGTTTTGAGAGATGCACGTTTGTTTGGTAACCTCAAAAAGTGCATCTTTTGCACCAATCGAGTCTCGTTTCTTGGCTATGTTGTTTCCTCGTAGGGAATTAAGATGGATGAGGCAAAAATTGAAGCAATCATCAGCTGCCAGCCCCAACAACCGTCACGCAGGTTCATAGTTTTCTTGGTCTTGCAGGTTTTTATCTGCGCTTTGTGCGGGATTTCAGCACCATTGTAGCACCTCTACATGAGCTAACGAAGAAGGGAGTGCCATTTAGATGGGGCGAACAGCAGCAACAAGCTTTTGATGCTCTCAAATCGAAGCTTACTAAAGGGTACCCGGTACGCAGGGTACCAACAGCTTCATTTTTATTTAGATTCCAATATAAATACTCAAACACATATAGATTTTGCAAATTCAGTCCAAATTCGATGATTTTTTCTATATTCTTCAAAAACACCTGGATCAAATATTATAAAACTTGTATAGCTAACATTGTAATGTTTTGGTAAATATCAAATTAATTTATATTCACATATTATTCAAATTTTTATATCTCCTAAAAAAGGGGGATCATCCACTGTAATTAGTTTGTATGAACATATTGTCTTATTTATACATGTATGGATTTTTGAAATTTTTTAAAGCATTCCAACATGTCAAAATTTAAATTATCCATTATTCTAATCAAATGCTCATATACATGTGAGGCATTCTTCAAATTTTGAACACACATTGATTCAAAAAAATTATAAAAATCTGAAAATATCATAGAGGTTGGTACGATGAATAAAAAGTTTCATAGAAAAATTCTTCAATGAAAAATTCATTATATTCATCAAGATAGAAAAATGACAAATAACCAGTGTTAATTGTTTTTTTACGTTCTGACCAATTTCAAATGTTTTCCCAAGTGAAATTTAACGGAACCTGTAATACTAAAGCATATTACAAGAAAGTGGAATTTGGACTTATAAAAGGCCCCTCATTTTAATCAACGATATTAATTGAGCCTAGACTTAGTACATCTTTTCACAGAAGCTTTTTAACTACCGCACAGGCGCTTGTTACTGGCAATCCGCCTGTGGTAAAGGCCCCAGTCCGTTCTTCATTTTCATTTTTCCTTTCTTTTTTTATTTAAATTCCAATATAAATACTCAAACATGTATAGATTCTGTAAATTGAGTCCAAATTTGATGATACTTTCTTCTATATTCTTCAAAAATTCATATCTACCACCTGGACCAAATATTTTAAAACTTGTATAGCTAACATGTAATGTTTTGGTACATATCAAATTAATTTATATTCACATATTATTCACATATTTATATATTCTCAAAAAAAGGGGATCTACAATTGAAATTGGTTTGTATTATTTATACATGTATGCGTTTTGTTAGTTTTTTAAAGCATTCCAACATGTCAAAATTCAAATCATTCATCATTTTAATCAAATGCTCATATACATATGAGGCATTCTTCAAATTTTGACACACATTGAAATTTAATGGGAATCTGTAATACTGAAGCATATTACAATAAAGTGGAATTCAGGCTTTTAAAAGGCCCCCATTTTAACCAAAAATATTAATTAAGCCTAGACTTAGTACACAAAGGCACATGCGGTTTTTACTGAATAACCGCCTGAGAGAAGTACTCTGCTCAGGCGGTTTTTCATTAGGAACCACCCGAGAAGATAGACGTCTATATAAGAGTGCTCGGTCTCCTCGGAAAAACCTAACCCCAGCGAATTCACTTAGATGCCGTCAGGCTGCCGAAATTTCATTTGCCGCCAAGTCCTCGCCACTCTCACCACCGAGATTCACCCTCGCCGCCAAGCTTCGACCTCGCCGCGCGTCCTCACCATCGAGCTTCGTCTTCATCACCGTCGCCTTGCCAGTACATTCGCCTCTTTCCTCCCTTCTCTGTCCCCAGCACCGCTGCCTTATCTCCTCTGTCCCCATGCCGCCTCACTCCTAGCCCTTGCCGCCGGCCGAGTGTCCTCGCCGCTGCACCCCCACGCTCCACACACTGCCTCCTCCTTCCCAGGATCTACCCCCACCGTGCGATGCCCCCTCCCAACCTTCTGCTACCGTCGAAGCTCAGTGTACTAGATTGTTTATTTCTTGATTTTCTATGTTTGATTTGGTATTGCTAGGAACCTCTAGGGTTTGCAAGGTTCAATTGAAATGGATGAATGTCTGATGTCTGGATGCATATTGTTACTACTTATCCTTCAAACATTAGGCAACCATGATAATGTAGGCACTGTTGTGTTGTGTTGATTAGTCTATAATGAAATGGATGAAATTATTGGAAAAAGGACATAGACAGACATATCGATTGTACCTAGAGTTTTCAACTCCCTCAAGTAAGTGGTGCACGCATGGCATGTACAAGATAATATGATTGTTAGGAAATTTCCTATAGGTTCATACACGTACTGTTGTAGTGGAAGTAGGATCTTAGCCTATCCATTTCCACTTCCAATTTTGATGTTCCATGGTATGTGATTTTTGGAAACCTGATCTTATTCAAGTTCATGAGCTTGATGATCCAGATTAAGTTCATGAGCATTTGGGTAACCTATCTGAGAGTCTCAAGAAGTATAAGTTTAAATTTTGCAGCTATTATTTCTTTATCGGATGTATTTACAACGCATTGCATATACATGTTTTCAAAACAGATAGCTGAAATGTGCCAAAGCTAAAATGTATTTAATCGCTTATGATTGCTAGTGTGTTGTTTAACATGATTAGTTTCTATTTCAGTGACTATAATTCAAATAGTAGAGGACACGAATCTTAACTCCAACAGTTTAAGTTAATGTTGGTTGTCTAGTATATGAAGTATTATAATTCTTTTCTACCTAGCTCAGTTGCGAAGACAACGAGGTGACTTCGGCTCCTAAAACCGCAGGAAGTTCTCCAATGGTTGAATCTTCAGGTTCACTCAAATGAAAACGAGGGCAACAAGGTCCCAATAAGGCTCCATTGAACCACATCATATACATAACAAGTGTCAGTCCAGGTGGTCTTCCCCAAGAACCTCTGGATTCACTTACAAAGTACCAAAATGCTTGCGGTTGTCTTGTTAGAGAGCTCGTGCCAATCACAACCGAAAATTGGATAAAATTACCCGAGGAGAACAAGAATTAGTTGTGGGAGAGGATAAAGAAACAATTCAAGTTTCCGAAAGGCACAGAAGAAGCTGTAAAGAAAGCAACATTGGTCTCTTGCGGCAAGAAGTTTCGTGGCTGGAAGAGTGAAATGAATGCTTATGTTAAGGCCGATAAAGTCCCTAGCCTGAAGAAGATGGGAAAAATCACACAAGCTTAGTGGCAAAAATTTGTTCGTCAAAAGACCACATCTGATACTAAAGCCCTAAGTGCAACTAGGTCAGAGCTTGCCAAAAAGAACAAATACCATCATCGCTTGGGGTCTGTCAGATATGTCCCCAAAGTTCAGAAATGGAATAAGATATTAGAAGAAATTACCAGTAAGGGTAATCCTCACCCGTTAGAAGGTTGCGATGAGAGAACTCAGTGGTGGGTCTTTGCTCGGTCAGGTTTGACCAGCGAGGGCAAACTTGAAAAGCCCGACTTTGTCAACGAAGTAGAGCAAAAAATGAAAGAAGTAATTGAAAAGCAACAGAATGGTTTCTTCAAGTCGAAGAGGGAGAATGACCAACTTACCGCTATCCTAGGAATCCCAAAACACAGTGGACGGGTTCAAGCAATCTCTTCTTAGATGTCCTGGAGAGATGGTTTCCCGAAGGATGAAGAGACATATAGAAGACGTGTGAAGTTCAAGAAAACACTTGATAAAACGATTGCTCAAAAGTTCAAGGAAAATGTGCAAGAAATAATGGATCAACTTAGACAATCAGGACAATTAGTGGCACCGAGTATGGTGATGGTTCCCGTGGCAAAAGGAGCATTTGGTATCTCAACTACCTACCCTAGTGGCGTAGGTTCTGTGTTAGGCTTAGGGTCCTATAAGTTTGCTGTCGATGATATTGTTAAGAATAGATCTTGTCATTTTCTTGTCCCGATTGGCAAAGCAAGGAACAAAACCAAACAGGTTGCCACAGCTATGGCAAAGCCTGATCATGACTTCTACGACAATTCACTTCTGTTGTATTATGTCGTCGTGCAAGTTCTTTAGATCATTGATAATTATGATGAAGATTATGAAATAGACCACATCACACATGAGGGGATCACGACTCTGGGGCATGCTGTCAACCAATTAATCCTTTGGCACCGACGCGATATTGTGTTGGACGATGAGTCGATGTCTAGCCCCATCTTATCTCAAAAGACTGCAACCCCATCATCTTCTTAGCCAGAAGTCTAGGAAGATCCACTCTCGCTATGTCTCAGCAAGGATGATAGTAACCTTGCTAGTAAATATAAGCAAGAGCAACCAGTTAAACAACAGCTTGAAGCAGAACAAGAGCAAGCTACATGTAGTAAAGAGCAACTAGTTAAGCAACATCTTGAAGCAGTACTAGAGCAAGCTGGTGGTAGTATAAAGCAATCAGTTGAATAACAGGTTCAACAACAAGTCATTGTCCAACTTCTGATGACTACTCCTTGGTCATCGATGCCTATGAAAGTTAGCTCATACGAAAATAAGAAACCTTCTAAAGAAGTGTCAAAATATTTAGAATATCTGAAGGAAAATATTGGAAAATCAAATGCATCTCGTTCTTCACATGAGTTAAAATTAGAAGATATTGAGTAGTGGGAAGAAGACCATGTCATATATAATCGGCAGACAGCTTTAGTTAAACTAGGAGTTCCAATATACACGATTAAGGATGTTCCTCCTAAATAGAAGAATGGGAAGCCATTCATAACATCAGTACAACTTAGCAAACAAGCTTTTCTGCTCAAAAGAATGCACGAGTGGTACATCACTACCAGCACAAAATATGATCTTTCTTATGTCACATTTCGTGTGCCAAAAGAAGCATTCTGGGACATTGGAGTAGACAAACGAGCCCTTCTCTTTGAAGATCTACATAGCCTTTTCCATTGAGGCATGCTCGAAATCAACCTGCGACTCAGCTCGTGCTTGTAAGTGCCTCCAATATTTCATATTTGCTTTTCTTACTAAACGCATACACATGTCATGAGATTATAACAATTCCGGACATCTTCAATAGGATGCAATACATGGATAATGAAAAGTTGAACACCAAGATAGGTATCCTTGACCCTACAGTGACTGCAAAGACAAATTTTGACTTTGAGGTGGAATGGAACTCAAAAGAGTACAAGCACCTGATAAGAAAAGAATTTGAAAAATTAATCACAAACCAAAAGAAGGATAAAAGGACAAAGATTGCAGCTTACATAGGACATGCCATGTTCAACTTTGTCAAAGATGGCAAGGACCTCATAAAGGCTTCGTACCACTTCGAGTAAGTTCAACACATGACATTAAAATAGCAATTATGGCTAATTGTTACCTTAACACGTGTGTTTGTACATGTGCAATAAACACTAGATAATGATCTTCATCAGGCCAACGTAGGGTTTGGCAACGGTCTTGGACTCAGTCGATTACCAACCAGATCGTTACAAAAATTTTCTTTCCATTTTGAAATTGTACGGTTATTTATCACTATTAATTTACACACATTTAGAATGTGTTGACAAGTTTTATATGACATTCCTTGTATTACAGGGCTTGGCGGTTTTACGTGAAACAACTTGGCGGTCAGAGCCCTCCTAATGAGGATGCAATGCATATATCAACATATTATCCTTGTCCCAAGCATCCTCTAGGCAGCATCTTATGCAGGTATTATATATGCGAGCATCTTTGGACTGCCTGCGAATATAGAGTGAATCGTGAGGATATAAGTTATCCTTAATGTTGATATTGTATTTTCTTACTTTTGAGTTCCATTTTCATTGTAACTAGCGTATTTTAATACTTATATTATTTTGTTAGAAAGGTATTGAACTCTAGTTTCCAATAGTGCAAGTGGTTTGCCATGAAAGCCTATATACATATCTGTATAATTCATTTACCTCAAAAACTCATAGAATTTCACAGTAGATTCCTTTACTGGAAATTCACCAAATTTTACCAGAACCTCATGTTTGGTGTTCCTCACATCCTGTAAAATGTTCATAGCCATTTCACCTTTATAAAATTCCCAAATTCAAATTTTATCTATGCTGTTCAGTATTACCAGAAACATTATTTCCAAATTTTGATTCCAAATTCAAAATTCAAGTGCTCATAGTAAAACTGCTCCAAAAATATTAAATAAATTTCCGTATAATCACTTTGATCTATGCTTTGAGGTAGTTCAAACCAACACATTCTAAACCTTGTTATGTGTTTCATTGCAGCACACAAAAAATGTGAACCAAGAATGGCCGGTTCTAGAAGTATTCCTAGTGGAGGAGCTGGCGAGATTGCGAGTGAACTGTGTCACTTCATCCTCGTGAAATTTTCCATTGAAGAGGGCTGTTCTTCGATCATGTTTGGAGCCGCCTGAGATGAGACTTATTGTAGCAGTGGCAGTCAACAATGGAAGGCATTGATTTCTCTGTTGCTGTCACGGCTCAAATGCTTGTGGTATTATTGTGAATACTAGCTGTCGGTACCCTGTAGATCGGGTACCCCCGCGCATAAGGAGAAAACGGCTAAGGACCCGACCTCTACTTAAGAGGCCGAATCCGAGGCTGCCACGTCGTGGAGGGAAGGACCAGATCCTACCTCTCCGCCGGAGAGGGCTCCCGGGCTGCCACGTGGCCGACAGAACTGCACCCTCGCCTCCCCGCTGAGGCGGGCTCCAAGGCTGCCACATGGCAAATCGGAACCTCGGGGCCAGGCATGCTTCCTTGCAGGGAAAGGCACCGGAACTACCATGTGGCCTGCAGGGCTGAGCCTCCACCCCTGCACAGGGGTGGGCTCCGGGTGCACCACGTGACCTGTACCATCGGGTGCTCGACTCCCCACGGAGGCAGGCTCCGGCGCCACCACGTGCCGGACGGCCAACTCAGAGCGGTAGGACGCCACAGTAAAGGAAGGCGTGAGCTGCTCGAACAGGCATTAAAGTACGCGCACCTTCCCCAGGCGAAGCGGAGTCGCACATGCGTAAGTAAAGGCTCCAGTGTCCTGTCTTGTCCATGTAGCCGGTACAGACCCACGCTGCAAGACGGACGAATGGGCCGCAAGGACAAGACGGGTGGGACGTGCACCGCCATCATCACCAACTATGTGTAGCCCTGGCGCACGACGTGGCGGGACGACGCATTGACGCTCCTGACAAGGGGAAGTAGATATCATTTAATCTTAGATCTTGTATAGGATTTGGCTCTCCCCGAGACCACCTGTCGGGGCCTGGGGCCCACCTTGTGACTGCAGAGTCCTTGGACTATAAAAGGACTCTGCAGACGATCAGACGAGGGGACGATCAGACTAAGACTCATTCACGCTCAAGCAAGGCAATACACAAACACACCCGTGGACGTAGGGTGTTACGCTCCGGCGGCCCGAACCACGTAAACCCTCTGTGTTCACCATCTCGCTGTGCTCAATCTCCTGGGACTAGCCCTCGTGAATCCAAAGAACCTCCGCGGGCTGCTCTCTAAGCAGGTCCGGGGGAAGTGTTGTTTAAGACCTTCGACATTTGGCACGCCAGGTAGGGGGCTTTTTTCCCGTGAAGATTTCCACCAGCAGCAATGATGAACGGCCATTCCAACAGCGGTACATCCAGGCCGCAGTCACGGCGACAGGCAGTAGCAGAGGACCAGGCATCATCTCGCTCTAGAGCGGGATCCCGCTGTAGAGCAGCGAGGCCGGGACCTTCACGTCGCCCTGCTGTCACCTCGCCGGCTGCAGGTCGACACGCCACACCATGGCATACTCCAGCCATGACAGCATCTACAGCTCCACGGGCAGTAAGCCCGGAGAGTGCGCTCGCAGCAGCGCGCGCACTACTCCACAACCCACCTGCTGGAGATGCTCCTCAGGGAGCAGCTCAGCAGTGGATCAACGACGTAGACCACCTCGTCACCGCTGCGCTCAACGCACCTCCACCAAGGGAGACACATGCCCAGCCGATGCATGTATCGTTGTCGCGGACTCCAACCATCGACCGATGGACAACAGACTCGCGCTTGACCAGGATCTCGGCAACAGACCTGAGAACTGGGCTGCAGCACCGCAGGTCGGGAGAAGACTGCTGAGTTACCATCGAGCGATAGAGGGAGCGGCGGCGCAACCTTGAGGCAGACTACAGTGTGCCGGGCCTTGTTCCCCAGGCTCACACCGTGCCACCGCCGAATTCGGCATATGTTACGCCACCTCCATACCAGGCGTACGTCGCACCCCCACCTCCACAAGCGTATGATGCACCACCCCAGCCTCAGGTGTACGCAGGTCTGCCTGTACACCAGGGGTATGCAGTGCCACAACCGGCGCCAGCCAGCCCCACCCAGAGGTGTGCAGCTCTGGCACCTCACCTCCGTTTCATGGTCTGGCCACGAAAGTTCCGGCCACACATGCCGGAGAAGTACGACGGGAGTGTCAACCCAAGTGAGTTCCTGCAGATCTATCCACCGCGATACTAGCTGCAGGAGGCGACGAGGCCGTCATGGCCAACTACTTCCCCGTCGTCCTGACCGGCCCAGCCCGGTCATGGCTCATGAACCTGCCCCAGGGGTCCATAACCTCCTGGGATGAACTATGCCGACGGTTCGTGGCGAACTTCGGTAGTTCCTACAAGCGCCCCAGCACAGAGCTTGACCTCCACACCGTCAGACAGTGTGCTGGAGAGACGCTGCGATCATTCATCCAGCGGTTCCCTCAGGTACAGAACACAATCCCTCATATCGCTAGCGCACCAGTTATTGTAGCGTTCAGGAAGGGTGTGAGGGACAAGAAAATGCTTGAGAAGCTAGCCACGCATGAAGTGCGTGATGTCTCCGAGCTGTTTGTCCTGGCAGACAGATGTGCTAGGGCAACTGAGGGACGCAACTGGCACTCCCAACCTTCTTCAGGGGCAAGGGAAGCCACGCCGACCAAGGAAGGAGCCTCTGCAAAAAGCAGTGGCAAGAAGAAGAAGAAGGGCAATGGCAAGAACAAGCCAAAGCCCGGAGCCCATGCAGTGGCAGCCGCGGCCCCCGACGGAGCCCGGCCGCCGTGCCGAGACAAGCACCCTTGGCAGTCGCCTGAACCCGAGGAGCCTGACTTCAAGTGGCCGGTGCACCGCACAAATAGCCATAGCGCTAGCGAGTGCCGGGAAGTGAAGAAGTTCGCGGAGCGCTTCCATGAACAGAAGCAGAAGCAGCAGCGCCAGGAGGGCGCACCTTCCCGCCAGAGGGAGGGCAAGCAGAAGGTCGATCCCGAAAAGGAGGATGACAGCGAGATGGGGTTCCAGGAACCCCAGAGGGCGGTGAAGGCCGTCTTCGAGGGCGGTGACTCCAACTCCAGCAGCGATAAGGAGCGCTGCAAGACTCTTCACGTCATCTACAGGGGGGCCACAGACCCCACGTCCTGGAACACAGTGAAGACTCTGCGACGGGCACTGGCCGCGGTGGCCCCCGCTCCGAGCCCGGCTCCCCACCACAAGTGGATGAGCACGGCAATCAGCTTCGACACCTCTGACTGCCCGAAGAACATGGCGGGAGCAGAGGTACTCCCGCTGCTGGTGTCCCCGACCATCGCCAACGTGAAGGTCTTCCACGTGCTCATTGATGGCGGGGCAATCCTCAACCTCATCTCCCCAGCGGCCTTCCGGAAGCTGCAGCTGCCGATGTCCCGTCTCACACCTTCGAGCCCGTTCTCGGGTGTCAGACCTGGGCAAATCCTCCCGTACAGTAACATACACCTCCCGCTGACCTTCGGGACCCCGGAAAACTACCGTACGGAGAGCGTTTTGTTCGACGTGGCAGACGTCAATCTCCCCTTCAACACAGTCATCGGAAGACCGGCGCTCTACAGGTTCATGGTCGTAGCCCACTATGGCTACCTCGTCCTGAAGATGCCAATGCCTTCCGGCGTCCTCAAAATCAGAGGGGACCGCTCTGCTGCAGTGTCGGCCTTGGAGCAGCTCCAGGCACTTGCAGCGGGGAGGGCTCCGGCTCCGGGAGGCTCGAAGGAGAGTCGACCAGAACAGGGTCCAACGCAGCAGGCCTCCACTTCTGCACCCCATGTGTAAGTAGTCAGCGACGATATCCCAGTAAAGGTCGTCAGGATTGGTTCCGAGGCTGCCCAGACAACCCGCATTGCAGGGAACCTAGACAGCAAATAGGAACTCACGCTCGTCACCTTCCTCCGGGACAATGTCGATGTGTTTGCATGGCAACCATCACAAATGCCCGGGATCCCTAGGGAGGTGATTGAGCACCATTTGAAGATCTACCCTGACATCCGATCGGTGCAACAAAAGCCTAGTAAACAGTCCATCGAGCGGCAGAACTCCATCCGTGAAGAAATCAAGAATCTGCTCGATGATGGTTTCATCCAGGAGGTCCACCACCCACGGTGGTTGGCCAATCCTATTGTCGTCCCCAAGGCTGGTGGGAAACTCCGGATGTGCATCGACTACACCAACCTGAATAAGGCATGCCCAAAGGATCCATTCCCTCTTCCTAAGATAGATCAAATAGTAGACTCAACATCAGTCTGTGATCTTCTGTGTTTCCTAGATGCGTATTCCGATTTCCACCAAATACCAATGTCTAGGGAAGATGAGGAACACACTACTTTCATAACAGTAGATGGCCTGTATTGTTATGTCTCCATGCCTTATGGACTCCAGAATGCTCTCCCCACCTTTGTACGTGCAATGCATAAGACATTTGGGGACCTCATTAGAGATCTGGTAGAAGTGTATGTCGATGACATCGTGGTAAAAATTAGAACCCGCACATCCTTATTAGACAACCTGGCCCAGGTCTTCAGCAAGCTGCGCACCACGCGCACGATGCTGAACCCAGACAAGTGCGTCTTTGGGGTTTCAGCAGGGAAGCTCCTTGGTTTCTTGGTCTCACACCGAGGAATTGAAGCTAACCCAGAGAAGATCAAGGCGATAGAGCTGATGCGGTCGCCGACCCGCATCAAGGATGTGCAGAAGCTTGCAGGGTGTTTGGCGGCCCTCAGCCGGTTCATCTCAAGACTGGCTGAGCGAGCGCTCCCCTTCTTCAATATTCTACGAACGTCGGGTCCCTTTGTGTGGACCGAGGAAGTGGAAGCGGCGTTCCAGGAACTCAAGAAGCACCTTACGATGCTCCCCATCATGGTGGCGCCGGAGCCCGGCGAACCACTCCTCCTCTACATCACCGCAACAACGGAGGTGGTCAGCATGGTCTTGGTTGCAGAGCGGCCGGAGCTGCTGCCGCAGCAAGCACCCGAGGGAGCCCCCGGGGAGGAAGCTGAGCCTCAGGGCCTGCATCCAGCAGAGGACCCCCTTGTTGTGTGCTCCAGTGACCAAGATCCCTCCGGGTCCCAGACCCCAGAGGTCCAACCAGATCCTGGGGGCCACATTCCCCAAGATGCAGACACATCGCAAGGAGCTCAGAACCCCCTAGGGAGGGTTCAGACCTCCCAACGGCCTATCTACTACATCAGTGAGGTCCTCCATGAAGCAAAAACAAGATATCTGGAGGTACACAAACTGTTGTATGCAATGCTCATAGCGTTGAGGAAGCTCTGACATTACTTCCAGGCTCACCGGGTTTCAGTGGTGACCTCCTTCCCACTAAAAACTGTGCTCCACAGCCCCAACTTGACTGGCAACATTGCCAAGTGGGCAGCGGAGCTAGCGGAGTTCGAGATGGAGTTCCTACCTCGACATGCAGTCAAGAGCCAAGCAGTAGCAGACTTCCTGGCAGAATGGACTCCATCGCCGAGCAACCCAGGGGGCCCGGACAACGGAGAAACGGTGCCCAAGGCCCCAGTTTTCACCGATCCCCCCTGGATGCTCTACTTCGACGGCTCCTCGCGGAAGCAGGGGGCCGGGGCTGGGGTCCTGCTCCTCACCCTGACTGGGGAGCAGTTCAAGTACATGGTGCGTCTCGACTTCAAGGCAACAAACAACATGGCAGAATACGAAGCCCTAATCATCGGGCTAAAGATGACTCTCAATGTCCGTCAACTTCTGGCTAAAGGTAATTCCTAGTTGATCATCAAGCAAGCCAAAGGGGAGTGCAGCTGCAATGACCCTCAGCTAACATCATACTTGTTGCATGTCCAGAAGCTGGAAAAGGACTTTGAAGTCTTGGACCTGAGCCATGTACCCCGAGACGACAACTCAATCGCAGACGACCTGTCAACAAAGGCCTCCACAGGGGCCCCAGTGCCCGAAGGAGTCTTTGCAAGGACGTTACCGCGACCAACCGCCCGAGCAGCCGAACCGGGCGAAGGGGACTAGCCCAGCACCTCAAAGCTGGCAGTCCCGGTGGTCCTGCTACCATAGAGCCCGCCAAGGATCGTGTGCGCCACCGGGAGCTCCGAGCTACTGGGCACCCAAGATCCAGAGGCTCAAGTAAGTCCCGATGCATGGATCTCGGAGGTCTGGGACTACTTGAAAGACAACATCCTTCCTGAAGAACATGCCCTGGCAGAAAGGATAGTCCGCATGGCTAAGAGGTACACGCTGGTGGAAGGGGATCTCTACCAGCGTGGCCGGGAGCCGCCCCAGTCGTCACCATCAATAAACAGTCAACAGTCAAATTCATCAAGTCGATCGTCTGCCGGTTCGGGGTCCCGAACAGAATCATCACTGATAACGGGACCCAGTTCACAAGTGCAGCGTTCCAGGGATACTGTGAGGACCTTGGGATCCAAGTCTTTTATGCATCTGTCGCTCATCCAGAGAGCAATGGACAGGTCGAGAGGGCCAATGCAGAGATCCTCAAGGGCCACAAGACTCACACCTTCTCACACCTTGAGAAGCATGGTGTAAACTGGGTAGACGAGCTTCCGTGTGCAATGTGGGCTAGCCGGACATCAACCAGCCGGGCCACTGGGGAAACGCCTTTCTTCCTGGTGTACAGGGCAGAGGCCGTCCTCTCCCCAGAAATTACCAGGGGCTCCCCCCGTGTCCGGGTGTACGACGAAGCCGCGCAGGACCAGCTCCGGCGTGAAGACGTGGACCTCGTCGACGAGGGACGAGTAAGAGCGGCTCTCTGAAATGCACGATACAGGCAGACGCCCGGCGCTACCACCAGAGGACCGTGCGGAGTAGGGAGCTAAAGGTAGACGACCTGGTGCTGCGTCGCATACTCTCCCAGGAAGGGGCTAACAAACTCTCCCCCAGATGGGAGGGCCCTTTCCGGGTTACGGAGGTATGCCACCCTGGGTGCGTCCGCCTTGCTATGGAGGATGGAGAGCGACTGCCCAATCCCTGGAACATCGAGCACCTCCGTAAGTTCTACCCCTAGATCAGTGTCAGGACAGATTTCTTTCATTATAAAAGGTACATGGTGCCTAGGAACGGTACTTAGGGTAACTAAGGCTACCGGGATGATGCTCTGAGTGCACATTTCACTTAGCCTGGTCCAGAACCCTAAGTAGGTGCACTCGACTTCCCTTGTCACCCGAGCCGGGTCGTTCCCCTTGTAAAACCAGTCCCATCTTATGAGAAACCGCAATGAAAAGAATGTTGTCCTGCCCTGTATAGGGTTTCTCATTCAAAAAATTATCTTTAATTTTTTATGATATTGCTGTACGTTTGCTGTAGCTCGTGATCTATCATGGGCGCTGTCATTTTTCCCTGCTCTAGCAATAGTGGGAGCCCTGCTGTCATGTTGCACGTAGGGTTGCTTGAGGTACCTGCAATGTGCTTGGGGCCACGGATGTTCCCATACTCGGGGGTCTGTGTCTCCAGATGGTCTTCCCCGGGAAAAGCTTACGCCGAGCGGGAAGTCCAGGGGCACAACCTGCTTAGCCTAGTCATGTACCCTAAGCCTGTGCGCCCTGCCTCCCCAGCCTACAGCTGAGTAACTGGGGGCCAGATGGACCACCCTTAAGTAGTATGAATAACGAGCCCTAGGTGCAGACGCACTAAATTACCCAAGACCCACGAGTCAGCCCAAGATCGTAAGTCAAGCGACACTAAAAAGGAGCAGGGAAACAATTACCAGTGGACAGAATTAATTCTCCTGTTTTTTGATCTATACGCAGGTTTTCAAGGAGTTATCCCAGGGATAACCGTCAAAGTACCCATGAAGATGGTGGGCACCGCCGGACCAAGGCTCCGGTGGCACCCCCGGGGGCCCGCCGTCGACCTTTTACCAGAGATGGTAGGCACCGCCGGACCGAAGCTCTGGTGGCACCACCAGGGGGCCCGCCGTCGACGTCCCTGCATACTCAGCTATGGCAATGCTACCTACGCATCCAAGGCTCCCCTGCAACGATCCGCCCTAAGTCCTAAGTGTTGACGGGTGTGCCCACAACAACTGGCCACACCTGTCAGGGGGCCACACTCCGGGGGACGGCAAGTCCTGGAAGCTAAGGAACAACAAGCAACCAGAAGATATTGCTGGAAATAAAAGCATGCTGAGTATAAGAGGTACCACAGGCAAAAATTTTGGTTCCAAAATAAAAATTTTGCCACCACAATCAACCACAGACAAAAGCTGAAAGAAATACAAAACATAAACAGCGCACGGGGAGCCCTCAGCCGCTCTGCTGGAACCTTGAGGTGATGAGCGCCACCGCATCTGAGACTTCAGACTTGGCGGCCTCTTCCCTCTCGGCGATGGGCCCCTCGAGGACCGGCTGCAGAGATACGTCGGGGTACCAGCTCCGATAGCAGGACAGGATGTGCGTCGCCACCTCCTTCACCAGCATCCTCCCCTCTGCCTCCAGCTGGTTGTTGAGGATGGCCTCCAGCGAACGCATCCTCGAGCTGGTGGAGTCCAGTGCTGGAAACACCTGGCTCACCTTTTGCGCTGGTTCCCCCACGCGCACCGGGCTGAAGCCGAGCGGCACCAGAGTCGAATCAGCGCCGCCAAGGAACTCCCAGACCTTTTGGGCCTCAGCAGAGCGCGACGCCCGTAACTCCTGCACCTCCTGCTGGGCCGCCGCTAACGCCCGGGGGCCACTGTCCAGGAACCGCTTCTTCTTGGCCGTCAGGGCCCTCTCGCGCTCGCTGACTTCCCGCTCGCGGCGGCTCATGTCGCCCTCCTTGAGGGCGACGTTGAACTCGCGGTCCAGGAGGGCCTGGCGCTCGGCAAGCTGGGCTTGCTCTGCTTCAGCCAAGGCGGCATCCCGGCGGTCTAGATCGGCAGCACGGACCCTCGCCCCTTCCTGCTGGAGGACGAGCCAGCGGGAGGTCGCCTCCACCTCAGCCTGCTTCGCCGCCAGCTCCTGCTCCCATCCGGCAAGAGCAGCTTCCCGACGAGACAACAGTTGCTGAAGGTCCTCGCGGGACTGGAGGCGGGACCTGGCCTCAGCATGGATAGCCGCGGCGTCTGCCTTTACCTTCTGGGTGACGGCGTCCAGTTGAGCGATGAGCTCGCGCTCCTGCTCGAGGATCTTCATCTCCTCTCGAACAACAGCCACCCGCTGAGCCGCTCGGCTCTTCGCCAGCCGGGTCCGGGCCTCCAGGGTCCTCGCCCATTCCCGGAGCCGGTCATCCTCGTCTTCAAGCCGCCCTTTCTCCCGGGCGAGGGCCGCCTGAGCCTGCCGGAAGCCGGAGTAGGCCACGACCATGGCCTCAGACAGGGGGAGGGGCTCCACCGTAGCAGCGGGTCCCTGCCTCCCCACTTCTTCAATGTCATCATCCATTTGGAGGACCACTGGGGAGACGGGGACCAGAGCTCCCCCAATCGGAGAAGGCGGGGGGGGGGGGGGGGGGGGGGGGGGGACCACCGCCGGAAGCAGGCGCGTCGCCCCCAAGGGCCCCCTCCCCGGCGGCGGCACCTGGGGCGGTGGCGCTAGCCGACATAGCGGTGTCGGACGGCGCGGCGGCGTCGGCCGGTGCGGAGTAGCCGGTGGATGCAGAGTCATTGGCGGGCACGACAACAGTCGTCGGCGCATGCGACTGGGCTTCAGCAGCCGCTGTAGGGGTCTCGGGCACGGAGGCCCAGGGCACCCTGGCGGCAGCAGCCCGGTGCGTCGGAGTGGGGCCCGAGGCTGCAGAGGAGCCCCGCGAGCCGGCTGGAGCGGCATACCCCCCAGTAAAAGGGCCCGCGGGCAGAGAAGGAGTAGCTATAGTGGTGCTGAAATCAAGCAAACCCGGATCATAAGGGAATGACAGGCTAAGCGCACAGCAAAGAGCACCCAAGATAAAATCTATGCAGGCTTACCGGGGGACGTTGAAGCTCCACCGCTTCCCGAAAGGGTTGGGGGGGGGGGGGGGGGGTTCGGACCCCCCGAACCCGCGGCGAGGGCCGCTGAGTGTGCTGGGGGCCCCTGAGGAGGAGGAGTCGGCGGCACCCCCAAAGTCTGGCGCTCCTCCGAACAGCGAGGGAACGCTGGGGTCCCGCCGGTGTTGAGGAGCCTCCCCCTCTTGCGCGTCGAGGACTCGGGCGGCAAAGTGGCGCCATCGGTGCCCCCTGACGATGAATGCGGCAGGGCACTGGCGTCCTGACGAGGAGCGAAGGGGGTCGGAGGCAGCGACCGGGCGCGCTTCTTGGGGCTCAGGTCCGACACCGGAATCGGCACTTTCCCTTTCGCCTTGTCAACAGAGGCGCCATTGCCGCTTCCCCATTGACGGAGCTGGGGCCCGCTTGAGGCATCATCGCTGGAGGCATCTTCGCCGCTTGGGGGAGCCCCACCTCCCTCAGTGTCGTCGACGATGTTGACCCCCCAGAACGGGTCCCCGATCTGGCGCTGCGCCAGCCCAGACTCGTCGAGTGTCGGCATCATCTTCTGCAGCTGCCTCCTCAGCTCGGAGTCTCAGCACAAGGGGCAGCAGGCCATCGGAAGAGCCAGCTCCTCGGGGGAAATGTCATTGGGGCAGACCCGGGTCAGCATGTTGTGCAGCTGCTGCTCGTCCAGGTTGGAGTCTGGGCCGGTCTCGAGCCGGGTGCAGTCCGATAGGCCGGTGAACATCCATGTCGGGCGGGTGCGGTGCTGGAGCGGAGCTATGCGGCGGGACATGAAGTCCCTCAGCACCATGGTAGACGACAGCCCATGGTCTGCCAGCATCTGGATCCTCTCTAACACAGGGTTGAACGCCTCCTCCAGCTCTGGGCGCTCCTCCCAGAATGACCGCTCGGAGTAGCGGATCCTGGTGGGGAGGCACATCCGATCATGGGCTTCAGTCTTGGCGATCATCCAATCCTCGCGCCACTGCTCCCATCGTGCAGAGTTAAAGGAAGCAATGTACCTCGTGGGGACCTTGGTGCGGTGCTGGAAGTAGTAGGCATCGAGGTGCTCCTTCGAGCTTCTGTCGGTGGCCCTCAGTACAAAAAAGTACCTGAAGAGCTTCACCGATGGCATCACCCCCATGAACATCTCACAGAGGTGAGCGAAGACCGCCAGCATGGCGATCGAGTTCGGCGCGAGGTGGTGGAGTTGGAGGCCGAAGGTATCCAGGAGCATGACCAGGAAGGCGGGTGCAGGTGGGACGAAGCCGGCCAGCACGTATGATGAGAAAAGCACCATCTCCCCAGCGAAGAGGCTGAGCGGCAGCCTCCCAGGACGGAGCCACTTCTCCTGCTTAGGAGCGTGCCAGCCGAGAAGCCGGCGCATGGGGGCCAGGTCGGCGGACCTGGACAACCGGGACTTGGGCAGGATGCTCGCCATGAGGATCGAAGGAGGAGGCTCTGGAAGGGGAGATCGAGAGCTAGGGCGCAAGAACTGGGCTTGGGGAAAGAAGGCACGAGCGCAAGGATGCAGAAGCGGAAGAAAGGACCCTTAGGGGGAAATGTCTCTTTTTATTCACCTCTGCAAGCCAACAGACGCATCATGTGAATTGCCGCAGCCTCAGTGGAAGAGCAACAGACCTGCATAGGCGATGACATGAGGGCCCAAACTGCTCAACAAGGAAGGCGAACTGAGTGGCTAACTATGCGGGAGGTAACTCGGCAGTTTCTGAAAAGGCAAAAGCAGCGGAAGTGCAGGAGCCACCTGGGGAACTGCCGCAGTTAACGCACGATTGAAGGCGGAAGTCATGTCGCGCGGTGCCTGTCCAGTGCCTCAGCTAACCAGGAGGAGACGCGTCACCACAACTGCAAGAACGTGTCGCCCAGGAAACTGCCCCGAATTGGAATCGAAAGAGTTGCGCGAGAAGATAAGAAAGAAGACCCCACCTGCGGTATCGACGACTCTGCCGAGGTGGGCTCGGGGGCCACTATCGGTGCCTCGCAGACCGGGTACCCCCGTGCATAAGGAGAAAATAGCTAGGGACCCGGCCTCTACTTAAGAGGCCGAATCCGAGGCTGCCACGTCGTGGAGGGAAGGACCAGATCCTACCTCTCCGCCGGGGAGGGCTCTCGGGCTGCCGCGTGGCTGGCAGAACTGCACCCTTGCCTCCCCGCTGAGGCGGGCTCCGAGGCTGCCATGTGGTCAAACGGAACCTCAGGGCCAGGCCCGCTTCCTCGCAGGGAAAGGCACTAGAACTACCATGTGGCCCGTAGGGCTGAGCCTCCACCCCTCCACAGGGGTGGGCTCCGGGTGCGCCATGTGGCCTGTACCATCGGGTGCTCGACTCCCCACGGAGGTAGGCTCTGGAGCCACCACGTGGCGGACGGCCAACTCAGTGTAGTAGGACGCCGCAGTAAAGGAAGGCGTGAGCTGCTCGAACAGGCATTAAAGTACGCACGCCTTCCCCAGGCGAAGCGGAGTCGCGCATGCGTAAGTCAAGGCTCCAGTGTCCTGTCTTGTCCAAGTAGCCGGTACAGACCCACACCGCAAGACGGACGAATGGGCCGCAAGTACAAGACGGGCAGGACGTGCACCGCCATCATCACCAACTATGTGTAGCCCTGGCGCACGACGCGGCGGGACAACGCATTGACGCTCCTAACAAGGGGAAGTAGATAGCATTTAATCTTAGATCTTGTATAAGATTTGGCTCTCCCCGGGACCACCTGTCGGGGCCTGGGGCCCACCTTATGACTGCAGAGTCCTTGGACTATAAAAGGACTCTGCAGACGATCAGACGAGGGGACGATCAAACTAAGACTCATTCACGCTCAATCAAGGCAATACACAAACACTCCTGTGGACGTAGGGTGTTACGCTTCGGTAGCCCGAACCACGTAAACCCTCTGTGTTCACCATCTCGCTGCGCTCAATCTCCTGGGACTAGCCCTCATGAATCCAAAGAACCTCCGCTGGCTGCTCTCTAAGCAGGTCCGAGGGAAGTGTCGTTTAAGACCTTCGACACTAGCATTGACGAAAATCAGTGATTTACATGCTCCATGATGGGCCTTGTTGGGTTGGCTTTCGAAATGCCAATGCAATGAGAAGGCGAGTACCTATTTTCTTATATTTATCGTTGTGTCTTTTTTAGCATGTCTCAAGGACGCTTTGAGTAACAACCTTCCTTGTACAGTGAAGCAGTGAACTGTAGAAAGCCCTTCCTGTAGGCACAAATGAGACTTTAATTTACTACTATTGATTCCTAGTCTAGAAATCTCCCCCCACCCCCCCCCCCCCCCCCAACACACACACAAGAACCCATCCACCCTCTATATCTTACACCCCGTCTCCTTGACACTGTTTATCTTCCAGCAGAGTATCACTGCTGAAAAAGGCTCATAACTAGGCCATTTTTGAGAAAACACCTCCAGATCGGTCTCAAAAACTAGGTTATGTGTCCAATCTTTCTAGATCTTCATCGATTTTGCACACTAATCCACATCCTCCTGTCTTCATCTTGCATTTCCGAAACCATAGATATATTGGGGGAGAATCAAAAGGATCTGCTTAGAAATCCTATATACATCGGTATTTCTTTCTTTAAGATTTTGGGGGTCTAACCCGGTAAATCAGAATGGGAAAACCAGCAGAAGCCATGATCATATTTATCACGATGGAGCTTGTGGGGACTTGCAGCTCAACTTATCCTTTGCAATAAATCTAGCAACGAGTAGGACATATTGAGCTTTGGCTACATATGTGATGGAATCAATTTGCTCTATTCTTAATATGTGGTCCTTATGGGTAGATCTTGGCATACTTTCCTTGATGAAGGCCATTATATAGTTTTCTCAAAAAATAAATTGTGGTGCATTACATATATTGATTGTGTTCCTTCATTGCACTGCACAACACAAGAATACTATACTTTCTATTTGCCATCTATCCAACCTGGTAGCTGTTAACAATCTCATTTCAACCGTGGGTGCTTGATTAAAATGATTAGTGCCATGTGGTTTGTTGAAAAAACTAAAACATTTGTGTTTTTACGTTATGACTTGCTAAAACACATGGTTCTTTCTGAAATTGCTCTGTATTTTTAATATTATTTATGCTATCAGTAATGTATTTTACATGTTCATCACTACAGGAATCTAGACGACATCCAAACTAATAGACGATGGTACCATCGCCTTTTAAATATTTGGTGATGGTAAGTGTATTATCTACATTATCGATGCGAGAAGCTTAAAGCTTGGTGCGTTGTACACAAGGTGAATCCTCATGAGCGGTTATATACACCAGACTATGCTAGATTCCTTGATGATGAGGTTGATGTTGTTTACCAAGAACAAGAGTTGTCGGACTCTTGTCGTCGAGCCTGGTTTAGGACTCCATGACTTAGTTGGAGATGCGGAAGATGTAGAGACTCCTAAGATGCAAAAACGGAAGCAAAAACGGTCAAAGACCACGACAGAAGATCGATGGTTCGGTTTATGGAGTACAGTAAATGATCGTGATGCTGATGAATTTTGAAATTGAGTACAAGTAATGTTTCCTTCATCTCTTCTTTCCTCTTCTATACTTTCCATTACATTGATAGCAAATTTTCCTTTTAACAGGATGTCATCGAGCAACAGAAGATGACGGGGGGCAGAGGCACGAAGCTTTCTGGCACCGAGAGCCACAAGATGAGACGAGGTCTTCCACGGCAGTCAGCTTAGCAGGGGTAGACGGGCTCAGTTGGTGAGCCATCTACCAAAGTCGTCACATGGACATGTATAGCGATCATGACAGGTAAAGAACATTTAATTACATATAAGTGTTTCTTTATTCTATAATATGAATCTTTGAAATTGTCAGGATGACTCTACGTTCGAGGACTCAGAGGCTAGGATGCCTCCTTCTTCGGTGCCTGCTTCGGAGCCTCCCTCTTCGGTGCCTCCTTCTTCAGTGCCTCCTTGTTCGGAGCCCGTGCAGTCGGGTGACCCCACTTCTGGGTCACCTGATGTGGAGCCGACTCCACATCGGCGGACTAGAAGGAGCCACTACATGGCTCCTCCTGCGACTCTTGCAAGCCCAGACGATCGGATCGTTATTCATTCGATTGGTGATAGGTAAGTAAATATTTAACAATTCAATTTAGATATTTTTTGGCTTATATATATACTAATTGAGAATCATGTATCAGGTCTTGGGAGGATTGTTCGTTCATAGGTCAGGGACACCACCAGCATGTGAATGATGTCTTGGGCTGTCTAGTCCATTTGCACTACCCTAGTGTAGTGAACGGACACACTACCACATCTTGGGATGATTACGCTGCGGCCCAGGACCTTGCTCGCGGCAACCACCAGGAGGTTGTGTGGCAAGACTTCATGGTAAGTATGAACAATATTTGTGTAATACAAATCTATTATAAGTTAAATACATTTACTTGTATATTTGTTCTTCCAGGCACAATACCGTTTGGAGAACGAGGCCGAGCAGATGGATCATGCTTGTCTTGCTTCCATAACTGCACCAGGAAGGTCATGACGAAGTCACTATCGACGTCTCGCATTCAAGCTACGAAGGCGTACTTTAGGTTGCACCCGGAAGAGGGTCAGTCGGAGAAGTACAAGGAAGCGACCGACAAGTACTTCACGGAGGCGCAGTACACAGAGGTAAAGTGTTTATTTTACTTTGCTTTATTATGTAATTGTGATCAATGTTTTCATTCAATAATAAATGTGTGCAGATCGGTATAGCGTGGCTTGACAGCTATCCGGACGCGTATTGTGCCCTGTGTGCTCGTTGGGAGAGCCAGGGCTTCTAGGGTGTGTCTAAAACCCATTGATATATTAGAGGGACGGACGGAAAACACCGTTTGGGTGGGGATGACTACATACGTCTCGCTAAACAGATGGTAAATATGACTTGAATTCTATTTAAGTAATTTTAAAATCATTCATTGTGCTAACATGTATCGATAGGAGCATGAGAGCGGTCAGGAGTCGGCACCTATCGAGGTGTGGAAGAGGGGTCACTTGGGAAGTGACTCGTCGCAGCCTGACCAGCTGCATTCTCGGACGGCGATTGAGACATTGGTGAGTTCTTTTGTTAACTTAATTGAATTTTCTTTAATAGTGTTGATGATGTTATTTTTCTAAATTTCTAGGCAAAGTACGGGCAGGAGGCACGGAGGCGTCGAAGCAAAGAGTACGACTGGTAGAGCGCGCCAATCATCCCCGAAGCAGCGTGTGCAAGCGGTGGCGGGAAACCTCATGGACGGTGAGTTTTGTTATTTTTAATTTACTGTCATGAACTTTGAGATACAAAAATTAACAATATTACATCGTTGTGCACGTTAGCCATCTTCGATGGAGTGTTCGACTTGAGGCAGGCGTGGGCTTCCTTGAGAGCCTCTTTATCACAGTAGGGCGGGTCCAGCAAGCAGCCGTGCAAGCCCGAGATCTGGAGCTCCAGAGTGTTCGGGAGGAGCTCCAGAGGACACAAGAAGTTCTTAGGGCTAGGGACGAGGTGCTCAGGGCTAGGGATGAGACACTCAGGTCTAGGGATGAGATACAGGCAGCGGTGCTTAAGGCTAGAGACAAGTATCAAAACTCGTACATGCTATAGTGGCAAGCTGCCATGCAGGTAAGTTCGGAATAATGTACTTAAAATTTTTAATATATAAATGACATGTATAATAATTTGATTTGTATTTGCAGGCTATGACCACAGGATAGCAGTCTGTCTTTTCGCAGCAGGCGCCGCCATCTTGGAGTTGCCAGGGTGCCGACGACAGGAGCACAGGTACAAAACTATTCAAAATAGCTAAAACAGGTTAAACTTGTTCAAATTTAGTAAAATATGCATTTTTATACTTATGACTTTTCTAACCACACTTGCACATCACAGGGATCGGGGACGGAAGCTCAAACTCTGCCGCCCCTGATTCTGGCGCTTGGATGACTGCAGGAGAACGACTTTCTAAACTCTGGTAGCAGCGGATGGGGTAGCGTGTGATAATCAGGTTAGCCGATTTTCCCTTTAGCCTCATACTTGTGATATGTTAATGGATTTTTTGTTAAGTCTAGAAAGGCACTGTGAGTCTTATTTGATTTGTCTTAAGATGTATTCAATAAAATGTTGAGTTATGTTGTTTCAATATGTCCATAGCTTGTTCAGAAAGTATTAGACAACTCAACAGTTGAATAATTAAATCAAAAACTGTGAATGAACATGTATAGTGAGTTCATGAAGAAATTATGAAAGGTAAATGTTTTTGGTATTTCATTGAGGGATTGTTTCTGGTAGTTCCTCGAGTTTTTTGGTTGCTTGTACATTTTCTGCTTTCATGTTGTATAACTACAGAGTCTGGGTCTAGCATACTTACATGATAGGTGTATGTACACAATTTAGGTGTATGTTCCTCAAGTTATGTTGTTTCAATATGTCCATTTAGGTATCCGGCTGTGGAGACACTGGCTCGTGCGCCGCTCTCGGTCGATAGCAGACACATCGCTTGGCGGACTAGGCCTCCTTCCGAAGAACCGCCAACACACGAGGTGGAGGATGGGCGCTCCATCGGACGTTGACTGGGAGCAAATACCGCCCTTGGTTGATCCCTCGGCGGCGACTGAGGACGTTTGTCCTTCATGACCTCGACCATCGGCGACCGCCCCTTTTCTATATCAGGGACCAACGCTTTGCCCTTCCCCATGTGGGAGGAAGAGTCTTCCACCCTCAGCACTTCGGAGCCTGGAACAAGTGCAGAGTCCTGCGGAGTGTCAGCGATGATTAGTCCACGGTCCGCGTCTCCAACCTGATGTGGCGCAAGGCTAAGCGTGTCCAAGTTTGGCATCTCCCTCAGGATCTTCACCCTAAGGTCCCGATCTATGCAATGTGGTGGACATGGTCGCCGGAGGGTGAAGACGTCGGAAGACAACGAATCACTACACGCCTTGGACATCACATCAAACACTTCATGTGGGGTCATCTTCGTGTCGCGATACCTCACCAGCCTGGTGCCGTCCTACGGCCCAAAGTATAGCCACACCGCGTGGTAACAATGCTAGAGGGGGCCAGGCGTCGACCCACAAAGTTCGCCAGCATCATCAACAATGACAAACCATGGTCCGCCAGGTATCGAATCCTCTACATCACCGGGGTATACGCCGGCCAACTCCGGGCGCTCCTCCCAGGTCTTTTCCTAAGTGTCGGCCAGTCGGTGGGTAGGACCATGTGATCGTGGGCATCGGCGTGTAGGATCACCCAGTCACCCCTCCAGCCGTCCCACCTCTTAGCGAAAAGTGAGGTGATGTACTTGTAGGGATTATTGGCCCGATGTTGGAATAATTAGGCGCTGAGGAAGTTCGTCTTGCTCTTCCAAGTCCGCCTCAGCATGAAAAACTGGCTGAACACTAGCATGGATGGGTATACTCCAACGAACATCTCGCAGAAGTGCTAGAACACTGCCACCACCAAAGAGGTCGGCGATAGGTGATGAAGCTGGAGCCCGAGGACCTCTAGAAGTGTCACAAGGAAGGAAGAAGGAAACGGGTGGAACGAACCCAGAGTATGCATACGAGGTGAAGAAGACAATCTCTTTCTCCTCCAACTTCAGAGGTAGGGAGCCGGGGCGGATCAGATTCTACCGCTCCTCGTCCTCCCAGCCAAGCAACTGCCTCACGGGTGCTATGTCCACCACGCGCGAAGGAGGCAAGTCCAGGGCCATTAAAGCAGGAGTCAACAACCTCGAAGGTGGGGAAAGCTCAGATTCTCAAGGAGGAAGATGAAGGCTCGAATATTGGGGTTTGAGTACGGGGGGAACCTTCTTTGCCCACAAAAGTTACCTTTTAAACACCCTGGCGACATTTGAGCGCATAGTGTAGGTCGCATGGGCCCGAAATCTGCTGCTCAACCCACAGCACCGATGATAGAAGGACCTAGGCCCCTTAACAGAAAGATTGGCTCGAGCAGGCCCCCACCTGAGAAGGCAACCTGGCGATTCCCATAAAGGTGGAGCAAGAGCAGTAGAAGCGCAACAGCCACTTTGGGAACCATCACGATAAAGAAGATGCGACATGTAAAGATCCTGTCTCCATGACCCCTCATCCAGAAGGGGACTCGTGTCCACGATGGCTGAGGCATGCACCACTTCGGCTAATCAAGATGAACTTAAAAGGAAGTGCGAGAAAGCAAAGATAGGGCTCCACCCTCGGGCTCATCACCTCCCCCTAGGGTGGACCCAGGGGCCACTATCGTTACCCAACATACTAGTACCCTCGCGCACAAGCTAAAAGCACCTAAGTGCCCTGCCTCTCAACTGAGGAAGGTTCCGATGGTGCCTCGTGTCCAGAAGGCTTGGACCCCTCCCTACCTCAGGTACGGGATCCACGCTTCCACATGGACCTCAACATGGGGTCCATCTCCCCCGATGAGACGGGCTCCCAAGAGGCCATGTGTCCAGCACAACGGGAACCCGCTCTCCCATAGGAGTGGGCTCTAGTGCTGCCATGTGGCAAGAAGCACCAAGTCGGCCACCTCCCACAGAAGCGGGCTCCAGCTCTACTATGTGTCCTGCAGCCCTGGATCCACCGCCCTCCTCACGAACGGGTTCCGGGGCTGCCACGTGGTCTGTGGTTCGGGACTCAGCCTCCCCCGTAGAGGCTAGCTCCCGAGCTGCCACATACTCTGCAGCTTGCCCTTGACAGTGGGTTGCGAGAGTTAAGGGGGCGGTGTGCCTTGTCTAAATCAAGCATTGAAGACACGCGAATTCCCCAGGTGCATGACGTGGCACACGCCTACTGTCAGGTACCGCTACACCCAATCATATCACAGTGAAGACATCGCAGGCCTAGCCTACTCTGCTAAGTGGGTAGCTTACGGCGACGTGACAGTTGGACGAGACATCCGCTGCCATCATCAACGACTACGCATATGCCACTAGCGTCTAAGGTTGCAAGACGGCGGGTCTTCAAGCCATGGTCAGAGGAAGCTTATGCGGGAAGCCTTAGATCTTTAGCATAAGATCGCCCCGGGGCCACCTGTCGAGCCTTGGACCCCACTTGTAAGGCGTTTGACATTGTCTATAAATGGACTGGACAACCACCGTTACAAAGGATTCGATGTAACCTCATACACACTCAACACACGCATTCACACCAGCAATACAACTCACACCGTGGATTAGGATATTACGCTCCAACAGCCCGAACAACATAAAACCACCGTCTCACCATCTTTCATTCGCGCAATCTCTCCTGAGGACTAAGCCCTGTCGATCAAGAACCTCCGCAGGCTGCTCGCATAGCAGGTCTGGTGGAAGTGTTGCAAGAACACTTCAACAATACCAATTCAACCATTAAGTAATTTCATAAGTGCTACCTAGGCAGAAAATGTCTAAGTAAATTTTTGCAATGTTTATGAAATTCTAGGTACTTGTTTAAATTTATTCCTAAGTAAGGTGACACTCCTATTTGAAGAATCAAAAAGAGCAATGCCAGCAATTACTCTCGTGAGGATGCATAAGAATTAAATGATGAGAAGGTGTAAATCTTCCTTACCAATGTAAGCAAAAATCATTCAATCCCTAATATAATTCCAACGATGGAAAATTTTAAACTTGTACCTCAATTGAAGAATAGTCTGGGTTGAAGGTTGTTGTGTGAGAAACTCACGACCATGAATTTTGGTGTAGCCTTCATGTTCAATGTCTCTTGCTGAGTTGAGGTTGGAGTTGAATGAGCTTCATCTTGCTCCTCCATTGAGCCACCATCTTGAGCATTCCTCCACCATGAAATCAAAATGAGATTGATGGAGAGATAGGGGCTTGATGAGGCCTTCCAACCTCTTTACAAATTTTGTGCTGGCTGCACTAAAATCAAGAACAAAAAAAACAACTCAAAAATGGGTTACGTTACCTCAAAAGCATGTTGTACCCATGGTCAAATTGTTCTGCCCAACATGAAACAACTTGCAAATGCATTGGATATTAAGGAAAAGATTTTTTGGTTTGAATTAGGAAGATGAATTCAAGTGGTTATGCTCAAGGTTCATATCAAAATAAATTTATTTCCTAATTCAAAATTTTAGTTTTATGATGGTTGGAAATTTTACTTTCCAACATGCAAGTGTGAATATTCAAACATGCTAAATGCAAATGCAAAGATTGATGGGAATTTCAAATATGCAATTGGGAAATCAAATATGAGATAACTGCAAATCAACCTATTGGCAAGGACTCATAAATTTTTTGAAGTTCGATGAGTGGGACTTATCTCCGTCCTGTTTAGTGTGATGATTTGTTGTCCAATCCCAGAGTTGAAGATGTTGACAACTTCTCTTGATTGACATGCCAAATCTCATTTGGCATGTTAGTTGGACATGTGGACCACATGATGGCCCTAGCCTCTCCATCATCTTGATGAAGAGTTGTTGATGTAGTGACGGCTTTTCCCTCTTGTAGATATTCTCTCATGAGCATGGTGAGGCTTGTCCTTCTTTTAGGGGTGCCACTTCGACCATCTTGATGTTCCTTTGAGTTAACCCACACTTTGATCATGGATCAAAGACTTCCTTGGGCATGATGACATGTGCACTCCACAATCAACGAGTAACGCTTCATCCACGATGTAACTTTCCTTAGGTTGCAGGGGCTTGATCGAAGGGTATGGATCCCAACAAGTGATTGTGGGGTATCTTGGATCTTGAATCCTCTTTAAGTTTCTTGTCCTTGGCCAAGAGCTTCATGTTGTCTCTATTTCTTGCTTGGCTATGGACAAGATACGTCAAGGAAGGCTAGCTGAACTTAAATCCCTTGAAATTCCCATAGCCTCCATGATTACAAGAGTGATGTTGATTCCACCCTCGACCTCTTTGTAGATGATAGTCGTTGGAGTTGTTTTTTGAAAGATCCTCATGGGTCTTAGTGAAATGATTCCCCAAGTTGCCCATGTTGACATGGATTTTTACAAATCATGTGAAAATCTATGGCTTGGATCAACCAAACACTTCTCCATTAGCTTGATCTTCATGATACTCCAATGGGAGGTGTAGTGACTTAGCTAGCATTTGTACCTTGTTAAATGGCGTGCATGCCAGGCTAAAGGAACTAAAGCATTCTTCAATCCACCCCTTGAGTGGAAACTATATTCTCATTCATGATGAATGAGAATAGTACTCCTTCAGCTCCAGCACGAATGTGGTCATGGATTGGTGGAGTCAACTCATGACATGAGTGTTGGAAGAAGAGCCAACTATCCACCCCATGATGGAGGAAAACCAAGAAGAACTCTTGGAGCCTCCCCCAAGCTTGGGAATGGATGTCTTTGGCTCCTAATGGAAGCTAAAATTCTTCCGCATAGGGCAGTGGTGTTGCCCGACGGACATTTGTTGAGGTACGCCATGAATCATCTTGCAGTTGAGTACATGCATCCTCGTTGGCCATCCCATGAAATGGGTTAGCCAACACTACCCTGTTTTCACACAAAAGGAGAAAACAAACAAGGGTAATCCTGTCTAATAACTATTACTACCTATAGCTTAATCACAAGTGATAGCTATCCTTCACTTCTTTTGCCTTCCTCGGCAACGGCACTGAAAATGCTTGTTGATGTTTCTTACGCCACAAATAAAAATCCGCAAGTGCACAGAAGTTGACGTGTAGCATTTCACCCAAGAGTATTCCCAAGGGTATCGTATTTATCCCAAAGGAAGGCAATAGAGTAAAGCAAACACTACTCTTATGATCAAGCTATGGGATACTAATCAATTATCAAGACAGGGGTAAGTTGATAATATGGGTAGTGTGCTACACACCTAAGCAATATATTCTAAAGGTTAAATGGGTCCTATTGAAGATTATACTAAGAGTTGGGGAGTTGCTCCTACAATGCTTCTAATATAAATATACATATACTACATTAGGTACTAATGAGCATGTCAATGGTGAATCCTTATGCTAAGTTGTTGAACACATTGGGCACGGGCTTACCCCTAGCAATACTAGGGCGACTCTCGCTAAGAGCATGTGGTACAACCGAACGTGGAGGGTTACAAAGGACAGATAGGGTTGTCACCACCTACTGCCTACCTTTTCAATCCGTGGGTCTACGGGACATCCAACGTTACTTAACTATCCTAGCACTAGCTAGCATACTAAGTAAATACCTTAAGAGTCATGACACGAGCCATCTTAAGGAAATGACTAACCTAAACATTGTTAAACTAATGTTGAGGCATAGCATAAGTTATTCATATCAACATGATCATATCATAACTAATTAGACTATAGTGGGGGTTTGTAGCATTTATGATGATAGAATAATATTGTCAGGCATCATCATAAAGACTACTCCTACCACATACATGAAATCCACAGTCAAACAAGAAATGTTGCATCCAAGTATATGAATAAAAGAAGACTACAGATAATATCTTTATTATGCATAAATTCACAAATACAAAAAAAGATACATGAGCAGTACCTTCCCAATTTGGAATTGGGAATATATGCTCCTCTCTAAAGCCTAACCTCCACTAAGGAACTTGGAGAACTAGTGTATACAATAGAATGATGCTCAAGTGGTGTGTTTTGAGGTGAGGGGTGAGGGATCCTATTTATAGCTGGAGAAGGGTCAGTTCCCGCCACCAAAAGTGCGTGAATCAGTCTTCATCATTTTATGGGCACCACAGGGAGTCAACACATGAAAGTTGACCGTGTTTGCCACCAGGAAGAGGTCGGTCGAACCCCCTATTCGGCTGACATGGTCTTGGCTCCGTCTACGGTGTGCTTCCTCCAGCTCACTTCTAGGTGGGTCCCATTGGCTGATATGGGTGATACACCGTTGGATGCCCTCGGATACTTCTGTTTGTGTGCCATTTGATCCATGTGATGCCATGTGTTGGTGCTTGATTGGTTGGGATGACAATTTATAGGATACAGCCCCTTGTTTCACATCAATCTTGTATAAAATACCTGCATGCACCAATTTCTCCAAGTACATGTGGAACTAGGTTATTTCTAACTATAACGTGTGTAAGAAATATTCATTCCTTCACATAATTGAGTTATATGGACAGTTGAAATTGGTATATAATGACCGTCAACATCCAACAGCTTATGAACCTCAAGATATCTAGTCCTGGCATTGTGTACGACCCTGCTAATAAATAGACAGGCCGTTGGATAGTTTGGGCCCTCCCGGAGGGGTCCGATCCATCCTATCCATCAACTCGGACCCTCCCGGAGGTGTCTGGATCTCCTTCTTGAGCTGTCGTGACCCTCCCGAAGGGGTCCAATGCGTTGTCTTGTAGAGGTTGGTCCAAAGGCGCCTGACCTTCAGGACCCATGCCATGGCGCTGGGATCCAGACTCGCCTTGATGGTTGTCTCTTGTAGTTGGCTTCGGACCCTCCCGAAGCGGTCCAAGCCTCTGTGTGGTGGAGCTTGGAGATGTGTATGGTCTCTCGGTGACCAGGACTGTGCTGACAACTTCTGTAGTTGCAGCAATGTAAAGCAGAAGAAGCTCACCAGGTTCTAGAGCTACCAAGATGGGCAGTGTATTGAGGAACTGCTTAAGCTCCTGGAATGCCTTGTCTGCTTCTTTAGACCAGTGGAAAGGTCCGTACTTCCTTATAAGCTTGAAGAAGGGGAGTACCCATTCAGCCAGCCTAGAGATGAACCGGCGGAGTGAGGCAAGACACCCCATGAGCTTCTAGATATCTTTGACGCGGGCAGGAGGCCGCATCGCTTCGATAGCTTTTATTTTGGTCGGGTTTGCTTCTATCCCTCGGTGAGTCACCAGAAATCCGAGAAGCTTTCCGGATGAGACCCCAAAGATGCACTTGTTGGGGTTCAGCTTTGTGCATGTCAGGTGCAGCTTGTCAAAGATGGACTGGAGATTGTCCAATAAGGAGTCTTTGTTCTTGACATTCACGACAATGTCTTCGACGTAGGCATTCACTAGGTCCCAAATAAACTTCCCAAAAGTTCTGTGCATAGGTCGCACAAAAGTTGGGAGGGCATTCTTGAGACCATAAGGCATTGCAGTGTACCAGAACAAACCATCTACTGTAATGAAGGCGGTGTGCTCTTCATCTTCCTTAGACATTGATATTTGATGAAAACCAGAGTATGCGTCTAGGAAGCGAAGTAGCTCACAGCCAGAAGTAAAATCCACTATATGATCTATTCTCAGTAGTGGAAAAGGGTCTTTAGGACATGCCTTATTCAAAGTGGTGTAGTTGATGCACATCTTAAGCTTTCGGCCGGCCTTTGGCACGACGACTGGGTTTACCAGCCATCGTGGATGATGTACCTCTCACATGAATCCAGTATCAAGCAACATCTTGACTTCTTCTCAAATGAAGTTATGTCACTCAATAGATTGTTTCCGGGGCTTCTGTTGTATAGGTCGTGCATCCGGGGCTTCTGTCAATCACCTCCCTGGGGATCCAATGCATTTGTGATGGTTTCCATGCAAACACGTCAACATTTGCCCGTAGGAAAGTGACGAGTGTGAGTTCCTATTTGTCAGCTAGACCTCCCGCAGTGCGAGTGGTCTGAGCGGCATTAGAACTGATTTGGACGACTTTAACGGGAATGTCGGTGTCGCCGCTTGGCGGCACGCGGTGTGTAGAAGTTGAGACGCACTGGCACAAGCTCGGAGGTTGTTGAGCAGTCTGCTCCTTGCTAGATTCAGCTTCTTGTGTAGCTGCGAGTGCATGAAGCTTTTCCAACGTAGTAACTCCAGCAGTACGATCCCCTCGGATCTGGAGGACACCTAATGGAGTTGGCATATTCAACACCAGGTAGCTGTTTGGGCCACGACCATGAACCGGTACCGAGACGGTCTGGCAAGGATGGCGTTGAAGGGACGGTTCATGTGCACCACATCGAAGACCTGCTTCTCCGATTGGTACTTCTCTGGTGTCCCGAATGTAACCGGGAGAGATACAAAACTCAGTGGAGTAATGGCTCCTAGACCCACTCCGGAGAATGGACCCTAATCCGGGAGAATGAACCTATGAACGCTTGAAAAAGCATAGTGCCAACTGAATTGAGGATCTTCTGTCCGCACTGTGGGCAAACCGGACAACACCCAGCCGTGCTACTGGAGAGACAACCTTATTCCTGGTGTACGGAGCCGAAGAAGTCCTTCCTCCGGAGATCTCCATGGGTTCTCTTCGAATCCAGACCTACGATGAAGCTGTGTAGGATCAGCTCTGGCACGATGACCAGGACCTCGTCGACGAGGCAAGGTGCCAAGCAGCTGTCCGAAACACGCAATACCGCAAGGCACTCTGACGCTATCATCAGAGGTATGTGCACAATCAGCAACTTGAAGAAGGTGATCTGGTGTTGTGGCGAATACTCCCTTGAAAAGGAGCGAACAAGCTCTCCACCAGCTGGGAGGGTCTTTTTCGAGTCATCAAAGTTTCCTGTCCAAGATGTATTTGCTTGGCAACTGAGGATGGGATACAACTTTCCAACCTCTGGAACATAGAGCACCTCTCTAAGTTCTACACTTAGTACGGAGGTGAGTCTGTTAATGTCTAAAGTGTTTCATAGTGTCTATGAACAGAGTCGGGATGGTCTAAGATGTATTGCACACTTAACTTGGTCCTGTACTTTGAGTGGGTTGTTGCCTCCCTTGTTATTCGGACCTATTATGAAATACAAATACATGAAAACAGACTCTACATGCATTTACTTTGCGCATGCTCTTATTTAATTTCCTCTTTAACTTGTTGCAAATAGTGAAGCTGTGCCATCCTCTTGAAAACTGGTTTCTTAGAATTCATGTGATACATCTCTAAGCATTATTGGTAGTCTTTTTCGGGATCTAGTGTTCGCTGAATGATCTACTCGCCTGGAAACCAATGCCAATGACAGGTTCAGAGTCGGCTATAGACTTAGTGTAAAATCCCACTTCTTGTGCAAGCAGATCAACGATCTCTGTTCAATTTTATCCTTGCTGTTCAGATCAATAACATAATTGATCAAACATGTTTCTACAATCAAGTCAAATTGTTCACTTGAATTCAAGTTTTGTCATCACAAAAGGTGATACAAACTGTTGTTTCAAATTTTAACCTTTGAGCTATCAATTTAAAAACGTGAGTTCACCATTAGATTCCCCATCATGCAAATTGTACCCCTGCCACATTTCATAATTTTTGGAGGCCAATTACTATCTAATTCCATAGCTGCATTCAATTGAATTCAAATTCAAATTTGAATTCAAGTGTAATTTGGCCAAGTGAGGATTGAACTGCCAATTCAAATTTCCCATGTTTGAATTAGCATTCCATTAAAATATCTAGGATTTTGGACACAAGTTGGTAGAGGAATTAAACAACAGAGAAGAGAAGAAAATTTTGCCTTGGTGGACCCTACCTGTCAATGGCTTATTCTGTCCCTTGTTCTTCACCTCTTCACAGAGCAACACCTCACGCATGCATATGCCACCCAGCAGCCTGTGTGCTTGCTTGAATACCTTGCTTGTGAAGTCAGCTGAGCAGCAGCTAAGGCCAAGCAAATCCTTTCACCACTCCACGGTGCAAAAACAGCAGCAACCTTTATCCTCTGTTTTTCTTCTTTCCCAGCGACCACCTCACTTGTGCTCCCTTGAAGCAGCTGTTCCTGGCTGAGTATCAACTCCCCATAAGAAGAAAAAAGAGGTGCAATGCTATGCTCTTCCTTATCCTCTGTTCATCTCACTGGTTCCTCACTTGTGTGCTCATTATTTTGAAGCTTTGCGCCAACAAGTTTTGTGGCCGTCGGAGTTCCTGCTCTGCTTCCTTGTCATCCCGGCGCTACACACCATTTCTCACCCTGACCCTTAAGCAAAATGGTGCGCCCATACATCTACTAGGTTCTGGAAAAATCTGAGCTCATGCCATGCCCTCTAGCCTTCGTATTTCATGTTTCCCGATGAACTTTTCATATGAACAGAGCTAGGTCTCGGCCGCAATTCATTTTCCTTGTTCAATCATAGATCATGGTTCTGAGATTTGTTCTTCTAGACTACCAGGCGCACACCCTCAAGGAAACGTCATCGATGTTCATCGATTGAACACATCGGAATAGGATTTTTCCTAGCCGCCATGGTCGAACCCCCACTTTGCCGTCGACTTCACATTTCCAAGCCATTTCACCGTCTTTTGTCCCCTCTGCCACCTTTCCTACGTTCCCAGGAACCTTTTAGAAGAATTTCCATCTGAAATAGGGCACCAGAGGGCCCGACCGACTTGGCTGGAACCCTAGGTCCCGCCGCCACCGACGAGAGCCCCTCTCCGGTTGTCTTCCGCCGTTTTGGACCATCGGTTCGTGTTGCCCGTGTGCTTTTAGGCTAAGGCGGCGACTTTGAAGCACTGTCGTGCCCTAGCGCAGCCGCCGGCGCGCCGCCGCTGTCATGCGCCGTGCGCTGCCCTGGCGCTTCCGGTCGGGAGGTAGAAGACGACCGGGCAGGCCCTGGCTGTCAGCCATGAGATGTACTGCTCCGGATCTGGTGCGGCCGCTGATCCGGTGTGGCAACAGCATATCCCCATGTGGCCCCCGTGTGGCAGCAAGCCCATTGGCTGATTGAAGTCCCATGGACCCAGTTAAATAATTCAAAGTTTCCTATTAGAATTTAATTCCAGATTTTGATCTAACTTTGAAAATTTATATCTCCCTTATTCTTTGGCCAACAATATTCAAATAAATTTTGTTAGAACCAGGATGATCTCTACTTTCCAGTGGTGCACTTGGAATATTATGAAAGTTCATGAAGATCCCTCAATAATTCCATAAATCAAAATACATTTGGAATTATTTCCAGAAAATCCCCTTTATGCAAAATTCATGTTTTTGGCCATAATTTTTTCCCTAAATCCAATGATATTCAGTAAAAAATTGAGCATCGTTGTACTTGATTTAGTGGGTCTAATTGTGTTCCAAATGTCTATGTCTCTGAAATTTTGGGAAAACAACAGAAACTAATTTCAGCTTTTATCCAAACTTGTAAATTTAATATCTCTCAGTGGGAAGCTCCAAAAATCATGAAACCAATTTATGTAGACTCATAATATTCTGAAACTAATAAAAACTCAAGTTTGCAGTACGACAAACCCCGAGAATTTCTTAGTAATTCAGAGAAGCCAAATTAGTTCAGGAATTCTTTAGTACACACCTTCCATCAACGTCCCCTGAAATTTTACATACTGAGTTCCTACTTAATATAGGAATTTCTGTAAACATCTGAGGGTCATTGGATTGATATTCCTCAGATTTCTGCTAAATCATTCCAGCTTCACCATATGTCTAAAGTTTGCACTGTCTTTTGTTTCCAAAAACATTTCTTTGATCAAATTGGTGTTCCTCTTTGTTTTTTTGCACAACAGAGGTCCACACTTCTTTATTATTAGTATTGATCATTCTAGAGTCATAAACCAGTTCGGCTCTTAAATTAATCACTTACAATATATCATTTTCCATTTTCATGTCCATAGCGTACATGACGAAGGAGTTCGACGAAGAACCTCATTTGGAGAAGCAGGAGGTTGATTGGATTGTCGAGAAGTGATCCAGCAAGCTTCTAACATTTTCTGATAGCAGCAAGACAAGCTCCGGTTTGCATTTAAGTTCTATTGCAAAGTTTTTATTTGTACCACCTATGTCTATGGTGAGTTATGTGCATTAGGGCTAAGGTGATTGATACTCCACTTGGATGACAAGAAAACCCCACGGAGTATTTGGGTAGTTGTTAAGTCATCGTGTAGAATATGCTATGCTAAAAGTTGTATAGGATCCGGTAGAAGTCGAGTGGTTGGAATCGACTCGCATGGCTAGGAATTCTTCACATGGGATTGGTTCGATAAATGGAGTAATAATCTGAATATGAGACCGGGCAGGGGAATAGGATGTAGCTAGGCATGGTCTTGCATGCGTAGCGCTTCCTGTGTCGGTTAAGGACTGATCCGTATGGTGCCCTGCTGAGCAAGTTTGAACTGTACTAGAGTCATACTAGATATATGGGGTCTAGGAAACTGATGTACCTTGGGACGCCGTTGTTGAGACTTTTTCGATCGCCTCAGGCTCTCGGCCGCAGCACAGTAGACAGAAACTCGCTCATGACATCATCACAGCGAAGGGTGCACCGTGAGTGGGAATAATGTCCTAGACGATTCAATCGGTTCAACTTGGGCGGGACTTGTAAAAGGTTGTTGCGTACGGTGTCCGTGGAGTGCACCTACGTGACTTCCAGTACAGGCGTACGTGTCATGTATTCTGGGTATCTTTGATTCGAATCACCGTCCCTCACAGTTATGAGAACCACTTGTTCACTGAGATGTGACATAGTAATTACTTCACTTGAGATGAGAACTAATTACTATTGTTATGAACATTATATTATCATTGTATTGCTCTGTTGTATGTATTATAGTATAGTGCTCACTAAATTTATTTTCCACCTTGGGCATGCAGCATCTTGATGAAGTGTTTCTTGTTTGATTCTGGAGTTACGATGTTGCCCTGCACCAAGTTTAAGCTACTGCTAATAAATCATAAGGGCGAACATTTAGGCGAGTCCATTATGCAAATCTGCCATCGTATGTTTATGTCATCAACCTCATGTAGAGTTCCATGTTTAGGTGAGACCGTTAAGTCTTGTTGAGCCTTTGTGCTCATGGTTGCTATATTAGTTGTTTTGCAGGTACTAATCTCTATGCTTATGATTATGGTTGTCCGATGAGACCTGGAAGTCTCCGAGCGGTACACTTATGGAGAACCATGACGCTGCTGTTTGGTCTTCGTGGCTAGTGAGGAGCATCCGTGTGCTGGACAACTTTTCTTTTGCTTATTAGACTTGAGTATGAGAGTTGTTATCTTATCTTTTGTTGTAGTTTATTTTATGAAAAATATTTGTAAACTGAATAACTTTGTAATTTCAGCAAATGATTTGTGTAATACATGTTCCTTTACATGTGTGTTATTGGTTGCCGCATCACATGACATCACCCAATGCGATTCCTAGAAAGTGTGGACCTTGTTCCCCACACTTAGCCTGGTCTAGCACCCTAGGTACGCCACTCTACCTATTCTAGTATTGCGTCAAAGTAAGGCGGGTCCAAGAAGCACACAGACCTATGAAAGTACAACCAATATACTAAGTATTATCATGTTGAATTGATTAGGACCTAGAATTCAAGGAAGGATAGTAAGCCACAACTAAACTATGGACAAGAAGAAGCACTTTTACTACTTTTCTTGTCCCACATGTGCAAGACAAATGATTTTCACGCTTGTTCTGGGAATTCTGATGTCCCCAGGTAGCCCGACATCAACGTTTTGCACGTTGATGATGGGCGCCACCGGAGCATCTAGCTCCGTAAAACCCAGGGGTGCCACCGTCGATGTTTTGCACATTGATGATGGGTGCCACCAGAGCACCCAGGGGGCCCGACGTCAATGTTCCGCACGTTGATGATGGGTGCCACCGGAGCATCTAGCTCCGGCACCACCTAGGGGGCCCACCGTCGATGTTTCGCACATTGATGAGGGGTGCCATCGAAGCATCTAGCTCTGACATTACCCAGGGGGCCCAGCATCAACGTTTCGCACGTTGATGATGAGCACCACCACAGCATCTAGCTCCGGAACCACCCAGGGGGCCCCGCGTCGATGTTTTGCACATTGATGATGGGCGCCACCAGAGCGACACCACCCAGGGGGCCCGGTGTCAGCATTTCACAAGTTGATCAAGGGCACCATCGAAGTACCTAACTCTGATACCTTCGAGGGGCCCACCGTCGATGTTTCCTACGTTGGCAAGGGGTTCTTAGCGCTCTCGCTGGCCAACTCAGAGCTCGAAGCTAACCAAAAGATCAGAGCTCGGAGCTAACACGAATACTTCAAGACATTGCCAATCTCTAGATGGTAGATGCCCTCAATCAATTGAGCACATCTACTAGGGGGCCCACAAGATTATGGCAATGACAACAGTCAAGACAAAAAAAATGAAGTTTGAAAGGATTTCATTCCTTCAAATTTCAAGTCTTTACAAATTGAAGATAAAAAGGAAAAAGAGGTCCTATCTACTAGCTGGAGTTGCAGTGGAAACACATGGCGATCTTCTGGACGGCTTCTTGTACCTTGTCTTGGCAGCCTCCTCTATTTCTACGACAGACCCATCAAGCACCGAAGCTAGCGACATTGAGGGGTCCCGGCTGCGGAAACAAGTCAGCACATACTCTGTGACTGACTTGGCCAGGTTTTTCCTCTTAGTCTCAAGGTGGTCGATGATGACGTCTTCCAGTGCTTTCAGCTTGTCTCTAGGTGAGTTCAGGGCTATCAAGGCTTGTCCCACTTATCGCTCCGAGTCAGCCGGTCGAATGTGATGGAATCCCAGAGGCACCAGTGCATTCTCTACATGCCCAAGGAAGTCCCAGATCTGTTTGGCTTCAATTTTCCACGTGGTCCGAAGCTCCTCCAGAGACCTACTGGCGGACGTTAGCTCTACAAAAACTTCCTTCGAGAATCGCTCGACCTCCTTGGCGTGCTGCTGCATCTGTTCAACTAGCAGCCTTCCTTGGTCCGCAATTAGTTTCTCGCGGAGGTTCAAACAATATTTCTTTGCTACCAGGTCCTTTTCTTTTGCCTTCACCTTGTCTTCTCTCGCGGAGACGGCAATCTCCCATTTGGAAACTCCTTCTCCAGCCAGCCACACTTGGTGCTTTTCTTGCTTGTACAGGGACTTGAACTTCTCAAAGCAGTCAGCCAAGTCCTGCTCACTGCTCTCCAACTTTTGAGAGATCTCAACATCTCTCTTTTGGAGCTCTTGCTCCTTATTATTGACAGTCTCGTGTCTCAAAGTGAGCATCTGCCAAATTATTGGCTTCTGTTGCCTTGTCATAGATTTCGCGAGTTTTCTCGCACAGGGCTTCTATGGCAGCCTGCCTGTCATCTTGCAGGTCATCTATTCGCTTCAGCCGTGTCTTCTCGGTTGCAAGCAGGTCCCTCAAGTCAGCCAGGCGGGTCTGTGTCAACTTCATCTTGAAGTTGAGAAGCTTCTGCCACTGCTGCTAAGTTTCTCGTTCTGCTTCCAAAGCACTTCGCTTGTAGTTGAAGTCGAGTTGAACTTGGCGAAGGCTTGAGCAAGCGTTCCCAATCGAGAGCGGTAGGTGGGTCTTCTCAGGACCTTCTTGCGGATCCACCGGAGCTCCCATAGCTTTCGGGACAGTCGTTGGAGCCCATGGCACAAGCATGGACCACAAGGAGTCTTCATCAGCTACGCCAAGCTCCGGGAGGGCGTCTTTCCCCAATGCAGATCTTGAAGCACCAGCAGCTGACTCTCCAAGCAAAAGCTTAGGCGCCATCATGGTGTCTGCCTGTAGCTCAGGCATGGCATCGATCACAGGCTTCGGCACCATCACAGTATCAGCCATCGGGACAGCGCCGATCGCTAGCTCTCACACCTTTGAGGCTTCACCCGGTACCTTCGGTACCACTTCAGCATCCATTGCTGGTTTTGGAGTTGGCTTCGGTGATGCTGTAGCCTGCTCCAGTGCTGCTGCAACTTCTTCTATGTGGTTCAGCGCAACCACAGCATCTTCGGCTGCTGGTGCCGAGCTCCTCTCGGCGTCAATTGAATCTGAAACCATCGCATTGCCCTCCGTGACCATAGAAGGAGCCACGACATCAACTGGCGCTCCAGCCGGCATGGTCTCTTTGGCAGCAACGTTGGCCTGCCTGGTTGGTGGTGCAGCAGCAGCGGTAGGCCTAGACACTTTTGAAACAAAGAAAATGCAAAATTCAACAAAAAGCAAGAAGTGAAAGAAAAGATAGGTTTCTAGTGTTGACTCTTACTTGGGGCGCCGCAGCCCCAGTCGGTGCGTAACTTCTTTCTCGAGCGGTCAGAGTCACCTAAACCCGCCGTCACCAATGAGGCAAATGGTCCAAACTTCGGCCCGAGAGTCTCCAAAGAATTCACCGGTGTCACTGCAGCCAGGACCTCTGGAGCAGACACTTCTCCACGCCCTGCTGTCGGGGCTACCATCAGAGAAGATATTCTGGACCCGGTGCTCACCGTTGGCAATAGAACCGAAGGTGAACACTTGCCATACCCAGTACCCACCATTGGTACTGGGACTGAAGATGATGATTTCCCTGACTCGGAGCTCGTCTTTGGCACCGGGAACGAAGATGCGGTTGCCGGAGGTACAATCACCACGGACCTCTGGGTCAGGCGTGGCACCCACGATGCCACCGCTTCTGTCAGAGCTGGCCTGACGGGGCTACCTTTAGCTCGCGTCATCTTCCTCTTAAGCTAGAGGAATTTGTGGGCTCTTTTCCCTTGCTCCGACATGAGTCAGATTTCTTCTGGCTCGGCACTGCAACAGCCTTGCCTTAGCCACCGACGGAGGCAGGTTCGGACCTCTCATGCTGAGAGGGGGTCGAAGATCCGGGGATGACAATCCCTCTGGGCAGGTTACTCCTCTGTCACACCGCAAGATCAGTGTCTTCGAGGATTGGGATCTCCTTCTGCAGTTCCCTTCTGATCTCCGGGACTACAGGCAGCTGCAAGAATTTTGGTGGTGACACCAGGTCGTCTCTCGAGATAGAACCGTTGTACAACTTCTACGGTTGGAGACACAGAGCCTCGTCATTCAAATCGGTTCCAATGCCAACTTTGATCCGAAGGAAGTCCTTCTCTTCATTGTAGTTCCAAGCAGGAAATTGCAGCTACTTAAGTGGAGGCCAACGGCTGGTCAAGAAGTTACCAAGCACCATCAGGGATGTCAAGCCTCCTTCAACCAGGTGCCGCATGCTAGTGAACACTGGGTTATACTCCTCTAATAGCTTTGAGAGCAGTTCCCAAAAGTCCTTTCCGTCGTCGAAAGTCCAATTGGCAACAACAATCGATAGTGTTGGTCTGTCCGCACAATCATCCGGGCTCTCTTCTAGGTTTCCCACTTCCCAGAGGCAAAGGACCTGATGTACTTGAAGGGAGGATTTCTACATCTTACAAAGTAGTAGAATCCAATCAGGTTGTTACCTTTCCCAGTCGTCCGGATGGTAAAGAATGTCTTGAATAGCGGCACGCAGGGCCGCACGCCCACCCACATCTCGCGGACGTGGACAAAGATTGACACCAGCAAGATTGAGTGAGGGCTGAGATGCTGAAGTTGAAGCTCGTATACTTCTGGCAGCATCAACAGGAAGTTGGAGACCGGCGGAACTAGCCCAACCATGGCGTAGCTGAAAAGAAGACGATATTGCCGGAGCTATCCTTCTTGAAAGGGAGCTTCCCGCAGCGAATCAATTGTTGAAGGAGGGCTCCGCTACCCCATCAACTTCAGAACCCTCTCAATGTCCTTCTTGCTCATAAGCTTGGTGGGGGGAAGTCCGAGCTCCATCGTCGCAAAGCTGAGCAAAAGTAGAGAACACGATGCAGGAGATGAAGCGGAGAGCTCTATGCGCAAGCAAACAGATCGAGGTGTAAGACTTCTCTTACCCTGCAAAGCCCCTTCTTTTATTAGCCTCTGCAACGCTTGGATGGCAACTGCACGCGGATCACAGTTACGCACCACAAAGATACCTTGTCAACAATAAGGGGGCCCGGGTCCACTTACCAAAAAAGTCGCAGCGGGTGAACTGTTGTCATGATGAGAAGTTGGAAGCCCGAGGGGAGCGGCCTGACAGGGCTACCAAGATTGCGCTGGAAACTGATACAAAAATCGTATTTGGAACCGATGACCTTCAATTGCGTGAGATCCGCACGTCATGTATCTCACCTGCCAAACCAAGAAGAACCACTGTGACACCCTAATTTTTGAGTTTTGGCAAATTTGAAATTTGGAATTTAGAGTTAATAATAGGAGGAAATTGTTTTCATAAAGAAAAATATAAAATATATGCATCTAATCTTCATTTTGCGTTCATCCTCAAGCATTGAAAGTTAATTACCAAAATAAATATGCCAAAAGTAATTTATTTGCCATAACAAATATGAGATAAAAAAATATAAATGAAACTAAAGGGCGTATATATATATATATATATATATATATATATATATATATATATATATATATATATATATATATATGGGACAACTGCTGTGCAATCTGCTGTTTCGTGCAAGCGTGCAATCTCCAAATCCCAACAATTCTATATCTATCCAAGGGCATTGTACTTTTAGCACTTAAATCCCCCCACCTAGTTCTGCTAACAAAATGCAAAACGAATCCTGAGTGCACCACCCTTGGATAGATAGGGAACGGTTGGGAATTGGAGATTGCACGCTTGCACGAAATAGCAGATTGCATAGCAGTTGTTCCCACACACACACACACACACACACACACACACACACATATATATATATATATATATATATATATATATATATGTATATATATATATATGATGGCTCATGCAAAATCATTAAGTAGGATGAAAAGGAACAAACGTAAAAGAATTATAAGAAAGAAACAAGTCAAAAACTGGGCCAGACACTGGAGTAGTCTGAAAAATAGCGGACTAGTCCAAATGCCCCTACTGGACAACATCGGACAAGTTCTTTATCACAACGGACTAGTGATATCAGCCTTACTGGACCATAACGGACTAGTCCTTTATGACACTGGACTAGTTCGGTCAGCATTTCTGTAACACTTCAGACTTTAGTCTGATCCAACCCCGGACTTGTTCGGTATCAACACCAGACTAGTCCGTAGTCCCTTACTATACGAATACGGACTTGTCTGGCCCCTAGCGGACTAGTCTAGCCCATAGAAACCAAATTGAATTCTGTTATTCCTCCACGATTGGTTTTTGGGTAATTGCCTTCATTGGGCTCAAGAACTTCGTGCCCAACCTAAAAGGAGCCCAGGTGGGACCCCTACACGGCCTCCAACACCTTAAATTCGTAATCCATCAAACCCTCAACTTCCACCTCTATATAGACACCCCACCAACCCAACTTTTCATCTCTTTGCCACAATTGAAGAAACCCTCAACCCTAGTTCGTGGGAGCCGCCATCAAGAGAAGATCCAGCAGCAAGGAAGAGGGGGAGAACACGAAGGAGGATCAATCAAGCAAGATCTTCATCGACTTTTTGTTCTTCATCACCAATTCACCCTCAACTCTCCACCATCAACCCTAACAGTCAAGATTCAAGTTTCACGTCCAAATCTTGACCCTTGCAGCTCTAAGTACGTGGTACACCCTCTACTTTCTCTTTTCCATGTGAATTAAATCCGAATTCTCGCAGATCAAGAAAACTCTCATTTGCAATTCTGTCCAGGGCGGACTAGTATGGCCTCTGAAATCGGAGTTGTCCGACCGCTGAAACTTAATTGTGCTGAATTAATTCCAAATTGACTCGAATCAACTCGAAACCTGTTCAAACTTGTTAGAAACCTTTGTAACTAAATAGTAAACATTAATAGCAACTTAATAACAAGTTTCACCTCATAATTACAATAATCATGCATGTCATGGCATATTCAGTAATATATGAGCAAGTATTGATTGTAATGTCTGTTATGTATGTTTATTGTGCGGAATAGAAGGTGTTGCGCTAGAGGGTGTTGTCAAAGACTTCCAGTAGCAGAACTTCTAAGATTTTGACCTTAACCAAGCTCAAAAGCAGGGCAAGTGTCCTTGATCATTTTGATCCTGTTTTTAAATGTTTTGTGTGCAAAACTGCATGCTCGTGTCAATTTGATAGGAACTCATTTATAGGTGTTTACTAGACTTGTTTTACGATCCATGTCGCTTGGGATACATTATAGAGAGTCGGGAAGGGCTTTTTACATTTTTTCTTCGCTCTAATTAATTGGAATGGGAAAACAACCAAAATGCTTAATAATGATTTAATGAACCTATGGATGATGTAAATTGATGAATATGGCTAATTGGTAACATGGGACTTGTGAGATCCAATCAAGCATGGTTTGCGGATTGGGTTGGTTGTTATAGTGGTTTGTTTGCCTTGCATCTAAGGACCGGTTCATACGAGAACTAGCCCGGAATATTGTGCCACCACAAGGCCAATTATGGGTGGGACTTAGCCAATTAATTAGGAGTATTACCAGCATTGATTCGGATCATTTGGAGGAGCGGGGAATGGGAGTCGGATGGGTTTGCAATAGTGGCGGGACTGCCCTGGGATCCGAACGGCACAAGAGGGGGCCCTTGGTTGGATGTGCTCAGTTGGAGGCATCGCCACCGGTGAAACCTTAGTGGGTTTGAGTATGCTGGTAGTCCCTTTGTAAAGGCTATTTTGTGATACCTTGGCCACACACAGACGAAAGTGTGTAATGTGACCGACAGGTCATGGGCATAATGGAGGTTCCTTAGTCACCGAAAGGGGACAAAATCACGAACTTGTGGGTAAAGTGGTACAACCTCTGCAGAGTGTTAAAAAGTATCATGATAGCCCTGCTCCCAGTTACGAGCACCTAGACAACTTCCATGATTAGAATTGGAAATCTGAGAATTGGGATGGTTTGGATATGGTTATGGTTTGAGTTGTGATAAATGAACACAATTGATGATGATGGTAAGAATCTGGTATGGATGGATAAATATTGATGGATTTGATATGATGGTAAATAATGATGATAGGTTCATATTATGTTCATTATTTGGGGATTATGATGGGATCAACTTCACATAAACATTTTAGGATGCTCTTTACATGTTTTAAATGTACTTTTTAGCAAATAGCCATTATTTGTTATCATTCCTTGTTTTTAGCTATATGTCATATTTTTCCCACACTTGATGAGTACGACATGAACTCACCCTTGCAATTCCCCCACCAACAGTTTCAGGTGATGTTTGAGAGTATCCTGAGGATAATGTGGAGTACTAGGTTGCGTGCTGTCGTCGACTTGCCTGTGGTGTTACTTGGAGCCGCTCTATCCCTTTTTCTTAGTTTGCTCGGTTTGCTTAATTAGATTAATTCTGCTGCAGTTTTAATCAATATTGATCATTAGACTTGTAATTTGAGGATTATTCGAACATTGTAACAAAAGTACTTATTTAATTATTCGAGTTGTGGTAATTATCTGTTTATTATTTGTGAATCACTTGTGTATGTGTGTTAAACATCCTAGGCACACATATGCATCACGCTTGGTTCATTTTTGGAATCGGGTGTCACAAATTGGTATCGGAGCCACAGGTTGACCGTAGGCGCACCCTAGATAGAATGGACACTTTAGAGCACATAGAAACACCCAGGAATGGTTGGGGTTTGTTTGGTGTGTTGATTGCTATGTAATGTTGCTTGTGTGCTTAGTAGAGGATTGTGGGATGCTTTAGCGCTTGCTACATCCATATAGGCTGGTATAGGTAGTTGCTTAGTTTCATATCCCTTGATGCATATAGTTGGGGATTCGTTCTATCTCTCTTTTCTATCTCGCTCAACCTCTACTCCAATAGAAGATGGACACAAATAGAAGATTCACTATTTTAGATGAATCTACATGGGAGTATGAAGATGCTATGAAGTTCCCTCATCTCTTCTCTAACACGCCCGAATCTCGAGGGCGAGATTCCTTTTAGGGGGGGTAGATTGTAATATCCCAAAATTTTAAAACTTGGCTAATTCAAATATAACAATGGAATTTAAAATTTTTGGTTCCAAATCTCTTCTTCAACTTATCCGAATCTCGAGGGCGAAATTCATTTTAAGGGGGGTAGAATTGTGACACCGTAATTTTCGAGTTTTGACAAATTTGAAATTTAAATGGGAATTTAGAGTTAATAATAGGAGGAAATTGTTTTTATAAAGAAAAATATAAAATATGCACATCTCATCTTGCATTTTGCATTCATCCTCAAGCATTGAAAGTTAATTACCAAAATAAATACGCCAAAAGTAATTTATTTGCCATAACAAATATGAGATAAAAGAAATAAATGAAAATAAAGGATATATATATATATATAAATGATGAGCTCATGCAAAATCATTAAGTAGGATGAAAAGGAACAAACATAAAAGAATTATAAGAAAGAAACAAGTCAAAAAATGGGCCAGACACCGGATTACTCCGAAAAATAGCGGACTAGTTTGAATGCTCCTACTGGTTAACATCGGACTAGTTCTTCATCACCACGGACTAGTCCTATCAGCCTTACTGGACCATAACGGACTAGTCCTTTATGACACCGGACTAGTTCGGTCAGCCTTTCTGTAATACTTCAACCTTATCCGAAAACACCTAATTTAGCCTGATCCAACCCCGGACTTGTCCGGTATCAACACTGTACTAGTCCGTAGTCCCTTATTGTACAAGAACGGACTTGTCCGGCCCCTAGCGGACTAGTTCGGCCTGCACAAAACAACTTGAATTATGTTATTCCTCCACGATTGGTTTTTGGGGAATTGCCTTAATTGGGCCCAAGAACTTCGTGTCCAACCTCAGAGGAGCCCATGTGGGACCCCGACACAGCCTCCAACACCTTAAACTCGTAATCCATCAAACCCTACCACCTCCACCTCTATATAAACACCCCACCACCCCAACTTTTCATCTCTTTGCCACAATTGAAGAAACCCTCAACCCTAGTTTGTGGGAGCCGACATCAAGAGAAGATCCAGTAGCAAGGAGGAGGGGGAGAACATGAAGGAGGATCAATCAAGCAAGATCTTAATCGACTTTTCATTCTTCATCACCAATTCACCCTCAACTGTCCACCATCAATCCTAACCGTCAAGATTCGAGTTCCACGTCGAATTCTTGACCCTTGGAGCTCTAAGCACATGGTACACCCTCTACTTTCACTTTTACATGTGAATTCAATCTAAATTCTCGTAGATCAAGAAAACCCTAATTTGCAATTCTATCCAGGGCGGACTAGTCCGGCCCCTGAAACTGGACTTGTCCGGCCTTTGAATGTGAATTGTGCTGAATTAATTCCAAATTGACTTGAATCAACTTGAAACATGTTCAAACTTGTTAGAAACCTTTGTAACTTGTTAGTAAACATTAATAGCAACTTAATAACAAGTTTCACCTCATAATTGAATTAATCATGCATGTCATGGCATATTGAGTAATATATGACCAAGTATTGATTGTAATGTCTGTTATGTATGTTTATTGCGCGGAATAGAAGGTGTTGCGCTTGAGGGTGCTGTCAAGGACCCCCAGTACCAGAACTTCGAAGATTTTGACCTTAACCAAGATCAGGAGCAAGGCAAGTGTCCTTGATCATTTTGATCCTATTTTTAAATGTTTTGTTTGCAAAACTGCATGCTTGTATCAATTTAATGGGAAACCCATTTATAGGTGTTTACTAGACTTGTTTGACCATCCCTGTCGCTTGGGATACATTATAGAGAGTCGGCAAGGGCATTTTGCCTTTTTGCTTCACTCTAATTAATTGGAATGGGAAAATAACCAAAATGCTTAATCATGATTTAATGAACCTATGGATGATGTAAATTGATGAATATGGCTAATTGGTAACATGGGACTTGGGAGATCAAAGCAAGCATGGTTTATGGAATGGGTCAGTTGTTATGGTTGTTTGTTTGCCTTGCATCTAAGGACCGGTTCATGCGAGAACAAGCAGGAATACAGTGGCACCTCAAGGACAGTTATGGGTGCGGCATAGCCAATTAATTTGGAGTATTACTAGCATTGCTTCAGATCATTTGGAGGAGTGGGGCATGGGAGTCGGTTGGGTTTGCAATAGTGGCGGGACTGCCCTGGGATCCGAACGGCACAAGGGGGCCCTTGGTTTGATGTGCTCAGTTGGAGGCATCACTACCGGTGAAACCTCAGTGGGTCTGAGTATGCTGGTAGTCCCTTTGCAAAGGCTATTTTGTGATCTCTTGTCATTACACCGACGGAAGTGTGTAATGTGACGATGGGTCACGGGCATAATGGAGGTTCCTTAGTCATCGAAAGGGGATGAAATCACGAACTTGTGGGTAAAGTGGTACAACCTCTGCAGAGTGTTAAAAACTATCATGATAGTCATGCTCCCAATTATGAGCACTTGGACAACTTCCATGATTAGAATTGGAAATCTGGGAATTGGGATGGTTTGGTTATGGTTATGGTTTGAGTTGTGATAAATGAACATGGTCGATGATGATGGTAAGAATCTGGTATATGGATGAATAAATATTGATCAATTTCATATGATGGTAAATAATGATGATAGGTCCATATTATGTTCATTATTTGGGGATTATGATGGGATCAACTTCACATAGACATTTTAGGATGCTCTTTACATGTTTTAAATTTACTTTTCAGCAAATAGCCATTATTTATTATCATTCCTTGTTTTTAGCTACATGTCATATTTCTCCCACACTTGCTGGGTAAGACATGTACTCACCCTTGCAATTCCCCGACCAACAGTTTGAGGTGATGTTTGGGAGTATCCTAAGGATAATGCGGGGTACTAGGTTGTGTGCTGTCGTCGACTTGCCTGTGGTGTTGCTTGGAGCCGCGCTATCCCTTTTGCTTAGATTGCTCAGTTTGCTTAATTAGATTAATTCCGTTGTAGTTTTAGTCAATATTGATCATTAGACTTGTAATTTGAGGATTATTCGAAAATTGTAATAAAAGTACTTATTTAATAATTCGAGCTGTGATAATTATCTGTTTATCATTTATGAAACACTTGTGTATGTGTGTTAAACATCCTGGGCACACATATGCATCACACTTGGTTCAGTTTCAGAACCGGGTTTCACAACCACGTAGCGATGGCACAGGAGTGTGCCGTCGTTTCAAACGCTCAAGTGAAAAGTTGAAGCAGCAGCACGGGATGTGATGGTGGCCCTACCTCCAGTATCAAAGCCTCACACCGAGGTGGGCCTGGGGGCCCTTGTCGATACCTTGCAGACCTTGCACCCCTTCATACCAGAAAGAGAAGAGCCAAATCCCACTTTCCAGGAAAGTCGATCTCTTGAGGCCAACAAGTGTCCTGTAGGCCGAACCTGTCTCCCTCCTAAGGGTCGCTCCAGCACCGCCATGTGACCAGCAGTGCAGGATCTGCCTCCCTCCTTAGTGTAAAAGCCCTAAATTCAAGGTACAAAGTTCATATAGGAGAATTTAAATTTGGATAGGCAAAAGAAATCAATTGGAAACTGAGAAATCAAACCAATTTAAGCTTCAATCGAAGGAATTCAAAAAATTCAAATTAGTTTCTATTCAAACTTTGCCAAATTAAAAATCTGAGTTCACCATTAAATTCCAAATATTCAAAATAGCCTCTCTGCAAAGGTTAAAAATTTTTGAAGCCCAATTGCTATATAATTCAGTGGATCCATTGAATTCCATTCAAATTCAAATTCAAATTTGAAATTCAACTGAAACTTGATCAATTTGAAGTTTTGATTTCAGAATCAAATCTCATATAAATTTAGTTGAGCCTATCCACAAAGTTTCATGAATTTTGGACATCAGTTGGTAGGATATTTCTTTGTCCAGAGAAGGATTGAGATGAAGGGGTTGTGGGACCCACTGTCCCGTGTCTCACATACGTGCACCGCCTCCTCTCTACTCTCCCCGAGCTTCAACATCAGGAGAGCTTGACACCACGATTTCCAAGCACCCAGGCAAGTAGCTCGGTGGCAAGATGGATTTAAGGCGTCCTCATCCCCTCCCCAAACTCATTCCCACACGCCATCGACCAGAGCTAGCGCCGCTCATTGTTCTTTTTTCCTGGGAAAAACATAGCACTGTTGCCTTTCTTCCCTCCCTGGTGAGCACCTCGGACCTACCTCTTTTCTCTTCGATGCAAACAGCAAAGATGGCGCCAAGGCTATGCTCTATCATCTCCACTCCTTAGCTCATCTTTTTGCTCACTGTTTTTGCGGACATCATCGTTGTGCCGCCGTCAGACCTTCTCTGCATCACCGCGGAGCCAAGGTTCTAGGCTGTGTCGAGCTTCACCACCAACTACAAAAAGGTGCGCCTGCACCCATGTTAGACTACGGTGAAGACCGTTCGTCATTTCGTCCTTTATTGATTTCGTATTTCAAGTTTCTCTAACAGCATGATCATAACCTTGAAACTAGGGCTCCACTTCGATTCGGTTTCTAGGTAGAACCAGACCTTAATCCAGTGAGGTAGTACGCTCACCATCTCCTAGCCCACCCCTCTGCCAAGAATAAACGGAAATAATTGAGTGAAGGCCAAGCTATTTGAGTTTTTCCCCGCCGCCATGGAAAAATGCGCCGGGTCCCCATCGAAGTCAACTTTGCCAGCGATTTCATCCCTTTTTCTTCCTATGGTCACCTTCCCCATGCTCCCGGGAACGTTCCCATCCTTTCCCGAGCTTCTTGCGCCATTCCTGAGCGATTCCGGCCGTCGTCGAAACCCTAGCCGCGCCGCCGTCGTACGCTCATTTCTGGCCATCGCCGACTCGTCTAGACCTCACCATCGTGTTGCGCGTCCGATATTAGGGTTAGGCGGTCAAGACTGGGCCGAGAGGAGGTCGATGCAGCCATCCCGGCGAGCTCGCCGGCACTGCGCTGTCGCGGCCAAGCGGCGCGTCGCGAGGTTGAAGAAGCCTCACGGGCCCCGCAGGTCAGCGACGGTTTCCCCTCCCCTTGGATCTGCTGTGGCCAGCGGATTGACTGTGGCTGCGCGGGTTGATCCCTATGGTCCATGTGTGGCCCAGCTGCGATTGGGTCATTTTAAACAGTGGGACCCAGTTGATTAATTCAAACATTTCCATTTCCCATTTAATTCCAGATTTCATTCAAACTTCTAAAATCTATTTCTCTTAGTAGGACTAATCAAAAATTTCCAAATAAATTCTGGTGGACTCATCTTGATCTCTAGTTTGCAGTGGTGCAATTTATTAGACATTAAAGTCCAATAATATTCATAATTAATTCTTTTGAACTAACTGCTTGGGAAATTAATTACTTCTGTTCTGTTAATTGGAAAATCACCAGTTCTGGTAAGAACACTCTTAAAATTACACTTGATCTCCAGTAAAAATTTCAAGTTCATTGGAGTTCATTTACTGCACCAAACAGTGTTCCAATCACATATGTCAATTGAAAAATGGAAAATGTTCACAAACCTTTTCAACATTTTCCTAAATTTTAAAAATCAGTTTCTCCTGGTAGAAAGCTCAGAATAATGTGAAATAAATTTTCCCAGAACCATAAGAACTACATGTACCAGGATCATCCACTGTTAACCGTGTCACAGCTCCAGGATCGAAACCAAAATTCAAAGAAGCATTTTACTTGTTGGAATTTTAGAGACAACAAGATTTCGTGAATATCTTCAATTTTTGGTCCAGATCTTCCTCATAGAACCTAATATCCACTGTAAAAATGTCAAGGCCAATTAAAATCATTTTCTATACTGATCACTATTTCTAAAATCTTGTATATAGTTTCAATATCACTCATGTACTTTATATATTGCATATCATATAGTGACCGAGATCGAGGAGGACCCGGAGGCCTTGGACAGCATCCTCCTAGAATATAACTTCCCCCCTGACTCACAACCAGGCAAGCCCCCGTTTGCATTTAAGTGTTATTTTGAAGTTTCTATTTGTATCACTTAACTCAAGGATGATTTTGTGCATTAGGGCTAAGGTGCTTGTTACTCCACTTGCATGACCCACAAATCCCATGGAGTATTGGGTAGGTCTACAGCCTGATGAGTAGAAAATTTGATGCTTAAGTTTCAGGAATCCGGCGGAAGTCGAGTAGTTGGAATCTACTCGCGAGATAGGATTTTATCACACGGGATGAATTGGATCAAGGAATAATTTATGAGTATGAAATTGAGACCGGCCAATGGTTAGGATGCAGCAAGACGTGGTCTTACGTGCGTAGCCCTGCTTGTGTCGATTGAGGACCGATCCATTTGTGGCCCCACTGGACAAGTTTGAACTGTACCGGATGCATATTGGCTATATGGAAACCAGGAAACCGATTTAATTGCTTAACCTGGGTGTCAAGGCTTACCCTACTATTTTATAGGAGTGGGCTGAGGGGTAGCAAGGTGTAAATCTGCCAGCAGGCATAGAAGATGCTCCACGCGGGGACCTCCTGCCCGTTACGGAAGGGCTGGTTTGACATTTGGGTTTCCTTTGAAAGGTTGTTGCATACAACATAGCATTGAAGTGTGATTTGATCCACTTCTGAAATGGGTGTATGTGACGTGTGATCCGGGTGTGTCCTGATTGCAATCACCGTCCCTCGCGGTTATTTGAGTACCGCTTTTTCACTACGTTGTGACGTAGTAAATACTGAAGAAGTCAGGAGAATACAATGTATTGAATTATAATTGTTTTGAAACTTGGTTGCTGTCAAATATGCTCACTAAAGTTATTTTATTAAACTTGTAAGCTGCTGTTAATAACTTGAAAATTAAGGATCAACATGTAGTCGAGCCATTTATTGCAATATCTATGCCTATGTTAAGTATCCCTGCATATAGAGTTCCATGTTTAGGTGAGACAGTTCAGTCTTGCTAAGCCTTCGTGATCACGGTTGCTATATTAAGTTGTTTCCATGTGAGACGTATGATGAAGTGCCCGAAGACGAGGCGAAGCCCCCGTCGGGGTATACCGCCAAATAGGAGCCTTGCACGCCGCCGTAAATTTGCGTGTTGCTAGTGTGCAGCGTCCGCGGGCTGGACGGCTGTACTTTTGCATAGCTAGGATGAGAGTTTAGCTATGAATATTATCTTCCGCTGTATATTAAGTATTGTAAAATACTTCCGTTGTTTCTATAAATGAAACTTTGTATTTTGTCGTATTCTTTTCGTGTGTGTTGTTGGGTGCCGCATTGCACGGCACCACCCTCTACGATTCCTGGAATGTGTGGACCCAGTCCTCACAGGCTGGTATCAGAGCTGCATTGGGAATAGCACGCTCGAAAGGAGCCAATTTTGGAAAACTTAAGAGTAGTCGAGTGAGGATTAGTACCATGCCCACATAAGGTCTATTATAGTATTAGTTGCTTAAGGTAGCAAGCTAACTTATGTGTTATTATATTCTGTAACGACGCTCCGATGTCAGGTAAGAGATAAGGTACGCCACCGCAAGCGGATCAATTGCGGTAAGCTCACCATGCGAGAGGTAGCATGTGGTTGTTTTCGTGGCTTGGCACGGAAATGTTAATATGAGTCCCTGAAACTAGCCATGTTTTTTAGAACATATGACACGCGATACTCCAGCATGCTTCAAAGTTAGTGGGAACCCCCGTCGGGTGGGACATAACCTGATGTGCCTCCTACTGGTGCAGCGCTATGCAAAGACGTGGGACCGTCGGGTGGTAGAAAATCCGGTCAAGTACCTCGGGGCATGGCTTAGCTCGGCGCGGCCCGTATGGAACGATACAGGACGAATGTTTTTACTTTCATATATATTATTGTGAACTGTTAGCCCTTGCGGGCTGTAACGTACGGCACCATATGTTTGATCTATCGTTTGTGTTTAGATGCAGCACACTAACCATGTTTAAGTAGCTCGAGTAGAAAACATTTGCGAGTGAACGTCATTACTGCCACCGTTGTGACGTATGCCAGAATACCGGCTTAGGATTTTCTTTGGTGAGGGCATAGTACTGGTATTGCATTCTAGTTTCATCAGGCACGTCGACGACGCTATCCGTCCTGGTGTTGTTACTCGACAACAAATAAAAATTTCAACTTAGGACTAAGTTTGAATTTGTAATCTCTGTTTTGGATCGTGCTGGTCAGATTTAAAATTGATCGTGTGGTTGCTTGGATAAGTGTACATATGGTTTGGGAACTTGAGGAAGTCATACACAAGTTTCTTTAAGCTCCAAGGGAGATTTCAAGATTTAAAACTTGAAAACTTCATTTGAACTTAAATTGCCCAGTCCCTGGTTCAAACTGTGAACTGGGCAGAAAAATTGACTAAATTTGGAACAGCATAACTTCCAATATAGTTCACCCCTGAAGGTCTACCATACATGGTTGGAAATTTTAGAGAGTCCTCTAAAACTATTATGTTCAACTCAAGATCAGAATCCCCCTGTAAACTAACGAAAATTTCAAATTTACAAACTCTGTTAAATCTGGACAGAGACTGGACAGTTTCTGTACCCTTTTACTATCTAGATCATATCTCTTTGTAGAATAAACGAATGACTTCATATAATGCATTTTTTTAGTCATGGGTTTATATACAACAATGTTGTAATATACTATTTTTGCATATATTGATGTTTTGTATCTGGAAAAATGTGGACAAAATCAGCCTTAAACAAAGAAGATGCTGTCAAAATTTTTCCAGAAAACTGTCTACTTGCAAAATTCATATCTCCTTATACCAAAATGATATGGAGGCAAATAAATACATTCTGGAAATATATTTGAGTGGACTACAATTTTGTAGTTTAACTCAAGTCCTGATTGTGCCTCTAACTTGATGAAAATTTTGAATTTCTCCAGACTGGTCAGAATAAACAGAGACTGAGGCAGAATTCCAGTGGTATGTTTCATTTGGCATTTGGATTTGGATTCACTTTCATAATTCAATTTTCACATCCATGATCTGTTTATCAACAAATTTTGTTGAATTTGAGTATTTGACTCATTCAAGTACTTCTTTTATAGATGAAGGATGTGATGCTATTGCCGGACGGATGGGTGTTCTCCACGTGCACCAACCATCCGGGCTTCCCAAGCATGCTGCGGGAGGTGCTCCAACAGTTTGGCTTCATCGAGATGCCATGCTATTGGGTTCAAGAGGCGGTTGACAGAGGCGTACTGTCATGTACTGTACTGGTCGACATCCCGGCTAGCCCGCACTTTTATGGATGGGCTCCTTTTTCGGTCACGATCCAGGGAGCTCGTTTGGAGGACACGTGGGCCTTTGCAGAAGGCAAAGCGCTTATGAAGCTTTGCAAGCTTCATCAAGATGCCATGGCTGGGACAGAGTTTGGTCTTCTCCTGGTCCGTGGTTCTGCTGGTTTTGAGTGGCAACATCGTATGGTTGCGGCCTATCGCCCATATGGCGACACAACCTTGCCAACACTTGGGACATATGCCGCTGCATCCAGCATGGTGGTTCTTGCACAAGGTGCAATCCTGCAGGAGCAAGTCGAAGCCTTGAGGCAAGCGACTGAACAGGGTGACACTCTGGATTATATCAATGAGAACCTACGTTCATTCCTGGATCCGATGAATCACCGACTAAATCAATGCGAGGATCAGTTGCATCACACTCGCACTAGACTGCAGAAGGCTCGTGCCAAACTGCGGCAAGCTCGCAAGGATCTGCAGCAAACTCGTGATAGACTGCAGGCGAGTCAGTTGGAGGTGCAACAACAGCAAGAGCAGCTGTTGGTAGTCACCAAGGCACGAGACGAAGCCATCGAGGAAGCTCAGAATTGGGAGTACGGGGTAGGGCAAGTTCAGGATAATTTGATTGAGGCCGAAGCACAATTGCTACCAGTTGTGTAACCACCGGCTCATGACATACCGCTGAATATGGGTGAGCAAGTGCCTTCAGTTATTGCGGAGGAAGAAGATCCGGAGATACTCGAGTACACCGATGATGATGCATCGGAGTAGGATGGGGCAGCACTACTGCCATCACGGGGCAACAGATAGTTAGTAGTTGCTCGTGCTTATTTTGCAGCCATGTTTGTGTCATATTATAAATAGTAGTGGGTGTGTATAAAATGACAATGGGTGTATGACTTCTCATGGAGACCAAGTATAGTTGAGATGTACTTCTGTAGTGGGAGTCCGTCATTTTGGAAATCACTGTTGTACACTTGGTCATGAGATAATATATCTTGTATAAAGTTTGTACTTTATCAATATATGTGAATGTTATGCAATTATCACATTGTCAATACTCGCACTACTATGGTATAAAATGGATGAAGAAAACAAACATGTTGCTAATTTAAATCGTGTGGATGCAGATTGGTACGTACGCGTTCGACGCCCGAGATGGGAGGCTCGAGCCGGGGTTGTGAGGATGAATCTCCCACCCGGGAGCAAACCGCGACACTGCAGCAACAAGTTCTGCCACCACCACCTCCTGAACCTCTGAGGACGCTCGCGGAGATTCTGGCTGCAGTACTTGGCTCGCGCAACGAGCAAACCGACATACTGCGTATGTTAGTGCAGAATTCGTCCCGTCAAGGGGGACGACAAGACAATGGGCAACGCCAGCCCCAATAGAGTTTGTACTCGGATTTCTTGGCGACACATCCACCGGTCTTTATGGAGGTCGAGGAGCCTTTGGAGGCAGACAACTTCATCCGCACGCTCGAGGCGAAGTTCGGTTTGCTGCGATGCACCGAACAACAGAAGGCGCTGTTCGCAGTGCAACAACTCCAGGGAGCTGCCATTGCTTGGTGGGCGAACTTCATCGCATCACTGCTGACTGGTCATGCAGTCACGTGGACCGAATTTTGAGAGGCGTTCCGCGCCTACCATATACCTCCCGGAATAATGAAGAGGAAGCTTCAAGAATTTTTGGAGCTAATGCAAGGCGGGAGGAGTGCCCACAAATACTCCCGCGCATTCAATCACTTGGCGCAGTATGTGCCAGAGTATGTTGGGACGGAGGACAGGAAGCGAGATATTTTCTTCCGGGGTTTGAATCCCAAGATGAAAGTTCAACTCGCGCAATGCAACCGCGGCACCTTCAACGACATCGTCAATGCCGCGATTGTACAAGAGGATGCTCAGCGCGAGCTCGTTTCTGGTAAGAGAAAATGAAGTGCGCCTTCGAGCAGCAGCGGTGGTGTTCTGCAGAAGTACCGTGTGGTGTATCGCTCACCATCCGGTCAGCGATGGCAGCCACCGGCGCGACCGCAACAAATCCTCGGTCGTTCTTTCAACGCGCCGCGTTTCCAACCGCCATTTCCACAGCATAAGCAGCAGCAAAGGATGGTCCCTCGTGGGTATCCACCTCCACCACGTGCACCAGGATTCCGTCCGCGGCTTGGCGGGAACCCGACACAATACACGTGCTACACGTGTGGCCGTGTAGGGCATTTTGCGAAGGACTGCCCCAAACAGCGAGAAGGCAACACGCAAGCGCCATACCGGAGTGCAGCTCAACCCCGCAACCAGCACAGGAAACCTGCAGCAAAACCCGGCAACGTCCACCACCTAGCTATCGAAGACGTGCCGGAAGGCGAACCTGTCTTTGCGGGTACGTTTTCTCTACTCAAAAATCCCGTACTACTCAAAAATCATGTAGTCATATTATTTGACTCTGGTGCCACCCATAATTTCATTAGCTAATCATATGTCATCAAATACCAATTTCAAATCATTCCCACAAAATATCCATATTTTATTTGCTCTGCGGGTGGGACAGTAGCAATTGACAGAATGGTCTATAGAGCACCACTTCAGTTGGGTGGAAATCTATATCCGACTTTTCTAATTATATTAGAGAGTCAGAAGCTTGATGTCATCTTAGGAATGTCGTGGCTGCACCATCATGGTACTGTTCTCGACATCGTTCCACGTGTGGTTCATTTGAACTCTCCACTACATGAACCACACACTCTCATTCTAGACCGCCTTATCCAAGAAATTCCAGCCACATATAACATGGAAGCCAAAAAGCTTGAAGACATTCTTGTTTTTTGTGAATATCCGAACGTGTTTCTCGATGACCTTCCGGGTATGCCACCGGATAGGGATATCATGTTCAAGATTGAAGTCATTCCGGGAGCCACGCCTATGTCTCGAAGGCCGTACAAGATGGCATCCAATGAGTTGGCGGAATTAAAGGAGCATTTGAAAGACCTGCTGGACAAAGATCTCATATGCCCAAGTTCATCACCTTGGGGCTGCTCCGCTTTATTTGTGAAGAAGAAGGACAAGACGTTACGTCTATGTGTGGACTATCGTCCGCTCAACACCGTGACGATCAAGAACAAGTATCCACTACCGCGCATCAATATTTCATTCGATCAATTAGTGGGTTCTAAAGTATTCTCAAAGATGGATCTTCGGTCCGGATATCATCAAATAAAAATCCGACTGGAGGATATACCGAAGACGACATTCTTGACAAGATACGGGCTCTATGAATATCTCGTCATGTCGTTCGGGCTTACCAACGTGCCGGCTCACTTCATGTACCTCATGAATTCTGTTTTCATGCCGGAGTTGGACAAGTTTGTCATGGTCTTCATCGACGACATTCTAGTGTATTCAAAATCGGTGGAAGGACACGCCAACCACTTGCATATCGTGTTTCAATGATTGCGAGATCATAAGCTTTATGCAAAATTCAGCACGTGTGAGTTTTGGATCAGCCAAGTACAGTTTCTGGGTCACATTATTTCAGCGGAGGGCATCGCTATTGATCCAAGCAAAATTGTGCAAGTGATGAAATGGAAGTCTCCAACGTCCATACATGGAGTTCACAGCTTTCTCGGATTAGCGGGATATTATCGGAGGTTCATTTCGAGCTTCTCAAAGATTGCTAAACCAATGACGGAGCTACTGAAAAGGGGGACTAAATATATTTGGAGCAAGGCATGTGAGGATGCACTCCAAGCATTGGTGAAACAGCTCACAACAGCCCCAGTGCTAGCTCAGCTGGATACGACCAAATCTTTCAATGTTTATTGTGATGTGTATGGTATTGGTCTCGGCTGCGTGTTAGTGCAAGAAGGTCGCGTGATCGCATATGGATCACGACAGTTCCGAAATCATGAGCAGCATTATCCAACTCATGACTTTGAGCTCGCTGCCATGGTACTATCTTTGAAAATGTGGAGGCATTATTTACTCGGAAATCTAGTGCACCTCTACACCGATCACAAGAGCCTGAAATATATCTTCACTCAGAAGGAGCTGAATATGCGGCAGCGAATATGGTTAGAACTGATCAAAGATTATGAGATTGTGAATGTGGCCTAGAGGTGGGTGAATAGGCCTTTTGAATTTCCTGCACACTTAATAGAATCATCAAAACTTGGTTGGCCGGACTAGTCCGGTCGTGTGGGCGGACTTGTCCGGTGTGCTAGAAATATGTGTGTTGATCAGGTGTTATTTGGGAAACTAAATTTCTTTAGCAGCGGAAATGAGAACAACTGATATTTTTGTTTGAGATTAATGTAAGAATGCAAGTGAAAACTTATAATTGCCTTAGATTGTTGTTTAGCGCTCAAGTGATCTAATGAACAAAATGTAAAGGAAATAAGGCACAAGACACATGAATTTTTCCCGAGGTTCAATCTCACCACAAGATCTACGTCCTCGTTGAGGAAGCTCACACACAGCCGGGTCTCCAACCCTTTCCCTCTTCAAGTGACCATGAAGGCCGACTTGATTCCACTATCACGGGTAAGCACCAAGTTTGAGGGGCAACCTCACAAGTTGAGGGCTCCCACGAGAATTGCAACGAAAGAAGTGATCAAATACACTCAAAAGTATTACAATGCAGAGTATGAGTGTAGAAAGATCAAACCCCAAGAGCTCGCAATGAAGGAACGACGATCTCCCAATCCTGAATACAAGTGTTCAATTGATTTCACTCTTTTTGCACTTTAGATATGTGGGGAGATGTGTTTTGGGCTCTTGGGACGAAGTGGCGACACTAGTGTTTGTGTTTGCAGCAGTATATGTCGTGTGTATCTTTTGGAAGGCCATGGATTCTCTATTTATAGGGTTTCCAAAGAGTAACCGTTGAAAAAACCTAACACCGGACTAGTCCGGTGCAAGTCCGGACTTGTCTGGTCTCAGTGTACTTTGAAGTCCAGAAAGTCTGCCGGACTAGTCCGGTCTAAGCTCGGACTAGTCCGGTGCTGTGTGAAGGTGAGCTCTAGAAAGTTCAACAGACTAGTCCGCGGACTAGTCCGATCTCCACAGAAGGGAGACTCCAGAAAGATCAACAGACTAGTCCGGTGAACACGCGTACTAGTCCGGTCTCTCAATATGAGAGACTACAGAAAGTTCAACAGACTAGTCCGGTGGACACACGGACTAGTCCGGTCTCCCAATTTGAGAGATTCCAGAGAGTTCAACGGACTAATCCGGTCCATGATCGGACTAGTCCGGTGCATTGTGAGTTTTAAGTTAATTTTAAGCCCTTACCCCAGCGCAAAGTTGTGAGCTCTTGAAGTGTGTCTTTCATACACTCCCTATACATCAAAATCTAATTTTGATCCTCCAAGCTCCATCAAAGTATACCTCTTTGGACACCACTCCATTTTTCACCTTTTGGTGTGCACCGAGCTGTTTCACTTATCTGTCCTGCAGTCATCTCAATAGTTTCATTAGGATCTCATATGTTTGTCATCAATTAGCCAAAACCCACAAGGGATATCTTAGATGCACTTACAATCTCCCCCTTTTTGGTGATTGATGACAACCATTTGAGATATCACAATTGAGAATAAAAACTTGATTTTCATAAGGTGTGCACATATGAGAATAACAATGACTCCATAGAAAAACTTCTCACATATGCACACACCTTATGGTGGGGTGCCTAACAGGTGTGTGATCAACAAGGTGTGATGAAGTAAAGGTAATCAATAATGAGCATAGAGATAATCATTCAAGCAACAATAAGCATCACACATAAGAGAAGAAATAGTGCATTACAAGGTTTTTAAAAAATAAGTACATGTCCTTGATCACAAAAACATAAAGACACCAACTAGAGATGGTTTCAAACTACTAGTCTCAATCTCTCCCCCTTTGGTATCAAAGCACCAAAAAGGGAAAAATTGAGGGGAATCACTCATCGCCACTCTCTTCTTTAGTCTCGGTCCTGTCCTCATCTTCACCACCATCATCATCATTCACCAGAGCAGACTCTTCCTCGGAGTCCTCGAAAGCGGGCGGGGATCCCACCGGCTCAATCTCCAGCTTGTCACAGAAGCTTTGATGTTGGCATTGACATATTGTTGATGCTTCTTCTGCCTGACTTCTTTCTTGCGGTAGCAGACAAAGATAGAGGTGAGCATTTTTAGCATTTTGAGTTTGTTTAGTCCTCCTCTCAGCTTCAGGGGAGGGAGGTGCATCAGGAGCCGAGGGTAGAGTGTACTCGGTGGGCTTTTGCGGCTTCAATCCCGTATGAGCGACATCCTTGATAAACTCAAGTCCCGTCACTTTCTCAATCATGAACATGATGTACGGGGCATACCTGCATGATCTGTTGGGAGTGATTGAGATGTTCACAATGTCATTGTAGATGTACTCAAAGACATTGAATGGTCTCCTTCCACTAATGACCTTCATTAGGGTCCTCAAGGTTCCTTGTATAGTCCCAGCATCTCCATCTTTCGGGGCTATTGTCTTCCTCAAGATTCTGTTGAGAACCACAAAGAAGGGCTTTAGATATTTGCTGTTAGGAGGCACATAGGGAATCCTTGTGTCATAGAGGAACTTGAGCTCATCCTTCTCCAAGGGTTGCAAATTGTGGATGACAAGATCATGATTCAGAGTATGTTCAAGGTGAAGAATTCTTGCAAACTCATCATAAGTAACACTATACTTGGAACCATGGGTCATCCAAGTAAGACTTTCTCCATCACCTCGAGCAAAGTAGAGGGTAGAGTAGAATTGGGTGATGATTTCATTGTTCCAGTCATTCTCAAAAGAAAACAGTTCCTTCAGTCCGTGCCTCTCCAGGGACTCAACCACCTCACGAAAGGCAGGATATTTCTTCGACTGCATGTACCCAATGTTCACCCATTGACTCTTCACAACGGGATTCTTCATCTTCATGTACACATGCTCGTAGTAGTCGGCATGGAAGTTGCTCCAAAATATTGGGTCTGAGCATTGCCGAGGTTGATCATACACATTAACCTGCCTGAAGCTATCGGCAAGCTCACCTCCTTTTCCGGTGAAATCCTTACTCGAGCGCTGCCTGTTGCGGTGACTTGGGTTCTTCATCTTCAGGGGCCCAATGGGACCACTAGCAAGCCCCTTTTCTTTGTTGAGAGTCCTCTTTGGCCCTGAGGAGCTCTCGCCAGCTCTTCCTTGGGCCTTCTTAACAACGACCTTCCTTTTCTTGGGCAAATTGTCATTGGAGGGTGGAGAGTGCACATTGACATCATGTCTTTTCTTTATGTATCTCTCCTTGGCTCTCTTCACTTTTTCACGTTCAACTTCTTCATCAACGTGGAAAGAGTTGTCATCAGAGCTTGAAGACATCTTGCCTAATAAGGAGTTCATGGATTCGACGAGAAAGAATCAAGAATTGAAGGAGATGTGAGGATTCAAATGTCATATACCGGACTTGTCCGGTTTCAGAGGGCGGACTTGTCTGGTGTACTGGATTAGTCCATATCTGAGAGCCGGACTAGTCCAGCCTGGCATTAGAACCCTAACAAAACCTATGAATCACAGCTTCTATCTAAGGATGCAAGGGTGCAAGAAAGTGAAAGGAATAGATCTTTGAAGCTAATGTACTGCCTTGGAATCAAGGGAAACAAGCTAGAACTAGAAGAGTTGGGAGTTTGATTAGGGAGAAATTTACCAAGATTTGAAGATTCGCGTTGAAGGAGCACGAATCTGTCTGGATGAGTATGGAGAGGAGTATCAACTCGTCAAGGGGAGGATTTCCCACGGAGAAAACTTGGATTTTGAGGGCTCAACTCGAAAATAACTTTTGGGGGCTAGGGTTTGAGAGGTGAGGGCTCAACTCAAAGTGGAGGGAGGTTTGAAATTTGGGTCGACTAGCTGCTTATATACGCGGCCGATCAGACTAGTCCGGTCAAAGGACGGACTAGTCCGGTGCCCCTGGAAAACCTAGAAAGAGGGACTGTCCAGACTAGTCCGGTGGCAAACCTGACTAGTCCGGTGTCACTGGAAAAACTAAGGATTTAGAGATAACTAATAGTGATCCAAGGACAAGTTTTGCAAATAATCTTGGTACTTATGACCAGAAAGTAATCAACAATTAAAAATGGTCATAAACTCCAAGATTTATTCATTAAAATTAGTTTTCTTAGAAGAAAAAGAGGTGAGGGGCAGTTTTAGCAATAAAATGTAACATTTGAAGTATCAACCAGATGCACAACGTTTCAAGCCACATTTCGAGAGTCAAGAATATTAAGTTCGTTTCTAAGATCACAAAACCTTTTCTCATCCAATGGTTTGGTAAAAATATCAGCAAGTTGTTTTTCGGTCCTAACATGTGAAATAGCAATGTCACCTTTTAATGAATGATCTCTAAGAAAATGATGACGGATATCTATGTGCTTAGTTCTTGAGTGCTCTACAGGGTTGTGTGCAATTTTTATAGCATTTTGATTTTCACATAGAAGCGGGATATGGTTAAGATTGTAGCCATAGTCCCTAAGGGTTTGTCGCATCCAAAGTAGTTGTGCACAACAACTACCGGCTGCAACATATTCTGCTTCTGCTGTGGAAAGTGCAATGGAGTTTTGCTTTTTAGATGACCAAGAAACTAGGGACCTACCAAGAAATTGACAAGTCCCTGACGTGCTCTTTCTATCGACTTTGCATCCTGCATAGTCGGCGTCGGAATACCCTATCAAGTTAAATTTGGATCCTTTGGGATACCAATGGCCCAAGTTGGGTGTGTGCACAAGGTACCTTATGATTCTTTTTACCGCAATTAAGTGACACTCTTTAGGTGCGGCTTGAAACCTTGCACACAAGCAAACACTAAGCATAATATCTGGCCTAGATGCACATAAATAAAGTAAGGAGCCGATCATGGACCGATATACCTTTTGGTCCACATTTGGACCGTCTTCATTGAGGTCGAGATGTCCGTTAGTGGCCATGGGTGTCTTGATGGGCTTGGCTTTGTCCATATTAAATTTCTTGAGAATGTACTCTGTATATTTGGTTTGGCTTATAAATGTACCTTCTCTTAATTGCTTCACTTGGAATCCCAAGAAGAACTTCAATTCGCCCATCATTGACATCTCGAACCTATCTATCATAATTTTGCTAAATTCTTCACAGAAAGATTTGTTAGCGGATCCAAAGATAATGTCATAAACATAAATTTCACATACGAATAGGTGATCATCACAATGTTTAGTGAAAAGTGTATAGTCAGCTTTACCAATTTTGAATCCATTTTGAATTAGAAAATCTCTAAGACACTCATACCAAGCTCGAGGAGCTTGTTTGAGGCCATAGAGAGCCTTATGCAGTTTGTAGACATGGTTGGGATACTTTTGGTCTTTGAATCCTGGTGGCTGCTCCACATAAACTTCCTCCTTGATTGGACCGTTTAAGAAAGCGCTTTTGACGTCCATTTGATACAGCTTAAAATTATGGTGAGTAGCATATGCCAATAAAATACGAATGGACTCAAGTCTAGCTACAGGAGTGAAAGTTTCATCGAAGTCCAAACCTTCGACCTGAGAATAACCTTTGGCCACCAATCTTGCTTTATTTCTTGTTACTACTCCGTGTTCATCTTGCTTGTTCCGAAAGACCCATTTGGTTCCAACTATGTTCGCCTTTGGTCTCTCCACCAGCTCCCACACTTCATTTCTCTTGAAGTTGTTCAGCTCCTCTTGCATTGCAATCACCCAATCTGGATCCCTTAAGGCTTCTTCTACCCTGTATGGTTCCAGAAAAGACACAAAAGAATAGTATTCACAGAAATTTGCAACTCGAGATCTAGTAGTTACTCCCTTAGCAATATCTCCAATGATATTGTTGACAGGGTGGTCTCTTTGCACGCTCTGGTGTACTCTTGGGTGTGGAGCTTGTGTAGTTGCTTGTTCTTCATTATCTTCATGTGCATTGTCTCCCCCTAGATCATTGCTTCCATGATTGTCCAGATCTTCTTGATCTTCCTCCTCTTGATCTTGTGCAAGGGCTCCCCCTTGATCATTGCCTCCGTGTTGAGGTTCATCTTGTGCATTTGAGTCGAATGTTTACTCTTGTGGTAAGATATCACCAAGTCCCATTTTCTTCAGTGCTTCATAGGGAGCTTCCTCTTTATCTAGCACACACTTATCAACTTGCCCCACTTATGAGCCTTTAGATTCATCGAACACTACGTCATGTGCTACTTCAACAAGGCCGGACACCTTGTTGAAGACACGATAGGCGTAGGCATTCAATTCATAACCGAGCAAGAATCCTTCATCAGACTTCGAAGTCAACTTCGAGGCCCTCTATTTCTTGTTCAGAATAAAACATTTGCAACCAAAAACTTTAAAATAAGAAACATTAGGCTTTTTACCGGTAAGGAGCTCATACGGAGTTTTCTTCAGTAGTCGATGGAGGTACAGTCGATTCGTGGCGTGACAAGCGGTGATCACCGCTTCTGCCCAAAATCGATCTGACGTCTTGTATTCATCCAACATAGTTCTGGCCATTTCAATCAATGTTCTGTTCTTTCTTTCGGCCACTCCATTTTGTTGAGGGGAGTAGGGTGCCGAGAATTCATGCTTTATCCCTTCTTCATCGAGAAACTCTTCAACTTGGAGGTTCTTGAATTTTGTCCTGTTGTCACTTCTGATGTTCTTTATGGTTGATGAGTATTCGTTCTGAGCTCTTTTCAAGAACTTCTTGAGGATCCCCTGAGTTTCTGATTTATCATACAAGAAAAATACCCAGGTAAATCTTGAAAAATCATCAACAATTACTAAATCGTATTTGTTACCGCCGATGCTGATGTACGAAATTTGACCAAAGAGATCCATGTTGAGGAGTTCCAGTGGTTTTGCGGTAGTCATCACATTCTTGGCGGGGTGTGGTGCTCCGACTTGTTTTCCTGCTTGACAAGCGCTACACGGCCTGTCTTTTTCAAAAACCACATCCTTAAGACCACGGATGTGACCACCTTTTAGAAGTTTCTGCAGATTTCTCATCCCAACATGGGCTAGCCGTCTATGCCACAGCCATCCCATGTTGGTCTTAGCAACCAAGCAAGTGTTGAGTTTGGCTTTATCTTTGTTGAAGTCAACAAGATAGAGCTTTCCCTTCAACATTCTCTTGAATGCAATCGAGTCATCGCTTCTTCTAAAAACGGTCACACCCTCATTAGTGAATAAACAGTTGTAACCTTTGTCGCATAGTTGGTATATTGACAAAAGGTTATAATCTAGAGAATCTACATGTAAAACATTAGATAATGTGTGTTGAGCAGATATTTCAATGTTACCGCTACTAAGGACCTTTCCTTGGCTGTTGTCTCCGAAGTATATGCCTTCACTTGGATCCTTGTTATATTCGTACTCCATAAAAATACTTCTCTCTCCGATCATGTGATTTGTGCATCCTCTATCTAGCACCCATTTAGACCCACCGGAGGAATAAGCCTGCAAAAAAGAATTATTCCTTGGTTTTAGGTACCCAATCTTGCTTGGGTCCTCTCAGGTTAGTCACAAGAGTCTTGGGCACCCACACACAAGTTTTTAAGTTCTTGTGGCGTGGCCCTATATATTTAGCAATGACTTTTCCATGTTTGGCTTTCGTAAGAACATAGGAAGCATCAAATGTATGAAACAATATTTGTAAATCAGATTCATGGGATTTTTCCTTACCAAAGACAATTCTATTCTTAGCATGTTTGGGAGTAAACATGTGTTTGTTCCTGTCAAAACCAAGCCCATCTTTGACATTAGGAGGTCTAGTGACCATATATGCACTGCGTGCATATTTGATCTTCTCCTTATCAAAGATGCCACTTGGAGGGGCATGCATATTATGAGAAGTTGAAGTATTAGAAATAACATTCTTCTTACTATAGCAGGTGCAAGTTCCGATTGTTGTCGAACTCATATCTTTGGAGGAAGAGCTCTTGGAGGAAGAGGAGTCACTTTGCTTGAGCGACTCAACTTGCACCTCAAGGATCTTGTTAACTTTTGACAAGTTAGCAAGTTCTTCCTTGATTGCAATATGCGAGTCTTCCAGCTTTGAGTAAGTTTCCTTACTCAAGGCTAGCTCAACCTCAAGCGACTCGTTCTTCTCTCTTTCAAGCTCAAGAAGCTTTTCAACTTCTTGATATCTCTTCCTTTCACGAATGAGCATATATCTTGTCAGTTAAGAAGTTCCTCTTTTTCAAAGATTTTGTTCGACAACATTTCCATTTTCTTTAGAGGAATTCTACTTAGTCCTCTAAACATTTATTCATTATCACTAGAGCTATCAAAGTCATCAATAGAGGAATTTAGCGTAGGAGGAGTGAGTCGTACCTTTTTCTTTCCTTCCTTAGCCATAAGGCAAGTGTGGTTGTTCATATCCCATCTTTCCATGTTTGGGAAGAGTGTGGCCTTCATAGTAGGTTTCTTGATTGTGATAGTGGCCATCTCTTCTTCTTCATCGGAGGAGGACTCATCGTTTGAGTCCCACTCCTTGCCAATGTGAGCTTGATGGGCTTGTCTTCTCTTTCTGAAATTCTTCTTTTCTTGAGATCTTGTTTCCTTCTTCCTTTTGTTTTCTTCATAAGGGTAGTCCATCATGAAGTGACCATACTCTCCACAGTTGTAGCAAGTGCGTCGAGCCTTGGATTTTCCTTTATCCTTGCTTTTACCTTCATTTGAGTTATTGCCATGTCTTCTTTTCATCATTCGCTTGAACTTCTTGATAAAGAGTACCATTTATTCATCATCAAGATCGGTGCTCTCATCGCTTGTATGCCCATCGTCTTGATCTTCACGAGTTTCTTTGAGTTTGGGTCGGCATGTTGCTTTGAGAGCAACCTCTTTCTTTTTGGAGGAAGTGATTTCGGCCAAGTCTTTGATGTATTGTGCCTCTTTCTCCATCATTTCATGATTTATGATCTTCCCCAACAACTCATCGGGAGTCATTTTGTGAAACCCAGGGCTTTCTCTAATCATTGAGCAAAGTGTGACATTTATTGGCATGAAGGCTCTAATCGTTCTCTTGACCATCTCGTGATCCATCCATTTCTTACTTCCATAGGCATGAATTTTGTTGATGGGTGCCTTCATCCGGTTGTACATGTCTTGAGGTGATTCGCCTTCTTCAATAGCAAATCTCCCCAACTCTCCTTCAAGCATCTCAATTTTAGCTTCACGAACCGACCTATTTCCTTCGTGAGCTGTCTTGAGTGTATCCCATATTTCCTTTGCACTTTCTAAGCCATCGATCTTGGTGAATTCCTCTCTGCTTAGTGATGATGTGATCACGGCGACGGCTTGTGCATTTCTGTGAATCTCTTGTTCTTGTTCTAGGGTGAGTTCTTCATCCATGTCCGGGATATCTATGCCAGTGCAAACAATGTGCCACAGACTAGGATTTAGGGATATTAGATGCATCTTCATGTTGTACTTCCACATGGTATAGTCGCTTCCGTCAAACTGTGGAGGTTTTCCAATAGGAATGGAAAGATAGTGATTGTTTGAATTGAGACGGTTGTAGTTGTAAGGATGTTGGGAGTAGTCGTGATGACCACTCCCCGTCGTCTTCTCTTCTTCTTTTCCCTTTTGTCCTAGCAGTTTCTTTCTCAGGAGTGCCTTTAGTTGTCGCACTTCTTCGTCATCGTGTGGGCTCTCTTTCAGCACATCAAAGGCTTTAGTTTCTTGTTCCTCCTCATTAATGTTCATCTTTGAGATATCGTTGTTCTTCTTAGAGGCCATTGATCTCTCCGAGATGTGAGTCTCATTAGCGGAGAACCTTGCTCCGATACCAATTGAATGTGGCCTAGAGGGGGTGAATAGGCCTTTTGAGTTTCCTGCACACTAAATAGAATTGTCAAAACTTGGTTGGCCGGACTAGTCCGGTCGTGTGGGCGGACTTGTCCGGTGTGCTAGAAATATGTGTGTTGATCAGGTGTTATTTGGGAAACTAAATTTCTTTAGCAGCGGAAATGAGAACAACTGATATTTTTGTTTGAGATTCATGTAAGAATGCAAGTGAAAACTTATAATTGCCTTAGATTGATGTTTAGCACTCAAGTGATCTAATGAACAAAATGTAAAGGAAAAAGGCGCAAGACACACAAATTTTTCCTGAGGTTCGATCTCACCACGAGATCTACGTCCTCGTTGAGGAAGCTCACACAGAGTCGGGTCTCCAACCCTTTCCCTCTTCAAGTCACCATGAAGGCCGACTTGATTCCACTATCACGGGTAATCACCAAGTTTGAGGGGCAACCTCACACGTTGAGGGCTCCCACGAGAATTACAACGAAAGAAGTGATCAAATACACTCAAAAGTATTACAATGCAGAGTATGAGTGTAGAAAGATCAAACCCCAAGAGCTCGCAATGAAGGAACGACGATCTCCCAATCCCGAATCCAAGTGTTCAATTGATTTCACTCTTTTTGCACTTTAGATGTGTGGGGAGATGTGGTTTGGGCTCTTGGGACGAAGTGGCGGCACTAGGGTTTGTGTTTGCAGCAGTATATGTCGTGTGTATCTTTTGGAAGGCTGTGGATTCTCTATTTATAGGGTTTCCAAAGAGTAACCGTTGAAAAACCCTAACACCGGACTAGTCCGGTGCAAGTCCGGTCTTGTCCGGTCTCAGTGTACTTTGAAGTCCAGAAAGTCTGCCGGACTAGTCCGGTCCAAGCTCGGACTAGTCCGGTGCTGTGTGAAGGTGAACTCTAGAAAGTTCAACGGACTAGTCCGCGGACTAGTCCGATCTCCACAGAAGGGAGACTCCAGAAAGATCAACGGACTAGTCCGGTGAACACACGGACTAGTCTGGTCTCTCAATATGAGAGACTACAGAAAGTTCAATGGACTAGTCCAGTGGACACACGGACTAGTCCGGTCTCCCAATTTGAGAGATTCCAGAGAGTTAAATGGACTGGTCCGGTCCATGATCTGACTAGTCCGGTGCATTGTGAATTTTAAGTTAATTTTAAGCCCTTACCCCAGCGCAAAATTGTGAGCTCTTGAAGTGTGTCTTTCATACACTCCCTATACATCAAAATCTAATTTTGATCTTCCAAGCTCCATCAAAGTATCCCTCTTTGGACACCACTCCATTTTTCACCTTTTTGTGTGCACCGAGCTGTTTCACTTATCTGTACTGCAGTCATCTCAATAGTTTCATTAGGATCTCATATGTTTGTCATCAATTAGCCAAAACCCACAAGGGATATCCTAGATGCACTTACAGATTGAAATTCATTACCATCATGGCAATGCAAATGTAGTTGCCGATGCGCTGAGCCGCAAGTCTCACGTCAATAATCTGTCCATTACCCCGATGGAAGAGGACGAACCGAGTTTATACTTGGTTCCATATGGAGTGTTATATAATCTTGCTCTCATCCCTACCATACGAGAGGAGATTATGGAAGCTCAAAAGAAAGACGTGGGTATGTCGCACATTAGGAGGAGAATGAAGAGTGGGGAAATGAAGTGTTTCCGGAGTGATGAACATGGTACTCTATGGTTCAAAGACCGTATAGTGGTACCCCGTCATATGACACTTCGGAAGAAAATCTTGGACGAAGATCACTTATCCAAGTACTCTATTCATCCGGGCAGCAACAAGATGTACCAAGATTTGAAAACCAGATTTTGGTGGACACGGATGAAAAGAGAGATTGCAAAGTACGTGTCCGAGTGTGATACGTCTCGGTGGGTGAAAGCGGACCACATGAGGAAAGCCGGACAGCTGCAACCACTGAATATTCTGGCGTGGAAATGGGAGGACATTAGTATGGATTTCATCGTCGAGTTACCTCTCACCTTCCACAAGCATGATTCGATTTGGGTGATTGTCGATTGACTAACCAAATCAGCTAATTTCATCTCTGTACATACGAAGTACATTGCCAAGAAATATGCGGAGTTATATATCGCAAGAATCATGTGATTGCACAGAGTTCCCCGGACAATTATTTCAGATTGTGGTGCGCTGTTTATCGCTCATTTTTGGGAGCAGCTGCATGCATCATTGGGGATAAAACTGATCCAAAGCTCCGCATATCACCCGCAGACCGACGGTCAAACTGAACGGGTGAATCATGTTTTGGAAGATATGCTACGCGCTTGTGCCATCCACCACGGTAAAAATTGGAATGATCATTTACCGTTGGCGGATTTCTTATATAACAATGGATATCAAGCTAGCATCAAGATGGTGCCATATGAAGCTCTCTATGGCCAGAAATGTCACACACCACTCAACTGGTGTGAATCCGGCGAGCGGGTTATTTACGGAATTAATCTTGTATATGAAGCCGAAGAACGAGTACGAGTGATCCAAGCCAATCTCAAGGCTGCTCAATATCGTCAGAAAAGCTATGCGGATAAAAGACGTCGACCTCTCCACTTCGACATCAGAGACCACGTTTATCTCCGTGTCTCTCCGATGAAAGGTATTCATCATTTCAGAGTGAAGGGAAAACTTGCTCCACGATTCATCGGTCCGTTTGCAGTCATTGAAAAATGCGGACACGTGGCCTATCGTTTGGAGTTACCGGTGTCACTTTCAGGAGTTCATAATGTATTCCACATTTCTCAGCTGCGGAAGTGTCTTATATCCTCAGCTGAAATCTGCACCGAATACATTGAAGCTCTCCAACCGGATATCTCTTATTCTGAATATCCGATCTGGATTATCGATGAAAAGACTCGCACCACAAGAAACCGTACTTTGTACTTCTACAAAGTCTTGTGGAGCAACCATACTGCTGAGTAAGCGACATGGGACAGCGAGGATTATCTCCGATCAAACTATCCAGATTTATTATCATCTTGTATCCGGTAATCTTTTCACCTCCGTCTCTTTTACTTGTAATCTCGGGACGAGATTCTTTTAAGGGGAGAGGAATGTAAAAGCCCTAAATTCAAGTTACAAAGTTCATATAGGAGAATTTAAATTTGGATAGGCAAAAGAAATCAATTGGAAACTGAGAAATCAAACCAATTTAAGCTTCAATAGAAGGAATTCAAAAAAATCAAATTAGCTCCTGTTCAAACTTTGCCAAATTAAAAATCTGAGCTTACCATTAATTTCAAATATTCAAAATATCCTCTCTGTAGAGTTTCAAAACTTTTGAAGCCCAATTGCTATTTAATTCAGTGGCTCCATTGAATTCCATTCAAATTCGAATTCAAATTTGAAATTCAATTGAAACTTGATCAATTTGAAGTTTTGATTTCAGAATCAAATCCCATATATTTAGTTGAGCCTATCCACAAAGTTTCATGAATTGTGGACATCAGTTAGAATGATATTTCTTTGTCCAGAGAAGGATTGAGATGAAGGGGCTGTGGGGACCACTGTCCAGTGTCTCACATACGTGCACCACCTCCTCTCTGCTCTCCCCGCGCTTCAATGTCAGGAGAGCTCGACACCACAATTTCCAAGCACCCAGGCAAGCAGCTCGGTGGCAAGATGTATTTAAGGCATCCTCATCCCCTCCCCATACTCATTCCCCCACGCCATCGACCAGAGCCAGCATCGCTTGTTGCTCTTTTTTCCTGGGAAAAACATAGCACTGCCGCCTTTCTTCCCTCCCGGGTGAGCACCTCGGTCCTACCTATTTTCTCTTTGACGCAAACAGCAAAGATGGCACCAAGGCTATGATCTATCATCTCCACTCCTTAGCTCGTCTTTTTGCTCACTGTTTTACTGGTATTTTGAAGTTCCGCGGACATCGTCGTTGTGCCACTGTCGGACCTTCTCTGCATCACCGTGGAGCCAAGGTTCTAGGCTGTGTCGTGCTTCACTGTCAACTACAAAAAGGTGCGCCTGCACCCATCTTATACTAAGGTGAAGACCGTTCGCCGTTTTGTCCTTTATCGATTTCGTATTTCCAGTTTCCCCGACAGCATGATCATAACCTTGAAACTAGGTCTCCACTTCGATTCAGTTTCCAGGAAGAACTGGACTTTAATCCAGTGAGGTAGTATGCTCACCATCTCCTAGCACACCCATCTGCCAAGAATAAACGGAAATAATTGAGTGAAGGCCAAGCTATTCGAGTTTTTCCCCGCCGCCATGGAAAAAGGTGTCGGGTCCCATCGAAGTCGACTTTGCTGGCGATTTCATCCCTTTTTCTCCCTATGGTCATCTTCCTCCTGCTCCCAGGAACGTTCCCAGCCTTTCAGTGAGCTTCTTGTGCCATTCCCGAGCAATTCCGGCCATCGCCAAAACCGTAGCTCCGCCGCCGCCGTCGTACGCTCATTTACGACCGTCGCTGACTCGTCTAGACCTCACCATCATGTTACGCGTCCGATTTTAGGGTTAGGCAGTCAAGACTGGGCCGAGAGGAGGTCGACGAAGCTATCCCAGTGAGCTCGCGGGCGCTGCACCACCGCGGCCGAGCGGCGCGTCGCGAGGTTAAAGAAGCCTCGCAGGCCCCGCAGATCAGCGACGGTTTCCCCTCCCCTTGGATCTGCTGTGGCCACCAGATTTACTGCGGCTGTGCGGGTTGATCTCTATGGCCCATGTGTGGCCCAGCTGCGATTGGGTCATTTTAAATAGTGGGACCCAGTTGATTAATTCAAACATTTCCTTTTCCCATTTAATTCCAGATTTCATTCAAAATCTAAAATCCATTTCTCCTAGTAGGATTGCTCAAAAACTTCCAAATAAATTCTGGTAGACTCATTTTGATCCCTAGTTTGCAGTGGTGCAATTTGATGGACATTGTCGGAGTGTGATTCCAGCAATTCTCCCGGGACTACCGTTGGCAGCCCCGGAGTTTGTAGTTCGGTTGTGGGCGCGCAGAGATTCAGAACAGGATGATGAGGTGACACGAGGATTTACGTGGTTTGGGTCGCCTGAGCGTAATACCCTACTCCACAGGTGTGTGTTGTTGTTGTATTGAGTGTCTGAGCGCTTGAGTATGAAAGACTAGAGTGACTCGCCACAGCGTGCGTGTGCCTATGTGTCACTCTGGAAGTCCTCCCCTGTGTATCGCCCGACCAGTCCTTTTATAGTACAAGGACTGGTCGTTACATCGTTAGCCTGGACCGACATGTGGCCCTGGCGGTTACTGATGCTTAATACACAACTAATGTGCTTAATCACCCTTAATAGCGTGGTAACGCGCCTTGACAGTGGCGTTACTGGTATTAAGGGCCCTCTGATTGTGTGTCATTAAGATAGCATTAATGACACTTAATCGGGTCTTGAGGTCTTTAATGTTCCTTGAAGGTCTGAGCCGTTGGAAGTCCACCACTCTGCCTGTTGAGGTTGAAGGTCCGGCGGTTGGACACATGGCAGCTCCGGAGCTTACTGTCTTGGACGAGTAGGTCCGGTGCTGTTGTACATGTGTCGGTACCGGAGCTTCCCTCTGTCGGGGGTTAGGTCCGAGGGTGCCACACAAGTATCTAGTCTTGAGCTTTCCCATGTGTGGGATGTAGCTCCGGTTTAACGATACACGTGGCAGCACTGGGACTAACCATAGAAGGGAGGCCTTCGGAGGTCTTCGGAGGTCCGGTTCCGTATGACATGTGGGGCCTTCGGAGGTCTTCAATTCAGACAGGTGGAGTTCCTTTGAGCTCTTTGCAGTCCCAAGGGGTATCCGGTACGCAGGGTACCGATAGTGGCCCCCTGGGCTCACCTCTCGAAGAGACTTTTTGGATTAAGTCCTTATGCTGGAGGTGGGTCCATTCTTCGATTTTTGCGCCGTGTCTTCTAGGGTCTTTAGATGTGCCGTTGAGGTGATGGTTCGCAGTTAAACCATCGCCATGTGGCGTCCCCAGGATGCGGCAGGTGAGATCTGCGTGTGCGGATCTCACGCAATTGAAGGTCGCCGGTTCCCAATACGAAAGCCATATCGGTTCCGCGCGCCCTGTCAGGTCGCTGCCCTTAAGCTTCCCGCCTCTCATGATGACAACTATTTGCCTGGGGTAAGGACCTCGACTTGATCATCAAGGTGGCTCCGGGCCCCCTTGTCATTGGCAGGGTGAATTTTTTGAATTGTATCATTGGCCCCTTTGCGGTTTCCATCCAAGCATTGCGGGGGCTTACTTAAGAAGGAAAGCGCGCACCGTTTGGAGATTCTTTACTCCTTCATTTGAACTTACGCTAGAATCCTCCAAACTTTTGCTTGCTTTTCATCTCTCGCCCCGCTGTGTTACGATGAATTTGGGACTCCCCAAGAGCCGTATTGGGAGAAAGAAGGAGTTGTCTAGGGTCCGGACCTACATGGGTTGGTCCAGTGACTCCTTCGACAATGAAATTCGCTGCGGCAAGCTTCCCTTCGAGAAGGAGCAAGCCGGATATATGGTGTACTTCCTTGGGTATGCCATGGCGGGTTTGATCTGGCCTTTCTCCACTTTCTTTCTGATGCTGCTAGATTTCTATGGTCTGCAGCTCCACCATCTTGGCCCCCACTCAATCTTGCTGGTGGCGAATTTCTTCCACTTTTGCGAGATGTGTGTGGGTGTGCCCCCTTGCGTGGAGTTGTTACGGACTTTCTTCACTGTCCACCCCACCGGGAAGAGTGATGAGTTCATCGGCTTCTACTACTTAGTGAAGCGGAAAAACTCCCTCCTCAAGTACTTGAGATCCTTTCCTTTCGGCAAGTGGGACGACTGGAAGAAAGATCGGGTGGTCATCACCGTCGAGGGACACGAGAGGCTGGAACTGCCTAAAGGCCTCCCTCACGTCGACACTGACACTTTTAGTGACGTGCCGGAGCTGTCGAGGGAGTACAGGCCCATTCTGGACAGAATCCAGGAGTGTGTCGAAGGTAGGGTGACCCCCCAGATGGTCTTCGGCAACTTCTTGATGAACAGGTGGGCCCCGCTGAGGGCTAGGGGGCGACCTGCATGGGCATTCAACAGTGAGATGGACACCAACCGCATTGAGGTTGGTTTGGGCACCAACTTGAACGATGAAGCCTTGAAGACCCATCTCAAGAAGTTCCAGCCTGGGAACATCGGCCCTGGCGACATGTCTCCACCGGTGGCCTTCCTTCCTCTGAATATGATACGAGAGTGCAGAGAGCTCCGGAGAAAGATGCCGCTGTTGGACGACTTGGGTGATGGAGAGGCGATCAACCTTCGGGGTGGCGATCCCCGGAGCTTCAGAGGGTGGCTCCGGTCCTGTCCCAAAGCCAAGAGCTGAAGTCGTAGGCATGGGCAAAGAGTTCGCCGAGCCCTCCAGCCGCAAGAGGAATTTGAAGCACTCTGACGGGAGGTCTGTCAGACATGCTCCTTCCGCAACAGCTCCTTCTCCCTGGTGAGGGAGGTCTTCAACAGTGACACCTACTCCAGCATTGGCGTCTCCCTGGGATGCTAGCTTCGGCCATGTGACTCCGGTACCAGGGCCTGCTAAGGGCTCTATGTCTGAGGGTCCTTCTCAGTCGAGGGGGGCCTCAACCAAGACGTCACTGACGGCAGCAGCAAGCTCTGGGGAGCCTTCTGGAGCTACTATGCCAGTGGCGACAGGGTCCAGTCCTGAGCGTCTGGAGAAGAGGTTCCGCGCTAGCTGGAGCGAAAGCCTTCCAAGGTAAATTTGATTTTTTTACCTCAATTGATAGTTTTTGTTGTAATCGTATTTTGAGTTTCTTCGACCTTCATCCACAGTGTACCCAAAAAAGGGGCTAAAGCTCCGGTTTCTGCAACAGCGGCTGATGTTGTGCAAGCGGAGGCTCTGGCTCCAATCCTAGCGCCGCCCCAGGAGGTGGATGATGCCGCAGCAGCTCCGGCGCTAGCTGTTGTGGGCCTTGACCTCGAGTCATCCCCTGAAGCTCCCGTGGTAGCGTCGGACCACGGGAATGAAGATGTACCAGCGGCACCAGATTCGGATGTTGAAGCTCCAGTTTTGGATGTTGTGATGATAGACACTCCAGCCTCAGAGCTGGAGGTTGCTGCAGTTCCGGCCGTAGAGCCGGATATTGTTGAAGCCCCGGCGGTGGAGCTGGTGGTTGATCAAGTTTCAGCGCCCGAGACGGTTGTCGCAGAGGTGTCGGCGCCCGAGCCGGTGGAGGTCGAAGCGCCAGCGCCTGAACCAGCGGTGGAGGAGGCACCATCGTCGGAGCTGGAAGTGGCCTCAGCTCCGGCCGAGTCTTCAACGCCTGCCCCGGAGGTGATAGTTCCGGAAGTACCCGCACGTGAGCCAGGGTGCCAAGACGAAGCGGCCGGTCCTCCGTCTGAAGGACCAGCTGTTGACGATCTGGCGGCGAGACCTTCAAAGTCAACTCTGGAGGTAGGAACTTCCGTTGCAGGACCTTCCTCGGCGGCGACTGAGGCTATCCCGGAGGGTAGCCCTAGTGTCGCGAAAGTTCAGGGGACCGCTCTTGTAGAGTGGGATCCGATTGTTTTAATGCAGAACCCGCTGGAGTCAGCAGAGAGGACCCCAACAGGTCCAGAGTCGATCCCCCTATCGCTGCCTATCCACAACGCCTGCTCTATCCTTCATCAGGTCCAGCTGGCCATTTACCACGACAACAAGGCCCTCGAGGAGGAGCGCGAAACCCTTAGGAGGTGGCGCAACCGGCTCCAATTCGAGACCAAGCTGGCGCAGACTAGGCCTCCTCAGCATCTCTTTAGTGGCTTTGATTTTTTCTGGATTTGCCTCAATTCCTCGGTGAGTCACCAAGAAACCAAGGAGCTTCCCGGAGCTAACCTCGAAGACACACTTGTTCGGGTTGAGCTTCGTGCGCGTCAGGCATAGCTTGTCAAAGACTGCTTGGAGATTGTCCAGGAGTGAATTCTGGTTCTTCACCTTGACGACGATGTCATTGACGTAGACTTCCACCAGGTCCCTAATCAGTTCCCCAAAGGTTTTGTGCATGGCTCGCACAAAGGTTGAGGCAGCATTTTTGAGACCAAAAGGCATTGCAGTGTAACAGTACAACCCATCTACTGTAATGAAGGCAGTATGCTCTTCATCTTCCTTAGACATTGGAATTTGATTATATCCAGAATATGCATCTAAGAAACACAGTAACTCACACCCGGAGGTAGAATCCACTATTTGATCTATTCTAGGTAGTGGAAATGGGTCTTTTGGGCAGACCTTATTTAAGTTAGTGTAGTCGATGCACATCCGAAGCTTCCCGCCGGCCTTGGGCACAACGATGGTTTGCCAGCCATCGTGGATGATGAACCTCCCAGATGAATCCAGCGTCGAGCAGCTTTGACTTCTTATGTAATGAAGTTCTGCCGCTCAACTGATTGCTTCTGAGGCTTCTGTTGTATGGGTCATGTGTCGGGGTAGATCTTTAGACGGTGCTCAATTACCTCCCTAGGGATCCCAGGCATCTGTGATGGTTGCCATGCAAACACGTCAACATTTGCTTGGAGGAAAGTGTCGAGCGTGAGTTCCTATTTGTCAGTCAGACCCCCTGATATGCGGGTAGTCTGATTGGCATCAGAACAAATTTGGACGACTTTGATGGGTATGTTGGTGTCGCCGCTTGGTTGCACATGAGGTGTAGCACTTCCCTTAAGAGAGTGTTTCAAGGGTATCAAATCCAAGGAACGTTTGTGTAATCTTACGAACTAATCCACCCAAGGACACAAAGTTGTTTGGTAGGCAAGGAAGAGAGAGGAATTCAAAGTATTGATTCTAATTCAAAGGTTTGCGGTAGCTGCTTGCTTCGAGCACAGGTTTACCCCTAGCAACACTAGGCGACTCCTGCCAAGAGCCTATGGCATAGCTGAACGTGGAGGATTACAAAGAACAGATAGGGTTGTCACCACCTACTACCTACCTCTTCAATCCGTGGGTCTATGAGATATTCACTGGTGATTTCTAACCTAAGCACCATGCTTATGTTCTAAATCATAACTCTAGTTGTTTCGAAGACAAAGCTACAAATAGATCCTCTAATAAATTGAAGCAATGAACCCACAAGTAACTACTTGAGCAAACTACTATGAATTGATAATCAAACTTGAATTGAATTCACAAAGGCTTACTTGATTTGAATAACACCTTTGTAGGGGTACAAGTGTAGAAGAGGTACTTGACAAGCCCAAGCCTCCCTCTTCCAAACTCTTCACCACACTCTCCTTCTACTTGGCAGCCTCTAGGACTACTCTAAACCTTTGGAGTGATGTTCTATTCTCAACTTTTTGGTTTGTGTGTGAAGTGACATGTGGGGTTCTATTTATAGGGAGGAGAAGAGTCGGTTCTCGCCACTAAATGCGTGTGAATCAGACACCCATGACCTCTTCAAGCAAGGAGGAGCCAACACATGGTGTTTGACCGCTTTTGGGGGGCAAGAACAAGTCGGCCGACCAGGGGGGGTCAGCCGACCTGGTCTTGGCCTCGTTGGGGTTGTGCTTTTTTCCAGGTCTCTGCCAGGTGGGTCCCCTTGTCTGATATTGGTGCTACACTGTTGTATGGCGTCATATACTTCTGTTTGTGGGCCATTTGATCCATGTGATGACATGTGGTATTGCCTGATTAGTCGAAACCCTAATTTATGGATTACTCCCTGCATGTCTTGGTATTTTGAGTCTGGTATTTTGAGTCTAAATTCGCCTGCATACAAATAAACACCAATACTTGTGGAATTGGTTAGTTCTTAACCCTACCACTATGTTGTGTTTCTCTTTTGTGCATATTATGAGGTGAATTGACGGTATAAATATGGCACTTAAGGACCATCAACAGTTGCCATCTTCGGACAATGGATGAGGTCGTTTGTCGGGGCGTGGGTCGGGCAGCTGTAGCTGCGGTAGGTGTACCGTCCAACAACTTCTTCTAGCCGTTGAACTTCTTCTTTCCACTACCGAAGGCAATATCTTCAGCCTTGGAGGAAGATTTACCAGCCTTCGTAGCTGGTTTGGAGTGCATCTCTCATCCCTACGCAGCTCTAACACATTTGTGAGCTAGGCTAAAGAGCTTCGTGACGCTACTGACATTTTTAGTTGCCAGCTTCTCCAGCATATTCTTGTCTCTAACTCCTTGTCGGAATGCAACAACGATAGAGGAATTGAAGATAGAAGGAATCATATTTCGTACCTGAGAAAATCATTGGATGAACGATCGCAGCAACTATCCCGTCTTCTGTTGTACAAGCGAACAAGTCCAGCTTGGTGCCACGTTGGGTGTAGGAGCTACTGAAGTTGGCGGTGAACTGGCGACATAATTCCTCCCAACTATAGAGGGAGTCAGGAGGTAGACTCATGAACTAGAATCTTGCAGTCCCGGTTAGAGCCACGGGGAAGTAATTGGCCATCACAGCCTTATTGCCTCCAGCTGCGAAGATGGCATGGAGTAAATCTGAAGAAACTCGACGGGGTTAACTGTCCCATTGTATTTCTCCGGCAGATGAGGTCGGAACTTAGGTGGCCACTCGACCATGCAAAGATGCATGGCCAGAGCTGAACATCCTCCCCCCACTCCCAGGGGAGAAGGGTTTTCGCAAGCAACTCACCTCTCGCGAGCGCACTCGATGTGTATGCAGTCATCTTGCCTCATGTAGCGGCGGTCGAGCTCCGATCGGAGGTCCTGCATCGGGAGCCTCGATGCCGTATGAGTGCGGCGAGCCTCGGAGGACAGCGACGTCACTTGCTAGGAGGGCGCACGTCTCCTGTGCTGCAACGCTTGAGGGCCAAGTCTACCAAACAAGGTCATGTTCCTTGAAGGTTCCTGCCCAGCATGGGGTGGACCTTGGTTGTTGATCGCATTAGCTGCAACTGCAACCAAATGCTCTACATCTGCGTGCCATTGTTCCATCGCACCCGGAGGAGCTCCTGGCGCTAGAGGACGCGAAAGAAGAGTCTGTGCTGCATTCAACGCGTTCTCAAGGTTGTTTGTCGATGCAGAGACTGACACGAACACACCATCCTGTTGAGATGGTAGAGGTGGTGGTGGAACGACACCCACCGCAATCACAACGTTGGTCGGCTGCTGCACGTTGGAGGGATTTCCTCCAGTAGGCTGGACAGCCGGTCCGTTGGATGAAGTTGTGACAGAGTTCACCATCTTAAATCTTGAAAGCTTGAAAGCCCCCCTACCTAGCGTGCCAAATGTCAAAGTGTCGCAACGGCACTTCCCCTGTTACTACTAAGTCGTAGTCTGTGAAGGTTCGTACTCGGTTGGGGTGCAAAGCAAAATCAAGCACAAGATGGTGACATGAGAGATTTACGTGGTTCGGGCCGCCTAAGCGTAATACCCTACTCCACGGGAGGTGTGTGTTGAATTGTATGATTTTGGATGGCTTCAGATTAGCTGAGATTAGATTCTTTCTACAGTGCAGTGCAACCCTTTTATGTGCTAAGGACTAGCCGTTACAGTTCGAGCCCAGCCTGACAAGTGGCCTCGCCTGTATTAACTACCCTGTACACGATCTACAGTGCAATGAGGGGTTAATTGACTGATAATGTGCCTTGACAGCAGCGTTACCAGTCTTGATATTCCTCTGATCAGGCGTCATTAACATGGCATTAATGAAATGTTAACCAGGTCTTGTAACGGCTAATTGATAGCCCTTGAATTTCAGCACCGTTGGAGATTCCGCTGTCTTCCATTAATGACATAGCTCCAGAGCATGTCACGTGGCATGTCCGGACCTTCCCTCTACTGGGGATAGGTCCGGTGCTAGTATACACGGGGCAGTGGTGAAGCCTCCATGAGTAGGGAGGCAGGTCCGGCCCTATGGGGCACGTGGTAGCACCGGAGCTACCCAAACGAGTGAGGAAGGTCATGCTCTCTTGGACAGGTGGCGATACCGGAGCTACCCTAAGGTATAGAGTAGGTTTGATACAACGGGATGCGTCTTCCCTTGGACGTCAGCCACTTAGACATAGGAACTCCTCGACTTTTCATGCAGTATCCAGAGGTACCCGGTACACAGGGTAGCGATAGTGTTTTTCCTAGCTTAGCACGCAAGAAAACACGATTTGGGACATAACAAGCGGTTGCAATTGGATCTGCCAAAACTTTCTAGGAGTTTGATATTCATCAAGCATAGTCTTATCCATCTCAACTAAGGTTATGTTCTTTCTCTCTACAACACTGTTTTGTTTAGGTACATAAGGTAAATAAAATTGGTTATCTATTCCATTTTTAGCATAAAAGTGATCAAACGATTGATTTTTAAATTTGGTTCCGTTGTCACTTCTAATTGGTTTTAAAGATCCTAGGTGATCAATTGATAATCTAAGAAATGAAGTTCTAAAGTGATTAAAATGTTCATTCTTAGATGCCATAAAGTAAACCCAAGAGTATCTAGAATAGTCATCAACAATCACAAGAACATACCATGTAGCTCCGAAGGATTGAACATGTGAAGGTCCTCAGTGTCAAGGTGCAAAAGTTGACCCAATTCAGTTGTCATGGTCATTGTGAGAGGAGCATGTGAACCTGCAACCACCTTAGCATGTCTACAAGAAGAGCATACAATTTTTTTGTCCCCTTTAAGCTTAGGCAACCCACGTATGCGATCAAGAGCACTAACATGTGTTAGATGATCAAAGCCTACGTGACCAAGTCTACGATGCCAAAAATATAAGTCCTTTGAATCATTAGCAACTAGACACCTATGCTTAGAGGATGACATTTCAAAATCATCTTTAAAAACTCTTCCAAACCAAGATATGTTAAAAATAAGCTCACTGTTTGAATCTACAACCTAGCAGCAATTTTTAGTGAAGATAATTTCCAGATTTTCATCTAGTAATTGTGAAATAGAAAGCAAGTTGTATTTCAAGTTTTTAACAAGTGTCACATCCTTCAAAGTGTAGTGATCATTTACTTTAATTGAACCCTTAGCAATTATAGGAGTTGAAGAATTATCAGTAAAAGTAACATTCTCTACACGTGACACAAAAGAGAGGGAGGAGAACCAATCTTTGTTACGGGTCATATGGCGTGAGCAACCTGAATCCACAATCCAAATGCTCTCCTTCCTCAAACATGTAACCTACATAGAAGCACAATACATCGACGACTCAATATTGTGGTTAGTCAAAAGGCATTTAGGAATTCAGTACTGAGTCACACGACATTCAGCAGGAATAACACGCGAAAGCTGAGATCAAACAACAGGTTTATGAATCGAAGTTTGAGGTTTTTTGTACCCAACTACTGACTTACGAGGTGTTACATGTGTAACACAAAAAATAGTAGGTTTGGGAGCAAAAGTTGCATGTTTTTGACTCATAACAGCAGGTTGTATGTTCTTGCAATTCGGTTCAGCACGCGCAACAAGTTCTTCTCGGTTGTTATGTGATCTAACAATCATTCTTTCCTTTTTTTGTTGTTTAGCTAGTCTATAATAAAAATCTATGACATTACCATCTCTACCACAGTAGGTACATGAAATTTAACTTTGTGTTCATGTCTAGAGAGCAAGCAACCTGCTTATTTGAAACCGAACGAGACAATACTCCTGTAGATTTGAAAACTACTTCCTTATGTTTAGGAACTGTTTGAATCAAACCACTTTCTAATGACTTTACAATTTTAGGTGGATGTGCCTTAGCGTGAGCATGAGAATCAAAGTCTAAACCAGATTTATCATTGCAAGACTTGGAAGAATTCAGCAGCAAGTTTAGATTATTATTCCCATTACAAAACTGCTTTAGTGTCATATTCATGTCATCAAGTTTTTCTTAGACAAGTCTAGGAAGTTTTCACATGAATTTTTTCCTTTTAATTTGCAATTAGAATAATATTTAACTTCATGAGTACGTAAAGCATTGTTCGAAATAGAAATCTCATTCATAGCATTATGTAGTTTTTTATTACAATCATCACAACTAGAACAATGCAAATAACTTGTTGAACAGCTAGCATCTATCATGTTTTTATCATTAAGTGCAGCAAGCTTTTTGTTCTTTTCAATTTCTAACTCAAGTCTATCAAGTGTGGAGGTGTGTGCACTTCTTAGAGAGGACAATTGTTCATATATTAAATCACATAGGATCAAGAATCATCATTAGGAATCAAAGATTTCATACGATTAGTTTTAGATTCTAGTGACTCAATTTTAATAGCATTGTCCCTAAGATTTTTGTCCTTTTTCTTAACTATAACAGTGGAACGAGAAATAGCATCACACATTTCTTCGCGAGTAGGACATACCTCTTCATTGTCACTATTGTGTTTTGCCTCCTCCATACTTGATCTTGACTTGCCCGCCATGAAGCACAAGTTTGCCATATCATCTTCATTGTCATCACTTCCAATGTCCACACCGCTCGAGCCAAGTTCTTGAAGTGTGGAAATAAAACTATTCACGAATTCATGTCCTGTAAAACCCTTATTTTTCTTGTTGTTGTTTGTAGAGGAGTGATTCGTCCTTATTTGCTTTTCATCACAAAAAGCAGTACCTAAATGGCTGGGGCAGTCTATGCAAAAATGTCTTGTCTTACCACATTCTAAGCATCGTTGAGGTCCGACACTCCCTCTCCTTCTAGTTCTCACATTTTGCAATGCTCTTGAGAACCGAGTAGAGATGAGTGCAAGTTCTTCCTCTAGAAACTCTTCAATATGTTCAAGGGTTAGAGAGGACAACAAAGCAAGTGTTCCACGGGATGAAGATTAGCCGGATCTAGGCATGTTATGTTGAGAAACAAATGCAAGAGACTTGTTGGGGTTCTTACTTGAGATTATGTCAATTTCATGAGTTTTCAATTTAGAATATAGAACCTCTAAAGTAAGTGTACTCATGACAGTAGATTCACTAATAGATGTGACTTTCATATCCCAAATTGACATGTCTAATGCACTTAGTAATTGCCTAGCCTTCTCAGCATCTGAAAATTAACATTGACGCTACGCTAGTTGCTGAGAATTTTATTAAAGCGAGCAAGGAGGTCGTCGATGGACTCACCTTGTCTTGCCTTACCTCCTTGATCGTGTTGGATCCTTCGTGGTAACCACATAGAGCTTTCCAAAAATTGTACACAGATCAGAGGTGAGCAACACGGTCGAAGTCGCTTTAAGTTAGTCCTTGTATGATCAAGTTATGAGCCTTGTTGTTGTTGTCGATATCTCTCAGATTTGTAGCTGTAACTTGATCATTTGGCGGCACTTCGTAAGTCTTGTACACCTTTTCCCATATTGCAAAGACTTGCACCTGGATGAAAGCCTCCATGCGTGCCTTCCAAACCCGAAAATCAATACCACTAAACACACAAGGTTTGGCGGAGTATTTCTCTGTGATGATTATTCAAAACACGTGCAAATATCAAAGATTAGATCACAGTCGCTCTGGTACCAGTTGTAGGATCGAAGAGCACATGAAAAGCTACCAGGGGGGTGAATGGTAGATTAAAACTTTTTCAGCGGAAGCAACGAAAACCCCTCTGCAGAAAATTAATTTGTTAAAGAAATCGTGGCTGTGACTAATCTAAACATGATCAATTGTGACACAAACAGTATAGATTATGGAGAATCAAGTCACGAAGATGTCACAAAAAGAATCACGAGAATCCATCGAGAAAAACTCAAGTTATGATTGGCAGATTGAACAAAGGTCAATTTGTTCTACCCGAGAAAAATTAGATCTGCAACACTGCAAAGAAACTCATGTAGATCAAAAACCACAAATCGAATTACCATGAATTTTTTAAAAATGATATATAATAATGTTGTGAAGACAACCCAAGAAGAATAACATCAAATGAATCTGTAAAACTCGAGTTATGATAAAACCACCGAAGAAAGGTAGTGCTCTATAGAAACTCGACGAGAAAACTTGTCTGAAACAAGTCAGACGAACAAGGCACAAAAGTTCCTTTAAACTATGATCTTTATTCAATAGAACACAAGAGTAATAGCCCAAAGTCCATGCACCACGAGCTCTGTCCTCCGTTGCTTATATAACCAGCCATGACGCCGACCCAAACCAAACTAGAACTCGTATCCTACTCAGTTTCCATTGAAACTTTCCATAACTGCTCAAGACTCTTCTATACTCTCCAAACACCTTAGGAACGTATACCACATTCCTAAAAATAACTCAACTTCATGACCCACACGAAAACCTATCATAACCAACTCAAATCTTTCTATATTTGAGTCAAAACCGACTTAGTCGCAGCTTGATTCCATAATCCAGCCGGTTGGACCTTTCCAACCAATTCTTTACATCCACTTCTCTTCATCATGCTTTGGAACCATGTTGCCACGTCCATGCACTCCTTGCACATGTGCAAACACCTTCCAACGATGTCCATGATACCTTCATATGCATTGTTCTTGACTCAAACATGTTGCGGGACCTCCCGTTCAACTCAACCACAATTTCTCCCGAACTTGATTGTTGAACCTCATCTTCTCCCTAAGACTAGTTCAATGTATCCCGTCACCATCCATGTCTTAAACTTAAGCAACACCTGCACATGAATAAACAACCAATACTTCCGAGCACAAGTCCTCGACTTGACTCACGTTAGTTCCAAAAACACAACACCTTACGTGAGCACCTCACATAAGCATGTTGCAAACCATATCAAAACAATATCAGCCATAACCACCAAAATACACCAAAAACTTAGTAAAAGAATACTAAGCAAATTTTCAATCAATGTAAAGCAAGTTGAAACATTGCAAGTTAAAAGCAGAACCATTGCAATCTTGCATCGGACCATGCCAAAGCTAACCGGACCTTGAACCGGAGCTTACCAAAGCTAGCAGGACCTAGCGCTGGAACTAACAAAATCTAGTAGGACCTAGCGCTGGAGATTACCAAGGCTAGTCGGACCTAGCGTTGGAGCTTACCAAAGCTAGTCGGACCTAGCCACAGCAAGTCAGACCTAACCAAAACCAGTCGGACCTAGACAAATAAGTCGGACCTTACATCAAACCTTGCCGGAGCTACCCAAAATAAGTCGTACCTATTGCCAAACCTTGCAGGAGCTCGGGCCTAGAGTCTGACCTTGTTAAAAGGGTGTTTTGCAGTATTCAAAACTTTTATTGTCATAGCCAATGTATTCAGCACACATAGGTCTCACAGTGTGCTCCAAATGTTGTTATATCTTTCAACCACCCATGAATAGGAGAAGGCATAAGCCCCATAATGACCTAAGATGGTGAAGTAACATGCCAATTTTTGCAATACTAGGTAGAGTATTTTGTTGTGCACATGGTACTTTTGAAAAATAGAACATTAAAGCAACTCATGATCATCAACCTAAAGTCTTGACTTTGCTCAGGATGAGCAAAGGATAAGCTTGGGGGAGTTTGTTGACGACTGTTATATACCAATTTCACCCGTCAATATAACTCAATTATGTGAAGGAAATATCATTTCTTGCACACATCACCTTTCTATTTAACCTATTCCACTTGTACTTTGAGAAATTAGTGCATGCATATATTTTATACAGAATTGAAGTGAAACAAGGGGATGGATCCTATAAAATATCATCTCAGCCAATCAAACGTCGACATGTGGCACCACATGGATGAAATGACTCACAAACAGAAGTATTCGAGGCCATCCAACGGTGTAGCACACATACCAAGAGATGGGACCCACCCAGAAGTCACCCCAACAAAGCACATACCGTTTGGAGGACTTACCAGGTCAGCTGACCCCCCTAGTCGACCGACCTGGTCTTTCCTCCAAACTTCGTCAGCTTCCACGTGTTGGCTCCTCCCGACTTGAAGAAGTCAGTGGTGACTGATTCGCGCGCTTTTGGTGGCGGGAACCGACTCTTCTCCATGCTATAAATAGGACCCCTCACTTCAACACACACCACTTGAGCATCATTCTATTGTATACACTAGTTCTCTTAGTCCTTAGTGGAGTTAGGCTATAGAGAGGAGAGCCTCTAGTCCCAAGTCCAAGTTTGGAAAGGTATGGCTCATGTATCTTTTCTTACATTTGTGACTTTATGCATAATAAAGATATTATCTTTAGTCTTATTTTATTCATATACTTGGATGAAGAATTTCATGTTTGATTGTGGATTCCATGTGTGTGGTAGGAGTAGTCTTTATGATTATGCCATATCACTCTTGATCTATCATCATAAACACTACAAACCCCCACTATAGTCTAATTAGTTATGATATGATCATGTTAATATGAATCACTTGTGCTATATATCAACATTGGTTCAACGATGATTTAGTTCATTGTCTTAGGATGGCTTGTGTCCGGGCTATTAAGGTAATTACTTAATATGCTAGCATGGTGTTGGGATAGGAGGTAGCATTGAATGTCTCGTAGACCCACAGATTGAAGAGGTAGGCAGTAGGTGGTGACAGCCCTATCTGTTCTTTGTAACCAAGGAGGGACAAGGACATCAAGAGCAAGAAGAAGAAGAGGAGGAAATGAAAGAGGATCAATATCTCCATCAACTTCGCATTCTTCATCAACAATTCACCATCAAGTTCTTCATTAACCCTAGATCATCAAGATCCAAGTGTTGCCTCCAAAACCATTGATTCATTAGAGTTCCAAACACCTGGTATACCTTCTACTTCCTTTTTCTTACGTGAATTCAACTCCAAATCTCGAAACTCACGTCGATCTAGAAAAACCTAGTTCGCCAGTTCTGCGAAGTTAGACTTGTCCAGTCCCTAGCGGACTAATCCGATTTTCCTGGTTAATCTCTGTTGAATTAATTCTAAATTGACTCGAATGAACTCCAAACCTGTGTAGACTTCTTAATGACCATTGTAATTGATTAATAAACATCATTAGCAACTTATTAACTAATTTTGCTTCGCATTTGCATTAATCATGCATGTCATGTCATATTGAGTAATATTTGTGCACTCTTTGACTGTGTTTCTTGTCATGTATATTTGTTGCACGGTTTAGACGGATTTGCGTTAGAGGGCGTTGCGGAGGATCTCCAGCACCAAGAGTTTGAAGGCTTTGACCCGAACCAATCCCAAGAGCAAGGCAAGTGTTATTGAACATATTGATCCTATTTCTAAAATAAATGTTTTGTTTTCAAAACTTCATGCTTGTGTCAATTTGATGGGAAATCCTTTGGTAGGAAGTTTGCTAGCTTTGTCGACCACCCTTGTCACCTGGAATACATGGTAGAGAGTCAGGAAGGGTTTTTTACCTTTTTGTTGTGCTTAATTAATTGGAATGGGAACACAATTGTACCACTTAACTTAATTATGTATTTATAAGATTATGATTAACATGAAATGGTTAACATGATGTGGTAATGGGTGATCTAAGCAAGCATGGTATGAGGATGGGTTGGATGTTATGGTGGTTCCGCTTGCTTTAGGTCTAAGGACCGGTTCGTGGAGCGACCATCCAGGATTTACAGTGCCACCACGAGGCCAAGTATGGGTGCGGCGTAGCTGATTAATTAGGGTTTTACCAGTGCTATTTGGACCATTAAGGATGCTCGGGGAAGAGGTAGTCGGATTGGGTTTGTTGATGATTGGTGGGACTACCCTGGGATCCGAATGGCTCAAGAGGGGGCCCTTGGTTGATGATGTGCTCAGTTGCAGGCATTGCCACCGGTGAAACCTCAGTGGGATCTAAATAGGCTAGTAATCCCTTCGTAAAAGCTATTTTGTGATCTCTTGGCCACACATCTAAGGAAGTGTGAGATGGCATAATTGAGATTCTATAGTCATCGAAAGGTGATGAAATCACAAACACGTGGGTAAAGTGATACAACCTCTGCAGAGTGTCTAAAAAAGTATCATGATAGTCGTACTCTCGATTATGAGCAACCTAGACCCTCACATGATTAGAGGAAACTTGGTATTGGGATGGTTTGGTAATGGTTATGGCTGGATATGGATTAAATTCTGATATTGGATATGGTTAATGGTAATGGTGAAATCTGGTATATGGATGATGGATATTAAAATATGGACTGGTATTATGATAACTATATGGTTTATGATGGGTTTATTTCACATACATACAATATGTTGCTTTTCAAATGTTTTAATGTACTTTTCAGCACTTAGCCATTATTATATTCATCATTTGAATCAGCTACATGTCATAATTTCCACACATGCTGAGTACGACATGTACTCACTCTTGTAGTTCCCCCATCAATAGTTGCAGGTCAGGATTGGGAGTATAATGGTGATAATGCGGAGTTCTAGGCCGTGTCTGCCGTCAGCTTTGCCTGTGGATTGTTGGAGCTGCGCTATACCCTATTTGCTTAGTTGCTTAGATTGCTTAATTAGTTTATTTTCGCTGCATTAGTTCAAACTTGTCGTTAATATTCATTAGAGCTTGTATTCGAGGATATTATGAATTGTGTAATAAAAGTGGTTAATTAATCTTGTTCTGTGGTAATTTCCTGTATACTCTTTCGTGAATGCACTCGTGTATGTGTGTTGAACGTCCTGGGCACACATATGTGTTCACTTGGTTCATTTCGGAACCGGGTGTCACAAAATCCCCACTATAGTCTAATTAGTTGTGACATGATTATGTTAATATGAATCACTTATGTTATGCATTAACATTGGTTCATCGATGATTTAGTTAATTGCCTTAGGATGGCTTGTGCCTAGGCTCTTAAGGTAATTACTTAATATGCTAGCATGGTGCTAGGATAGATGAGTAGCGTTGAATGTCTCGTAGACCCATGGATTGAAGAGGTAGGCAGTAGGTGGTGATAGTCATATCTGTTCTTTGTAATCCTTCACGTTTGGATATGGCACAGGCTCTTGGCGGGAGTCGTCCTAATGTTGCTAGGGGTAAACCCGTGTCCGATGTGTTAATCCACTTAGCATGAGAATGCTCTTGTGTGTGTCACACTACCTTCAAACTATCAGCCTCTCCATTTGATGATTGCTTTCCTTCCACCTAGCCTTCCTTTGGGAGAATATAAATGACACCCTTTGGGAATACTCTAAAAGGGGAAATGCTACATCGATAGATTTCGTGCGCTTGCGGACTTACATTTGTAATCTAAAAACTATTAACAAGCATTTATGGCACCCTTGCTAGGAATGAATTGTTAGTAGTGCGTAGCAAATATCAACAGGCACAAAGGAATAGTGAGCACAAAAATTAGCCATACGAGAGTGAGTCATTACTCCCTTGGAGATGTCTCCAAGTATGTTGTCAACGGGTGGTCCCGTTGAACACATTGATGGACTCTTGGGTGTGGTACACTTGGTCTTGAGTCAACTTATTCTCCTTCTTCATCCTCGTCCCCCCTTGATCATTTCCACCATTTTGATCTTCATTGACTTGACCATGGTGATCTTGATCTTGTTCTTGATCTTGGGAAGCTTGGCCTTGATCTTGGTATGGGCCACCTCCTGTGATGAAGATGGGTCACTTGGGCCTTATTGCTCTTGTGGTCAGACATCGCCAAGTATCATCCTTCTCAATACCATGCATGGTGCCTCTTCTTCATCTAGCACACACTTATCAACTTGCTCCACTTGGCAACCATTAGTTTCGTCAAACACCATGTCACGTGCGATTTCAACACAACCGGAGGTTTTGTTGAAATACGATAGGCGTAGGTGCTCGAATCATAGCCAAGTAAAAAACCTTCATCAGATTTTGGAGCAAACTTCAAAATCCTAGGCTTCTTGTTAAGAATGTAACACTTGCTACCAAAGAGTCTAAAGTAGGAGATGTTTGTGTAACACCCACTATTTTTAGAAAAAAAATTGTAAAATGAATTTTTCAAGAGATAAAAACATTTCCTTGGGAATAAAATTCATATAAGGCAAGTTGCATCATGTTTGAATGATTGTGTGAATTTTTGAAAATTTAAATTTGCTAGAAATTTGGTTTACAAATTCAAAACATAAAACAGAAGAAAAAGAAAACAGAAAAGAAAAAAAAAGGGAAAAGAAAAAGGAAAAACGCCCCTGGGCCGAATTCCCCAATCCGGCCCAACTTCCCCCACTATCCTGCGCTGGCCCGCGCCCGCACCCTCTCTCCCCCTCGCTGACAGCCGGCCCCACTCCTCAGCTTTGTCTACCTCGCGCCCGCCCCGTAACGCACGCGCGCATTTATACCGCACCGCCCACTCATTTTTCCCCCTCTTCATTCCCGGCCGTTTCTCCCTAATCAAGTGGTGCATCGTGCCCATGATGGCCGCCGGCCGTTTCTACTTCGAAACCCCTATAAAAACCCGACCTATCCCTCCTCAATCCCCTCACCCGACGATCGAAACCCTAGCTCCGACAAGCTCGGTAATGGCGCCACTGTTCCCGACTCTCCACCCATTGTTTCTCCTCGGGAGTTCGTCTAACACCTTCCTCATGTTGTTAGGAGCCCGCCGGACATCGCCGTTGAGGTGGAACGCCGCTGCATCACTGTTTTCATCGGGCGCCGACGAGCTCCGCCGCCCTTCATCGACGTTGACCACTCTCCGTCCAATTTCCGGCCGTGCGACAACCTCTAGTGAGACCCCCGTGCCCTCCTCATCATTTTGCGCTAGTCAAATGTGCCCCAAAGTTTCTGTAGCTCAATTTCGATCAACTCCAGCGAGATCGCCGCAGTGCGCGCGTCACCGCCGCCGCACGCCGCCTGCGCCGTCGCTCCCGCCATTCGAGGCGACATGGCCCTCTGTCGGCCATTCATTCTGAATGGGCGGCCGAGATTAAAACCGAGCGTACCGCTTCAGTTAATAAAATCTGAGCCATCCAATTTAAAATCAACGGCCCACGTTCAGATTAGTTTTCCCACCGCCGGAATTTCACTCAGGCCCCTGGAAACTTGCGGGCTACCCCCTGAGTTTCTCTGGAATTCACTAGCCCCTAGAAATGTCAAATTAGCCCCTAGACTTTTCGAAAATTAGTAAAATATTGGTTAAATTAATAAAAAGTGTTTTAAAGCCCCTGGAGAATTATAAAATAGCAAATAAATTCTGGAAAATTGTAGAATAAACCCCAGACTTAATAAAAATTATTTTTAACCTCTGGAACAGTTCTGTTTTTACAAAAAAGCCCCTGTTAATTCTAGAAATTAAATAAAAGTCCTTAATTTGTATAAAATAATTATAAAAACAGATTTAAATATGTTTTATTTATTTTCATTTCTATATTATTTTTATTAATCCATTTTAATTTGCTGAATTAGTCATAAAATACTTTCTAAGCACATCTAATTCATGAAAATTGAATTGCACATAGAAATAATTAATAAAAATAGTGTAAAAACTATAAAATGTATAAATTATGATATAGAATTGTTTTAAGCTTATTTTGAAGGATAAAATTTTCTAGAAAATTATAATAGGTTTCTAATAAATGTAAAAATGGTACAAAAATGGTTAAAAATATGTTTGGCTTAATATATTTTATTTAAAACTCTAAATACTCATCAATTGGTTTATGCCTATAATTGAAATTAACTTAAAAATCACATTTTGCGTAGGAATTTATATTTATTTGAAATGTTTGCATTTTATTGTGTTCTTATTGTATGTTATTTTTCGTGCATCGTCGTAATTTAGAGTCGGGGTCAGAAACCACCCTTAACCTACAAGAGCAGCAGTTTCCCGACGACCCTGAGGCACAGTTTGGACCCTTTTTGTTAAGTTTTAGTTAGTTGCATGCTAATTAAAATATGAATCCTATGTTATGTTTTCCTAGACTTTTTCCACAATATTCCTTGTCAACATAGTTTGGGTGTTTTATTATTATTTAGTTACGCTTAGCCATGCTTAACTGGAATATGATCTATTTATTTACAAGTTTACATTTGACATACTTTGATTCATGAATAATGGAAATTAGTAGATAGGAATCTGATAGGGGGTTTTGTATGGATTGGTGCATGCGTGCACAAGACCTTGGTTTGGGGCTTGACACCTATCGGATTCTAAGGACCGGTTTATGGAAGAAGTTGCTAAGCCTTTTAGTATCACCACGGAACTGTATATGGGACAACTTGGTTTAGTAAGTTGGTCTCTCCCGATGTAGCATAGGTAATTGAACGGGCGGGGAATGGGTTTTGCCTTGGGATCCGTATGGCTCAAGAGGGGGCTTCTCCTGGCGGAGGGAAAATAGACTCCAGGTGTCGGAGCGGTGAAACCTTAGAGTACCCATTGCAAGTCAGTAGAACCATCGGAAACACCTCGTAGTGATCTCCTGACCACACACCTACGGAAGTGTGTATTTGTGGTTAGCTACCACAGGCATCAGGGAGGTTTACCTTAGTCCACCTGGCAATAGGGGATGAAATCACGAACTGTGGGTAAAGGATACACACTCTGCAGAGTTTTGTCAAACTGTCTAGACAACCGTGCTCACGGACACGAGCGGCTTGGAAACCAAATTCATATTTAGCACATGGTTACATAATTGATGGTTTGGGTTTGGTCCCACCTGGATTAATTTTGGGTTATTGGATGGGGATTCACCTAGATGTAGGAGCTTAATAACATGTAAGAGTAGGTTGTAACTGCTATAGTGCTTACCTATTATTTGCCTTCCTTGTTGTGAACCACACATGTCATAATTTCCCAACTTGCGAGTACCGTTGGTACTCAAACTTGTTAGTTGCATATTCCCCCCCCCCCAGTCTACGAAGACGCAGAGGTGGAGAACCAGGACTTCTACGGAGACCCCGAAGAGATGTTCTAGGCTGGCGCTCCCCCGTGCAACGCCTGTGTTTGGAGCCCTTGTTATGTTTTTCCGCTGTTTGTGTACTTTTATTTTAGACCTGGATGGTCATTTATGTAATAAGGTGATGTACTCGAACATGGTATTATATTTGGTATTTCACTTTCGTCTACACATGTATGAGTTGAACAGATCCTGGCATACATGTGGAAAGCATCTGGTTGTCTTCTTATTACCAGGTGTGACAAAGTGGTATCAGAGCTGTGTTGCCCGTAGAACGCAAGCCTAGATAGAAATGGATGATTTAAGGATTTACTATTTTCAAATATTATTTGTGAAAAATTTCTTTGTATTATTTACCTTGTACTTGTTTCACTTACTCCTTAATTTGTTTTATTACTGACACTCTTCTGTTTCGAAATTTTGGATGGCCAACTTCAGGAGGACCGCTCGTATTTCCACTGGAGGCTATGTCCCTAACCGAAGGATTGCTGCCCGCCGTACCCCGCTCAACGATCCCCAAGGTGCGGTGGTGATTCGTACTGATGGGAGAGCTGCAGGACGACTCCGACGTCGACTTCAAGCCATACTGCACGATGCCGGCTACAGACACGAGAGATTGGCACTCACCTACCACTCCATCAGGATGCAGCGCCCCTACAGGCTAGAGTGGTCATGCAAGCTGTTTGTCTACTATGGAGATGAGCTGCTCAAGGTCCACCGTACGCCTGCCTCGAGGACCTAACGTCGGCATGCGGAACAAGATGTCAGTTGGGAGGCCATCACCTTTTGGAGTCACACTTACCGCTACCAGCTGCGAAACTCGGTGCACGCCTACCCTCCCCAGCGTCCAAGCAGCACTGGCAACTTCGTCACCAGGTACGTGGAGGGTCCCCTGACCCTTCCACAGACCCACCAGACAGTTGATGACGTGGAGCGCCTCAGCATTCGCCTCCACAAGGCTCAGCAGGAAATCCAGGATGTCCGAGACCTTGTAGCACACTATGAAAGGCAAGTGAGGAGGTACCGTCGGATCACCGACGAGGACCCAGATGGGTATGCTTCAGACACCTCCACTTGGATCCCGGACTCTCCTGACCGCCGTGTTGGTCGTGGCGACACCGACTCGATGGACTACTCTTCAGACGAGGAGCCAGACTCAGGGGAGCCTTCTGTGCCGCAGCAGCTAGCCAACTCTCCTCCGCATGGCAACGAGTCTCGTGGCAGCAACTCGGGATATGATGGAGATGACGATGAAGACCCAGATGAGGAGGAGGATCCCGAGGAGCGAGAGTAGACTCCGACATGCCTTACAACTCAAGATTAAGACACTTACCCATGAGTTGTAATAAAAGTGATGTAGTAACGATCTATGTAATCTTGAGTTGTATGTTTTTGCTTTGAGAACTTGATTATCCATGTTTGTGTTTACTTAATGAAAGTGATCTTTATTTCTCTATCTCCTTATTGATGCATATAGTGGGAAAGACGTATAGAATAGTTTCTCTCTTATCTTTTTATTCTAAAGCAACACCCCAATCTCAGATGGCAGGAAGAGGAAGAGGACGTGGATGTGGTGTGCCACCCAATCAGGATAATGAAGTCCCACTACCTCAATGGAATGGAAGAGGTGCTCGTGGGGCACCAGCTGCAAACCAAATGCAGTATATGATAGCTATGCAACTTCAAATGATGCAAAACTTGACACAAATTGTGAACAACATGCAACAGGCTCATCAAGCACCACCATCCCCTCCACCACCACCACCCCCACCTCCAAGATTTTACTTAAGAGACTTCATGAACACTCAACCCCCACGCTTCTCCAACGCCACAGAACCTATGGATGCAGATGATTGGATCAATACTATTGAAAGTAAACTAAGGATTGTACAATGTGAAGGAAGGGAAAGGGTGTTATTGGCATCAAACCAACTCCATGGACCTGTGGCTGATTGGTTGACCGCTTTTACTGTGGCCCTTGGCAACCCAGACAACATTACCTAGGAAGAGTTTAGAGAAAACTTCCGCAATCATCATGTACCTGCAGGAGAAATTCAAGCCAAGCGTATGGAGTTCCTAGCACTGAAGCAAGGGAACATGAACATACGGGGATATTTGAACAAGTTTACACAACTATCTCGGTACGCCCCTGGAGATGTTGACACTGATGCTAAGAAACAATTTTGCTTCAAGGAGGGACTGGACAAAGAGATACAGTTGATGATGTCTTCCAGTGACTATGCTAGTTTCCAACATCTGGTGGATAAAGCTTTCACGAAAGAAAGAAAGAAGAAGGAGTGCGAAGGAGAAGACCGCAAAAGGAAGATGATGATGGGGCAGTCTTCAAGCAGCAATCATCCTCGCTTTAACCCACAGCAATCGGGACACCTGAGTCATCCCATGGGCAATAATCAAGGTCAGCGGTACACTAACAACTCTTCATTTAGACCTCAAGCTCAGTATGCTCACCCATAGTAACAGCAGATGCCACCACAATGCCCTCAAATGTATCAACAACGTCCTATGACTTCAAACCCTCGACCAACTGGGCAACCACAGCAAAATCAACAAAGAAACAAGGCTTAAGACACCAGTACTCGGGGAGCTTGCTATATATGTGGTGACAAGGGACACTACTCCAACAACTGCCCGAAAAAGCATTCGCAGCAGAACCAGTCCAGAGGAAGGGTCAATCATGTTGTTCTGGAGGAAGCTCAAGACGCATCTGATGTGGTGATCGATACGTTCCCTGCTGATTCCCATCCTTCTACAGTATTGTTTGACTCTGGTGCAACACATTCATTCATAGCAATAGAGTTTATAAGAAGACATGGAATGACTGTTACATTAATGACTCAAGTATTAGTAGTCAACTCTCCTGGAGGAGAGATACTGACGAGGCAAGTATGCCCTAATGTAAGCATAAGCATTAGGGGGTAGTATTCTTAGCAAACCTTATAGTGTTGGAGTCACAAGGAATAGACATTATTCTCGGAATGGATTGGTTAACCAAGTACAAAGGAGTGATCCACTGTGCCACGAGAACAGTATGCTTGACTCATACGGATGGCACAAACGTGGAGTTTCGTCCTGATCAAGCACCAGTTCAGAAAATACGACTCAACCAGGTTGAAGGAGTACAAGAGATCAAAGTTATTTGTGACTTTCCGGATGTGTTTCCTGATGAACTACCGGGTATGCCCCCTGCCAGAGAAATTAAATTCATCATTGAATTAGTACCTGGTACAGCACCAATTTACAAGTGACCATACAGGATGGATGCTAAACAATTGGCAGAATTGAAGGATCATATCAATGAGTTGTTAGTAAAAGGATACATTCGTCCTAGTTCCTCACCTTGGGGAGCTCCAGTGATATTTGTGCCCAAGAAAGATGGCACACAGAGATTATGTGTGGATTATCGCGCACTCAATGCAGTAACTATCAAGAACAAATATCCTTTACCAAGGATTGAGGATTTGTTTGACCAGTTGAGAGGTGAATGTGTGTTCTCGAAGATTGATCTGCGATCAGGGTATCACCAATTGAAGATACGACCCTCGGACATACCAAAGACGGCATTTGTTTCAAGATATGGATTATATGAGTATACAGTCATGTCTTTTGGCTTAACTAATGCCCCGGCCTATTCATGTACCTTATGAATAAGGTATTTATGGAGTATCTGGATAAGTTTGTCGTGGTGTTTATTGACGACATTTTGATATTCTCCAAAAGTGAAGAGGAACATGAGGAGCACCTAAGATTGGCTTTACAGAAACTTCGGGAACATCAGTTGTATGCAAAGCTAAGTAAATGTGAGTTCTGGTTAAAGGAAGTGTCATTTTTGGGACATGTTATATCATAGGGAGGAATAGCAGTAGACCCCAATAAAGTGAAAAATGTTATGAATTGGAAAACACCAGAAAATGTTGGGGAAATCAGAAGTTTCTTGGGCATGGTTGGATATTATCACCGGTTCATCGAAGGATTCTCAAAAATATCTCGTCCGTTAACCAAGTTACTTGAGAAGGGAGTTGTGTACAAATGGACACCAGAGTGTGAAGCCAGTTTTACAGAGCTAAAGAAAAGGTTGACTACTGCTCTAGTGTTGATTAAAACATGAATCCTATGTTATGTTTTCCTAGACTTTTTCCACAATATTCCTTGTCAACATAGTTTGGCCGTTTTATTATTATTTAGTTACGCTTATCCATGCTTAATTGGAATATGATCTATTTATTTACAAGTTTACATTTGAAATACTTTGATTCATGAATAATGGAAATTAGTAGATAGGAATCTGATAGGGGGTTTTGTATGGATTGGTGCATGCGTGCACAAGACCTTGGTTTGGGGCTTGACACCTATCGGATTCTAAGGACCGGTTTATGGAAGAAATTGCTAAGCCTTTTAGTATCACCACATAATTGTATATGGGACAACTTGGTTTAGTAATTTGGTCTCTCCCGATGTAGCATAGGTAATTGAACGGGCGGGGAATGGGTTTTGCCTTGGGATCCGATTGGCTCAAGAGGGGGCTTCTCCTGGCGGAGGGAAAATAGACTCCAGGTGCCAGAGCGGTGAAACCTTAGAGTACCCATTGCAAGTCGGGAGAACCATCGGAAACACCTCATAGTGATATACTAACCACACACCTACAGAAGTGTATATTTGTGGTTAGCTACCACAGGCATCAGGGAGGTTTACCTTAGTCCACCTGGCAACAGGGGATGAAATCACGAACTGTGGGTAAAGTATACACACTCTGCAGAGTTTTGTCAAACTGTCTAGACAGCCGTGCTCACAGACACGAGCGGCTTGGAAACCAAATTCATAATTAGCACATGGTTACATAATGGATGGTTTGGGTTTGGTCCCACCTGGATTAATTTTGGGTTATTGGTTGTGGATTCACCTAGATGTAGGAGCTTAATAACATGTAAGAGTAGGTTGTAACTGCTATAGTGCTTACCTATTATTTGCCTTCCTTGTTGTGAACCACACATGTCATAATTTCCCAACTTGCGAGTACCGTTGGTACTCAAACTTGTTAGTTGCATATTCCCCCCCCCCCAGTCTACGAATACGCAGAGCGAATACGCAGAGGTGGAGAACCAAGACTTCTACGGAGACCCCGAAGAGATGTTCTAGGCTGGCGCTCCCCCGTGCAACGCCTGTGTTTGGAGCCCTTGTTATGTTTTTCCGCTGTTTGTGTACTTTTATTTTAGACCTGGATGGTCATTTATGTAATAAGGTGATGTACTCGAACATGGTATTATATTTGGTATTTCACTTTCGTCTACACATGTATGAGTTGAACAGATCCTGGCATACATGTGGAAAGCATCTGGTTGTCTTCTTATTACCAGGTGTGACAGTTTGGCTTGTTACCTGTTAGAAGTTTGTATGGAGTCTTATTCAATAGGCGATGGAGGTAGAGACGGTTTGTGGCATGGCAAGCTGTGTTGACCGCTTCCACCCAAAACTGATCGGATGTCTTGTATTCATCAAGCATGGTTCTTGACATCTCTACAAGAGTTCAATTCTTCCTTTCGGCCACCCCATTTTGTTCGGGTGAGTAGGGTGCCGAAAACTCATGCTTGATGCCCTCCTCGTCCAAGTACTCTTTTATTTGGGTGTTCTTGAATTCGGTTCCATTGTCACTTCTTATCTTCTTAATTCTCAAGGAGAACTCATTTTGAGCTCTCCTTAAGAAATTCTTAAGAACACCTTGAGTTTCACCTTTGTCATGCAAGCAAAATACCCAAGTGAAGAGGGAAAAGACAGCAATAATAATTAAAACATATTTGTTATCGCCAATGCTTATGTAAAAAATGGGATCAAAGAGGTCCATGTGAAGCATCTCCAATGCTCTTGTTGTCTTCATCACATTTTTGGCAGGATGGGCTGCTCCGACTTGTTTCCCGAATTGGCACATGCTACAAGGCCTATCTTTTTCAAAAACAACATTCTTAAGACTTCAGACGTGATTGCCTTTTAGAAGTTTTTGAAGATTCCTCATGCCAACATGGGCTAGCCTACGATGCCACAACCACCCCATGTTGGTCTTTGCCATCAAGCATGTGTCAAGTTGAGTTTTATCCGCGGTGAAATCCACGAGATAAAGCTTTCCCTTGAGCACACCCTTGAAGGCAATTGAGTTATCAATCCTTCTAGTGAAAATCATTCCCTCATTAGTGAACAAGCAATTATAACCTTTTGCACATAATTGAGATATGATAAAAATTATAATTTATAGATTCAACATGCATGACATGAGAAATAGTGTGTTGAGGAGAAATGGAGATTTTACCTATACCTAGTACATTTCCTTGGCTATTGTCGCCGAAGTAGATACCTTGACTTGGATCATTATTTTCTTCATACTCCACAAACATCCTTCTCGCTCTGATCATGTGGTTGGTGCATCCACTGTCTATCATCCATTTTGTAGCACCGATGGAGTACGCCTACAAAACAAGTTTAGGCTTTTTGTTTTAGGTACCCAAACTCAGTTGGGTCCTTTGAGGTCAGTAACAAGGCATTTGGGCACCCACACACAAGGCTTTGAGCTCTTGTGGAGTGGCCCAACATATTTAGTATAAACATAACCAATTTTACTATTCATAAGCACATAAGATGCATTGAAATCATGAAACATAGTTAAGTTGGCATTTTTAACATTTTTAGCATCTTTATCAAATTTAGCCTTTCAAGAGAAATAGATGCATGCTGTTCATTCTTGGCTTGATATGAGTCTTCCTTGACAAATGAAAAGTGCATCTTGTTATTCTTGGGAACTGTAGCATTTTTCTTTCCTCCCCTTGAATAGCCAAGGCCATTTTTGATCAAGGGAGATCTTGTGATCGAGTATGCACTATGTGCATATTTGATCTTCTCCTTTTCAAAGATGCCACCCTAAGGTGTACTCTTGCTCTTTGCTAACTTAATCTCATTCTTTAAGTCAAGCACGAGTTTAGCACATTTGCAAGTTTTAGTGATTGACTCTACATTAGATAAGTTTGAGATTGTTGAGGCAGAAGAGGAAACACTTGACTTGAGAGTTGCGAATTGTGCCTCAAGATTCTTGTGGTCTTTGTTCAAACTCACAAGTTCATCTTGGAGGAAAACATTCGAACTCTTGAGACTTGAGGAAGTCTTCTTGCATTTCGCAGGTTCAAGCTCAACTGCCTCATTCTTCTCCCTCTCAAGCCTGAGGAGCTTCTCAAGGCCAAGATTCTTTACCTCTCATTGACAAGCAATTCCTATTGTTCCTCGAGAAGTTCCTCCTAATATAATATTTCATACAAGAACTTTTTCATCTTAGCAATGGCACTTTTGTTCAAGCCCTCAAACATGTACTCATCTTCACTAGCACTATCAAAATCTTCATCTTTAATGGAACGCAAGGAGAGTTTAGATTTAACTTTCGCTTTCCCTCCCTTACCATGAGGCATGTGTGGCGTGAGCTACTCTATTCTCCCTTGTTTGGCAAGAGAGTCTTCTTCATTGTTGGCCTCTTGATGGTGACGGTTGCCACCTCCTCTCCATCATCGGAGGAGGACTCTTCATTGGAATCCCACTCCTTGCCAACATGAGCTTGCTTGTGTGCCTTATTGCTCTTGAACATATTCCTCTCTTGAGGTTTCTCATCCATGTTTGTATTCTTCTTATCTTCTTCCTTTTCGTATGGGAAATTAACAATGAAGTGCTCATACGCGCCACAACTATAGCAAGCTCTCTTGGTCCTTGACTTGCTCTTGTCCTTGCCCTTGCTCTCATAGTTGGACCTTCTTCTTTTCTTCATCATTCTCTTGAACCTCTTGATGAAGAAGGCCGACTCCTCATCATCCATGTCAATGCTTTCTTCTTCACTTTCTTCATCATTGCTCGAAGCTTGCACCTCTTTGCCTTTGGACTTGGGTGAGGCTTTGTGAGCAACACCCTTCTTCTTGGAGTATGTGACCTTGGCAAGGTCATTGACGTGGCGTGCCTCCATCTCCATCATCTCATGGTTAATGATCTTCCCAATCACATCATCTGGAGTCATTTTGTGGAAGATGGGACTCTTTAGGAGGAGGGTTCAAAGGGTCACATTTCGAGGCATGAAAGCTCTTACCATCCTCTTGACCACTTCATGCTCCGTCCACTTCTTGCATCCGTACATCCGACTCCTATTGATGAGGGTTTTTAGTCAGTTGTACATCTCTTGAGAGGTCTCGCCTTCTTCCATGGCAAATCTTCCAAGTTCCCCCTCGATCATCTCAATCTTCTCCTCCCGCACAGATCGGATGCCTTCATGTGCAATCTTGAGTGTGTCCCAAATCTCCTTGGCTTGCTCCAACCCGTCCACCTTGTTTAATTCTTCTTGGCTCAAGGACGAGTTGAGCACGGCTGCCTCTTGAGCATTGTGGTGGATTTGTTGTTCTTGCTCTGGAGTAAGCTCTTCATCATCCACTGGAATATCTACACCTATGCAAACAATATGCCAAAGTGTAGGATTGAGAGAAATAAGATCCAACTTCATGTTATGCTTCCACCTGGTGTAGTTAGTGCCATCAAAATGTGGAGGTTTGCCCATAGGAGTAGACAAGTAGTTAGACTGAGAGTTCAAGCGGTCATAGTTAAAAGGATATTGTGTGTAGTCTTCTTCACTTTTCTTAAGCTTCTTCTCTTTCTAAAGCCTTCTCCTCCTCGTGGCTTCATCTCTTTCTTTTTGAAGAAGATCCGCAAGGCGGTTCACTTCTTCATCTTTACTTTCAACGTTGAAGGGAGGAGGCTTCGGCTTGGTGTTCTGCATGTTATCGATCTTGGAGGGTGAAGACTTGGACTCTTGTTCTCCATTGGCGCTGTTCTTGCCGGATCCGGTGGTGTCTTGAACCGTCAAACCCTTCTCACGGTTTTCACCCATCTCCTTTCCAAACGGTTAAGCTTTAGGGAGAGTTAGGCTCTGATACAAAATGAAAGTTGCCTAGAGGGGGTGCATAGGCTAAAACCTGAAAATTGACTTAATAAAAATTGATTAGCAGATAGAGGGCGGACTAGTCCAGTCAGGTAAGTTAAACGAAAGAAAGGTGTGGTTTTCTTGGTTTTTAGATGATCTACTTAGTGTGGAAGGTAAATATACAACCTAGAAGTCTAGTGTAGTAGATGCACAAAGATGAAACAACTGGAACTAGGTGGATCACAAGTTTTAAGTGAAGAACACGAAGAACCCTAAAAGTGATCTAACGAAGAACGGAGGACAAACAAGGCACAAGACACAAGATTTTATCCAGAGGTTCAGCTTCACGAAGAAGCCTACATCCCCATTGAGGAGTCCACAAAGGATCGGGTTCCTCTCAAGCCTATCCTCACCAAACCACCACAAAGGTCGGCTTGTTCTTCCACTAAATAACGAGTGATCACAACAATCTGTGGGGCAACTCATAATCTGAGGCTCCCACAAATTTACAACACCAAAAACTCATGAATCAAGACTCAAACATATTCAAAAAACAGATGAAAGCGAGAGAATCAACCAAGAGCTCGAGTCAAAACACAACCCTTCTCTCTTCTCTTCCAAATCTCACAAACCCTCAAGATTTGCTCTTAGGGATCAAAGATGTGAAGAGAAAGGTGTAGGAGGGCTCTTGAAAGGCTATGGCAGTTCTAGGGTTCAAGAGATGACTTTTGAAAGTCGGGGGATCCCTTTTTACAGGGGTCCCAACACTTAGCCGTTGCCACCAGAGAAAGTGCAGACTAGTCCGGCCTTGGACCCCGGACTAGTTCAGCCTATGGGTACCAGTGATGTCACCTTTGACCAACCACAAAGTCCCCTGGCACCTTTTGAATTCAAACAGTCACAATAGCACGGACTAGTCCATCTAAGAAAGACTAGTCTGATCTCATACAGAACCTTTTGTTCTAGGTGAGAATGAACAAGTCTAGTTCAACGGACTAGTCCGGCCCATAGGGTGGACAAGTCCGACCTTCCAGGACTTAGTCCTAGCGGCCACCTCAAAACTCCAAATGAACTAGTCTGACCCACAACATACTAGTCCGAACTCACACAAAACCTTTTGTTCCGGCTAGTAACAAACAAGTCATCTTGGGCACACTAGTCTGGCCCCCTAGGGCAGACTAGTCCAGCCTTTCAGGACTTAGTCCCAGAAAGGCTCAGACCCACTCAACACAGACTAGTTCGGCCCCAACCGGACAAGTCCAAAGTCACACAACAACTTTTGGTCCACCTAACATCAGCTCAAATTGATGTGGTCGGACTAGTCCGACCTTCCAGCCCGGACAAGTCTGGGCCTGTCCTTAGGGCTGTCTCAACTCATCTCTCCAACTAAACCTATTTGGACTAAGAGCTCTTAGGTGGTTCTCAACACCTTGACATATTGAACACAGTCAGATCATAAGGCTACACTTGATGCAAATAATTTTAAACCCTAAATTCTACTCTTCGAGTTTTTCTACCTTTTTCCTTCTTTTTCCTTTTTGAGTGTATCCAACTCCGTCCAACTTTAAATCACTGGTACTTACACTTGCAACGCTCATTAGTCCCTTAAGTGTTGTCATTAATCATCAAAACCCACGACGATTTAGCCTAGATGCACTTTCACAAGGTCCACGCCTAGGAGAGGCGGTCTACACCATTCCAGCCACGATGGTGGCAGTGGCCATCATCGCTCTGGGCGTGCGCCAGACGTCCGGATGGTCAACAAGCAGGGACCCTTGGCCAAATGGTTCTGGGCGCCAAGCTGCATGGCGAGCAGCCCCCTTCGGTGATGATAAAAAGCTTGATTCCACCCCATGCGCCCCCAGTTAGCCAAGTGCATGCCACCAGGTCACCACAGGGCACGCGGTCTGGGAGGCTTGTCATGCAGGGTCCGGATGACGGGACGGCCAACCTCGAAGCGCCCGTCGCCGAGGCCCTGAATGAGTCACCGCCTCACTCTATCCATCGCGATGCCCCCCAGTTGCTCGTGCCATCGACGGAGGAGGTCTTTGTCAACAAAATTCTCCCTCTGCCGCGGGCGGCGCTTCTGGCTGACTCGCCTCAACGCAAAGGTGCTCGCACTCACTCGGTCTCCATCGAGCCAGTCCGCCGGAGCACATGTCAAGCTACAAAGAAGTGTGTCGTCCCAATCGCACAACGGGTGATGCACTGCCTAATCCGCAACCTTGACATTGTTGGGGAGGAGGAGGATGTGGGTGATGAGGTCGTCAAGAAGTTCCTTGACACGTTCAAGGACCCGATGTCGGCGTAGACCATCCAATCCATCCGGAAGACTTTGCACCTCGACTCTGGTGAAGCGTGCAACATCGCATCTGCCCTCACAGTAATGCAGGCAGATGGCATCATAGCCTGAGAGGCCTGCAGCCTGGAGTCCGGCTGATGCCTACCTCTGTTATTCATGTCGCTAGTTAAGTTTGTGATGTCAGGGTATGTGGTTGTTCCTGTAACCATGTTCCGTTGGAGGAGAGGGATTGTTTGGGGTCCTCGGTGGTTCCCTCTCCAATCTGGTCAGATAGGCAAGTGTGTTTCCTTGATGCTGTGTACTCATGAAGTGGCTAGATGCTGTCCTTGGACCCCTTGTGTCGCTGGTGATAGCCAATGCAGTGGACTTGGTTCAGTAATGTTGTCAAAAAGTGATCAATATGAGTGAACAATTCTCGACCTTGTCCTGTAGCGTGCGAGGACTGAAATCCCCGGCTAGAAAGGAAGCTACTTCGGTCATGATCAGAAGGGCATGTGCTGCTGTGGTATGTTTGCAGGAAACAAAACTTGCCCAAGTTGATCAATCGGTCAGAGCAGAGCTGTTAGCAAATTATTTGGGGGATATCTGTTTCCTGCCAGCTGTTGGAACCAGGGGGATTCTCATTGCTTGGGATACCTCCGTCGTGCAGATTGACCAGTTCGTGCCAGGAACTTATTCCTTATCGGCTCGGGTGAGCATGTCTGGGAGAGAACCTTTCCTCCTCACAGCAGGTTACGGTCCTACTGACAATGATGGAAAGAGGGAATTTCTAGCAGAGCTGGAGAGCATCAACCGGCATCCGCAACACCATGGCTATGCATTGGTGATTTTGATCTCGTTGTGGAGGCGCGGGACAAGAGCAATAATAGTATGAACAAGGGAATGATGAACGCCTTCCGACGCACTTTGGACCAAGCAAAGCTTTTGGAATTTGAGCTACGAGGTCGTAAATATACATGGTCCAATGACAGGGCGAAACCCACCTAGGTGTACCTTGATTGAATGTTCTGCAACACCTCCAGGGATACAAAGTTCAGTGGGTACATACTGCAAGCGCTCTCATCGTCCATCTCTGATAATTGTCCTCTGCTCCTGTCTCCCGAGATCAACCAACCTCGGCAGCACGGATTTAGGTTTGAGAGCTTCTGGATCAACATACCCGGGTTCACCGAGACAGCAGCGCAGACTTGAGCCTTGGAGACAGTAGTTCAGAGTCCCTTCGCCGTCTTGAGTCACAAACTACATGCTACTGCACAGGCCTTGAGACGCTGGAGCACAAAGTTTTTTGGACATAACAAACTTCACCTTGAGATGGCGACAGAGTTGGTCTGCCAAATAGAGTCTGTCGAAGATCACCTAGACCTCCAGCCCGATGAGGGCCAACTAAAGCGTGATCTGAAGAACAGAATTTTGGGACTTGTCGTGGTTGAGAGATCACGACGCTGTCAAGTTTCATGGCTAGTCTGGCTATGAGCGGGAGATGCGTGTACCCACTTTTTTCATGCCCGGGCCAACACGAAAAAACACAAGTGGTACATTTGCAAGCTACTGGACTTAACTGGCCACTATGCCACGTCGCACGCTGAGATGAACGAAGTGCTGCATGATCATTACACCAGACTACTGGACACGAAACAATCCAGAGGCGCCACCTTTGACGGGTCCAAGCTTTAACTGCCCATTCTGCGCGCAAATCAGTTGGATGACCCATTCACAAAAGAGGAGGTCTTGCATGCCGTCACAGAGATGCCTAGAGAGAGGGCCCCGGGGCCCGACTGCTTCCCAGGGGACTTCTTTCGCAGTTGTTGGACGATCGTAAAGACAGAGGTGATGGTGTCATTTAACAGCTTCTACAATGGACGTGGCGGCTCCCTTCACCAGATGAATGACACCTTCATCCCCCTCATTCCGAAGAGTGCAGAAGCGGAGTCCCCCAACATTACTGCACCATGAGCTTGGTAAATTCCTTCATGAAACTGGTCACCAAAGTTCTTGCACTAAGGCTCTCCAAGCACATGGGCATGCTCATATCCGACTCCCAAAGCACATTCATCCGAACAAGAAGTATACAAGAAAACTTTCTTTACGTTAGAAATGTGGCAAGGTCCTTCCACCAAAGCAACAAAGCAATCATGCTAATGAAACTCGAACATCTCAAAAGCCTTCGACTCGGTGTCTTGGGAGTTTCTCCTTGAGCTCCTACAAGCAAGAGGATTTTCGTCAAGGTGGCGGGATTGGATGGCAAATCTGCTGGCAACTTCAAATTCAAGGGTACTATTAAACGGATGCCCTGGACCTCGCATCCTGCATGCTCGCGGCCTTCGTCAAGGCAACCCGTTATCCCCTTACATGTTCATCTTGGCGTTTGACATGCTCCAGAGAGAGTTCGGGCTTGCCGAGGAGGAGGGGCTCCTTTCACCGTTGAATCACAGAACTGCTCATATGCGTGTTTCTCTATACCTGAATGATGTGTTGATCTTCATTAAACCGGTGCAAAAGGAGGTCGACTTTGTGATGGAGCTATTGGAGCGTTTAGGTGCCACAACCGGGATGTGGGTCAATGCCTCCAAGACAACAATGTCTCCCACACGCTGCTCCAAATAGTGTATTTCCTCTGCATTGATCAATTTTCAAGGTCGTAGGCAAGACCTTCCTATCTCGTATCTGGGACTGCCTCTCGGGTTATTGAAGCTCAAAATGTCGGATTTGGACAACATCAAAGACAAGGCGGGCACTAGGTTTGCAGGTTGGCAAAGTAACCTGCCCTCCTACGAAGGACGGCGTAAACTGGTCGGTACTTAGTTCAATTCCCACATATGCCATGATAGTTATGAAGCTACCGAAGTGTTTCCTCTCTGAGCTGGACAAATCAAGACATCGGTTTCTCTGGTCGGGAGCCTAGCAGCTAACCGGGGGAAAATGCAAGATCAACTGGAACATCGTTTGCCGCCCGATCAAGTTTGAAGGGTTGGGAATTACTGACCTAACCAAGTTCGGTCACACATTGCCCTTGTGATGGAGTTGGTTCCAATGCAAGCACCTGAACAGAGCCTAGTCCGGCTCTGAACTACCGCTAGATGTGAAGGGCGAGGCACTATTTGCAGCTGCTACACAGGTATTAGTTAACAATGGTAAGGTGGCCAAATTTTGGACGTCCAGTTGGTTGAATGGCACTTCGCCGGCTGGACAATACCCAAAGTTGTTCAAGCACGCCAAGAGGAGAAACCGAACGGTGGCTGATGCCATAACCAACGATCGATGGATTGCGGACATCTCACATGATCTTACAATTCCGCTCCTCCATGAGTTTGTGTCTCTTTGGTCAGCAATCCAAGATGCGCAGATTGATCTGTCTGCAGACCAGCCCGATGACACTGTGTGGAAGGTCTCCTCATCCGGAGTTTACAGCACCAAATCCGTGTATGATCTTCAGTTTTATGGCTCCACCAGGTGTGAACTTCCGAAGATCGTATGGCGTGCCTGGGCGCCAAACCGCTTTAAGTTCTTTGCGTGGTTGTTTCTTCAAAATAGAATTTGGTCGGCAGCCAGGCTCCAATTGCGTGGATGGCCTAATCTCTATTTCTGCCCAGTTGTACAACCGCAACTTAGAAACGATTTAGCACATTTTTGTCGAGTGCCCCTTCACGACTGAAGTCTGGAAGAGAGTTGCACACTGGCTGTCTGTGACCGTTCTACATCCTCACAACTGTACTGCAGCAGACAACATTATCAAATGGCTTCATCGCTTGAGCTCGGGACATCCCTCATCCAAAGCTATAAAGTCAGTGGCCTTGCTGGTGTGCTGGCTGTTGTGGAAGGAGCAGAATGCTCGTGTTTTTCAGGGACACAGCAAAAGCATCCACCTACTAGTGGACGAGGTGTGCCATGAAGCTTCGCTCTGGAGCCGGGCCGGTGCTAAGGATCTCGCTGCCTTGCTTGCGTCCCCGCAGTAGCGTTCTCCACGGTATCGATCTCCTAGTCGCCGGGTTGTGTGGGTCGGTTTGATCTCTGGCACTTCTTGTTCCAAGTTGTAACTCCAAACATATTCTTTCTTGCTTAATGAATTTACTCTCCGAAAGTTTTCGAGAAAAAAATACAAGCACATCGGCTATTTTTAGGCAGATTGATGCTTCTAGCCATGAAGTTGCACATTCTTTTCTATGATGTTTTTCTAAGCGTGTTCATATACTTATTGTGTTTTTTTGGAGTTTTAGTTGAGATTAAATTTCATAAAATTTTATAATTTATGGTTCTCATTGTAACACCCACAATTTTCAATCAAGAAAAAAATATTATAGATGAAAATAATATAAATAAATCATTTTAGGCAAGTGCATCATATGATTGGACTATGTGTGAAAATTTTGATTTACAAAATGCGGTAGAAAAATTCGTTTGAATTCAAAATCAGAAAAATGAGTAAGGGAAAAGAAAAAAATACTCTCGGGCTGAAACCCTAGCTAGCCCATGCTTCCCTTCGGCCCAGCCCAAACCGCGCCTCCTCCTTTCTCCTCCCTCTCCACCGACATGTGGGGCCCACCCATTGGGTCCTTCTTCTGCACCCGAACCGTCGACACGTGAACGGCCACCGCACCACCCACGATTGTCGACCATTATGACAGTCGTTTCCCCCTCCGTTCAAGTCACCATCGATGGTAATCATGTGCCGCCTGTTTCTCCCTCATTTACCCCACAAAATCCTGGTCGTAACCCACATTTCCCTTTCCCCCGAGCTTCGAAACCCTAGCACTACCGCTCGGGTAAGTCGCTGCTATTCCCGTTGATACGGCCCCTATTCCTCCATTCTGTTTTGCCTAACTCGTGCGCCATGACCTCAGCGAGCCGCTGGGCAACTCAATTCAAAGGTTTGGAGGCCGCGCGATAAGATTCATCGAGCGCGATACCAATTCAAAGGTTTGGAGGCCTCGTCGCCAACGCACCTCTGCTCCGTTTCGAGCCCCGCGAACCATCTCGATGAGCTCGCCTCGCCCTCCTCTCTATTTTTCGTTATAGGAGCATGGCGTTTCGCTTTGTAGCCGCTCGATTTGGTCGTCGCCAGCGAGAACGCGCCGCCACCCTGGTTGCCGTTGGCGACGTGGCCGCTTCCTGGCTCTCTATTTCATTCGGACGGCCACGATTAGAACAAGAAGATACCCCTTCGCATAATAAAATATGGGCCATCCATCCATATTCCTGCCTAGAAATAAACCCAGATGAAACCCTTGCCCTTTTTTCATTTAAGTTTGTGCACCTTTTTTTTAAATTACAAGTAGGTCCAAAATTTTACAACACCAACCTTGCCCTTTACAATATTTAAGATTTAATTATAAAAATCACATTTCAACCCCTTGAATTTAGTAAAATTTATTTTGACCACTATTTTAGTTTCTGTTTTTGCATAAATGATTTTGTCCTTTTATGAAATTATTTATATTATGCAGAAAAAATATTAAATTAATTTGAGTTATTTTCATGCAGTAAATTCCAATTAATGTATAAAATAGCAAATAAATTATAATAAATCCTAGAAAATTATTATTAATTCTTCTAACACTAGTATTTAACTATAATAATAATTTTAATTCAAAAATAACTATATTAAATTCCAGAATTGCTAAATTAATTGTGAAATCTATATGTAAAATTGTATTTCAAGTATACTTTTAATATAAAATTAATTTAGACAGAGAAAACAAATACAAAAATAATATAAACATTATTTAATGCATACTTTTACATTAATATTTATTTTTAAGTGTATTTTGATTTTGAATTTACATTAAAAATAATTTTAGACTTTAAATAAATATAGGAAAATGATATTAAATTGTTATATGTATATTTTCACTCATAATGTCACAGGGTAATATTCTCTAATAAATGAAATACAACTTAAAATACGAAAATTTGATGTAACATCATAAATACGTAGGTTTTATGAATTGTTCATTTAATTTGTGATGTTTTGAGTGTTTCTTATTGTATGTTTGTTATTGTGTGTGCGTCTTCGTGGTTAGCGTCGGTTCCCGAGTCGACGTACAACCTTCAAGAATACAACCTCAACATTGATAATCAACACGTCCGTGGAGGCAAGTGTCCTTGACCATCTTGCACCTTTTTACTAAGTTTTAGTTAGTTGCATGCTAAATTTTAACTTGAATCCTATGATATAGCATTCGTAGTTCTTCAACATTATTCCTTGTCGTCAGGGTTTGGATGGATTATATTATTTATTTCACGCTTAGCCATGCTTAGTGAATATGAATAATTTTGACTACATGATTATATTCTGAATTACTATGAGTTATGAGCTATTGAAAATGATGAAAGTAGATGTTAGGAATCTGATAGACGGTTTTGATTGGAATGGTGCATGTGTGCACGAGACTTTGGTTTGGGGATTGCCATCTATCGGATTTTAAGAAGCGGTTTATGGAGGAAGTTGTTAAGCCATATAGTATCGCCACAGGGTTGTATATGGGACAACTTGGTTTAGTAATCTGGTCTCTTCCGGTGTAGGTTGGTAATCGATACAGACGAGGAATTGGTTTAGAATACTGCCTTGGAATCCGCATGACTCAAGAGGGGGCTTCTCCTGGCGTAGGGAAAATAGACTCTAGGTGCCGAAGCGGTGAAACCTCATAGGGCCAATGCAAGTCGGGAGAACCATCAGAAAGACCTCGTAGTGATCTCCTGACCACACACCAATGGAAGTGTGAAATGTGGTTGATCACCACTGGCAATCAGAGAGGTTTATTTAGTCCACCTGACAACAGAAGATGAAATAATAAACTGTGGGTAAATGATACACACTCTGTAGAGTTTTATCAAACTGTCAAGACAGCTGTGCTCACAGACACGAGCGACTTGGGACTAAATTCATGATTAGCACATATGGTTTAAAAATTGGTGGTTGGTTTGGGCATTATTTGATCATTTTGGTATTATGTGTGGCATTCATTTAGAGATAGGTGCTAAATAACAATAAGGATAGATTGATAATGCTATAGTGCTTTACCATCATTTGCCTTTCTTGTTGTGACCCTCATGACATAAACTTCCTCACTTGCTGAGTATTGGTGGTACTCAAACTTGCTTGTTGCTTAACTTTTTGTAGTCTATAAGGGTGAAAAAGTGAACAATGTTCTGAACAAGGCGTTCTAGGCTGGCAAAACCCTCGGACGACGCTTGTGCATTTGGAGCCCCGTTATCTACTATTTCCGATGCTTGTACTTTTCTTCTAGACCTAGATGGTCATTTATGTAATAATTGATGTACTCGAGCATGGTTCATTTTAATGGTATTTCACTTTCTTCTATACATGTATGAAATTGAATTGATACTGGTATACTTGTGAAAAGCATCTAGTTGTCTTGTTCGGACCAGTGTGACACTCATGTCATGACACTTCGACAATTTTGTGATATCACCATAAAAGTTATGGTTTGTGAAAAGGCAAAATGATTAGTGTTTTGTTATACAGTGATGACAAGCTTGGGGTGCTGCATATGTCGCTATAATTAGTCCACAATGAGTTCTGAAATTTTTCTCTATAGTTTGCCCAAAATAAAACACTCAGAAAAAATGCGAAAGGAAAATCATATGCTCCAAACTACCGCGCATCATTCATCCTCCTTCCCGCCTTCTACCAAATAGTCAGTCACACTCTCGCCGTTCCGTTATGTAGAGACTGGTACAATCCCGAGCTCCAAACCGAGGCTCACTCCGCCCCCGGGGCCCACGGCTCCACCGTTGGGGTATACTTCGTTGCCGCGAACATTGTGAATCCCGTCTGCGTGAAAGGTGAGGCCGTGAGGGGCTGGACCTGCTGGACTTCGGTGTATGCATTGGGATGGGTGTGGTTGGGAGGTACAAGAAGATAAGATGGGACCACGGATAGGGATCCTTGGATCATTCGCAGTGGCATACTGTAAAGTATACTGGATACACTGTTTCACAGTGTAATTTAGAATATGTACTGTAAAAACTGAAAGAGAATAGTGTAGTATGCTGGTGCGGATGGTCTTATATTGATTGGGGAACAATTTTTGAACTATTGGAATGCTCACATATTGGAAACAGAGGAAGTCGGAGCGAAGCGCCGGAGCCGAGCCCGCTATGGCGCCACCGCCCCTACCCCTCTTCTCCCCGTCACCGAAGCCGCCGCCATGGCTCCATGGCCCCGCCTTCCAGAGTCACGACCCTCCGAACCCCGCCGAGGCGCCCCTTCCCAAACCCAGCCGCCAGAGCCCCAAACAGCCACTGCCAAGAAAAGCCGGCCCGCCCGCGAAGGCCAAGCCCCTCACCGCCGGCGTCCCCGGCGGTCGCACCCGCCGCGCGGTGCTTGGAATCATCCGCCGGGTCCGCTCCCTCGAGCTCTCCGACACCCTGAGCCCCGTCCCCAAACGCAACGCCGATGCACCCATCGCCTTCCACCTCTCCCTCGAGCCTTCACCGCTGAGAGAAGATCAGGAAAACGTGGTGGACGAGGAGAGATCGAAGCCGAGAGCAGTTCCGTGGGCGGCAGCGAGGAGCGAAGACCTCAAGGCCGCGCTGCGGCGGGAGAAAAAGCCGCGGGAGCCCACACGCGCGGACAGGGAGCTAGCGGCCGACGACCTGGAGCGGCTGCGGCGGGCGGCGCGCGGAATGGACCGTTGGGTGCGCGCCAAGAAGGCCGGGGTCACCGACGAGGTGGTGGAGGAGGTGCGCCGAGAGTGGGACAGGGGACAGGAGCTCGCCGCGGTACGCCTCGTGGAGCCGCTCCGCCGGTGCATGGGACGGGCAAGGGAGATTCTTGAGGTAAGAAAAATTCTTCTATTACCACTCACGGTGGTGCAATTGATGCCCCGAGAATCTGGTGCTCTCATTGTGATGATTTTGAGCTTAGCATTTAGGGTTGATTTTGAGCTTCAATTAGAGCTACATGGCTCGAGGATTGCTGGTTTTCAGGGAAATGGAAGGGGTGACAGTAATGTTGACATTTGTTGTTGCAACAGAATAATCGATGTTGTTCATTCTGTGCAAAACAATGTATTCCTGAATTTAGGACAAGTTGCTTAGTTCAATTTTGAACTAGATAATATGTCCCAATGTTAAATAATTCAGAACACAGGGAGTACAAATTAATGATTTGAGATTTAACCTGTAACATACATGGGATTTCTTTTCGGGGAATTTCCTTATATTCCATTGGTAAAACTTATAATCCATAATGTTGGACTTTATGTGTACCTTTAGGTGTTTTGGACTAGGCCCATGTACCAACTCATCCTAGGGGTCTATATATATGTACTCTCCCCCTTTGGGGTTAATCAATTCAGTAATTACCTTCTAATACATAACATGCCACTGATGTGTGTATGACACATGGGACCCACTAGTCATCGGTAGTGGGCATAAAATGGATTTTGGAATACATAGCTATTAGAAAATGGTGCACCAAGTATCCTAAACCATGTTGTTCTTTCATCAGAACACATTTAGCTGCATGACGAATATTTAGTTGGTAAGGTCTGCTCACTAAAGAAGGAAGCACAATAGACAAAGAATGTGTGTGTGCATGCGTATAACTACTACAAGGAAATAGGAAACCACGTGCAATGGTGCTAAGTTGTTTTGGTTGAATGAAAGTGTGTTTGAGGAAACTATTTGTTTGCCTAGTGGAATTGTTTTGGACTGAACAATCAGTTATCTGTCCTTAAATGTTGATAACATGATGCCATTTTGCAAACAAAAATGCAACAAGTCAGCAAGTACCTCCTTGTCATGCTGAGCCTTGTCTCACTTTCTTTGATGTGCTTGGATTCTATATTTCATTCATATTTTAATGTTTTTGAGTTGACGAGTAACCTTCGTGTGGATTTGTGACCAAGTGAAATTGTGTGGTTACCAAAACATAATGACCTTTTGTGCAAATTTGTTACTCAATTACTAATCTTTATTCAATCTTCTGTTTTTCTTTGATGGATTTCCCTTCCACAGATAAAAACAGGAGGCTTAGTTGTTTGGACAAAAGGAGACATACATTTTGTTTATAGAGGAAGGAATTATCTACAAAATACAAAGCGTCATCACAGTTTTGTAACTGATGTCCATAAAGTCTCTCGAGTAGATGATAATGTTCCTAGATCCCAAGGGAACTGCATGAGCACAGCTAAACTATGGACCAATGATAATTACAAAGCAAATGATGGTTTTAAAGAAAATGATCAAAGCATTTGTGCTCGGATGGATGACGAAACTGTGAAGGGGACACTTTATGAGAGAGAAGTCAACAGACTATTGAACAGTTTGGGTCCTCGATTTGTTGATTGGTGGTGGAACACACCATTGCCTGTGGATGCTGATCTTCTCCCGGATTATGTTCCAGGCTTTAAGACGCCTTTTAGACAGTGTCCTCCTGGTGTGAGGCAAACACTAGCAGATGAAGAGCTGACATTCTTGCGCAAGCTTGCACGCCCATTGCCAACACATTTTGCCCTCGGTGAGTACACATGTGGTTTCCAGATGCTGTTGCTGTTAATTATATGTGCATTAAGTAATAGAAATTTCTGTCTTCGGTATCCTCATCATCTATACAGTCTCTTAGTATCAATTCATATTGCCTTTATGCTTACCATCTTATAAGAACATCAATGTATACCATTATAAACAAGTTTGAAAGAAGTTTGCCTATCTTTGGCAGGTAGAAATACGAAGTTACAGGGTTTGGCTGCTGCTATACTAAAGCTTTGGGAAAAAAGCCTCATAGCGAAGATTGCAGTGAAAGTAGGCATCCAGAATACCAACCATCAACAAATGGCATGGAACCTCAAGGCAAGTATTGTTCCCCATGGAGTATATATTCAATATATATTTCACATTGTTTTATTAAAGTGCATTCTCCATGCATTATCTTCATGTATCTTTGATAATTGTTTTCCCTTACATTACTACTTGTTTGGTAACAGCCAAACGTCGTTACTTGTTTGTCCCCTATAAGAGGCTGAAGTAATGACTTTGACACTGAATCATGTTAAACATGAATCTATACATTCTTTCTGCAATTTTTTGTGGTTCACAATTGAAGATCCCTGACATTCTGATGATACTTGATTCTTCATTTGTATCTTCATCTTTGACACTGAAGCTCCTCAGTGCAGCATCTTACAGGAGGAACTGTGATATTGAGGAACAAGGATTTTATTATTCTATATAGAGGCAAGGATTTTCTTCCTGGTGGAGTTGCTCAAACTGTCATTGAACGAGAGGCTCAGGTTCATGAAAAACAGGTGAAGGAAGAGGAAGCCCGATTGAAAGTGGTTGACTCACTTCAGATAGTTGGTGAATTTTCGTCTGAGAAAAGCTATGTAGGAACTTTCAGGGAGTATCAGAATTTCCATGCCAACCTTGTGCATGAGAAAGATGAAAACGAAAAGACCAAACTCGAACTAGAAGCTGAGAAGTATAGATTAGAGAAGGAACTGAAAGGCCATGAATGGAAGCTTTCTACTGTAAGTGCTGACCTGAAACAGCTCATGCTCTCATTTGAAGTCCTTTACTTCTAACATTGCTACATAATTTAATATAAAACTGCTGCCTACTGCAGCTCTACAAGAACATTGAAAGATCCAACCAGGTGCTGACAAAGCTTCATAGTTCTTGGAGACCTTCAGGGCAGTCCACAGATAGAGAACTCTTGACAGAAGAGGAGAAGGTGATATTCCGGAAGATTGGCCTCAAAATGGATGAGCGTGTTCTATTAGGTATAGCCATCTATTGATGCTTTTATGCTTTTTGTGCCAAGGGCCAGAAAAGCTATTCGTCTCTGATTGTTGAAACTATGTATCATTTGTTTGCCTTACAGGAAGGCGTGGTGTTTTTGCTGGTGTAATTGAAGAGATTCATCAACACTGGAAACATAAAGAGGTCGTGAAGGTAATTACAAAGCAGAAAAAAACCCTTCAGATCATGTACACAGCGAAGCTGCTTGAGGTTGAGACAGGTGGAATATTAATAGCGATAGAAGAGCTCACAACCAGCCATGCCATAATACTTTACCGTGGAAAGAACTATTACCGCCCAACAAAATCATCACCCAGTAATCTACTGGCCAAAAGAGAAGCATTACGTAGATCGATTGAGGCTCAGAGACGAGGGGTAGGGATCAGCATAATAACTTATTTGTTTTACTTAAGTTACTATTTTGATAACTTCCGCTAGCTATCTCACTCTTTTCATTTCATTTGCAGTCCATGAAATACTTTGCTCGGGAGAAACAGAAGTCCATTTTGGAGCTGAAACAGAGACTGGTCAGTACGCATAGTTCATATATTTGTGTAGCTTGGAGTGTTATGACTACTTGTAGTTTTGGGGCTACAAACTTATGTCCTGATTTTTCTTATTTTTCTTGTTTATTTGCTACAGATGTATGTGACGAGGAAAATCAGGTATCTAACCCCATGATCGTGCAATGTTTGGACAGTATGGTGAATATATGTAATATACTCGGAATAATGGTTGCATGCCGACTCTTTTAAACATTGGAAAGTACACTGGCTTTCAGATGGAGTAATTGCATACAGTCCGTACTGAATACAGTTGAAACTGTACAGGTGTATACGTCCTAAAAAGTTTGTCGCTTTATAGTTCATTTTTAAACTACAAAATGACAAATTTTTTAGGGTGGAGAAAATACTTGTTCGTTATTAACTTATTATTGTGCCTCCAAAATTTTCATTGAAATATAAAACAAAATGAGAGTTTCTTATGTTCGGTTTAAATCTGTTGTTTGGGATGGGTGAGGCCCCGAGAGGTGGTTAAACAAGCAGGCTGAGCATTTCGACGTGCATTACTTTCCCTTGCATGCATCCTAGAGAGGATGCGGATTATGAGTTTCGCTATGAGAAGCAAGGCATGGAAACTGTGACTTAAGTATGAGACTTAGATAAGGGACAGATTAATCATGAAATCGGACAGATATGGATGCATCGGAAACTAAATTAATATACAGATAATTTGAGCATGGTTGGTTCTTAATATTTCTTTTGCATCTGTTCAACTTCTCAAGCACGGTCGAGGATTGCGACAGAAACAATACAGAGAATTGCGTTTGAGAACCTGGGCATGTCTGTCTTCTCGGTGATCATGGCTTGGGGGAGGGGAACTGCTGCGCCCCTCTGGGATTGCGCTCTGTCTTCGACCTCGGCGGCGCGTTCTTGGGATTGGTGAACCAGGTGGTGTAGAGGAACTGCTTGTGCGGGCCGTCGTGGTCGCACATGAGCCGGAGCTTCTGCCGCTCTCGCATCCACCGCAGCATGAACTTCATCTGTCGTTTGCTCGTCAGCCCCCGCAGCCCAACGTCCTGAAGAAATACCACTCGTCAAATTAAGCACGCGCCATAGGAAATCGGAACCCGGTCCAAGATGCCTTCTTGAAAGCGAATTTGTATCTCTGATGAGAAAGCAGGAAGAGGAAAAGGCCGCTGAACAGCCATTCCGTCGAACAGGTTGCGTGCGCAACGTACATGGCTTCGGGGCCAGAGAAGAGTCGTGGATAGGCGATCGCCGGTGGAGTCTCGCTTACCTTGACGTGTTCCCAGACGTCGGAGATGGTGAGCGGGCCGTGCTCCCTCACGACTTCGAAGATGGCGCGGGTGATGGACTGCGTCTGCTCTGGCGGCGTCGTCAGCTCGATGGGCGCCATCTTCGGCTTCCCCTTCTTCGCTGCCCACCGCGCCGCCGTCGCGAACATAGCTGATCTCTCACTCCCTCCCTCCAAGTTTCTCTGTTGGAGTGAAGCGAAGCGAGCCCAATATTAGCAGCTCACCCTTCTCTGCTACGCTAGGGGGATTATTTAAGATTTGCCACTCTTAGGCTGTCTCCAACAGCAGACGGAAGACGGCACCCAAACCAATTTTCGGCTGTCCCGAACGAAATATTAGCCTCCAACAGATGCCTCATCGGAGTACCATATTTTTCCTTCCGTGTCCCAGGGTCTCGAAAGATACAATCGTGCACACGAGAGCTATCCCAACGGCTGGAGCGAAACGCGGAGAAAAAAATCTCCGCTCTTGTTCTCTGGCGGCGGTGGCGCTGGCGTGCGACTGCTGAAGGTTGGCCATCGTCGCCGGCGAGCGCTGAGGAGAGAAGGTACGAGCCATCGTTCTTTAAAATCCCGCCGCGCCTTCGCTCTTGCTCTAGGTCGTACGATTCGTGGAGTCAACATCCTCAGATCTGCGCCTCCATGACCATCGGTTCGCCGTCGCTCCGCCGTAATCCGCCGTTTTCTGACCCCATCCTCGCCTCGCCAGCATCGTCGTAGGAGGGCCGTGACCCCCGGAACCGAAACGCCTGACCCCAGCCCACCCTGCTATGTGAGCCTCCACCCTGACCCTCTACAATCTGTTGCGTTCTGTCCTCCACCCTGCGCCTAAGTCTCCGCCCGTGCTCTGCCTTGCCAGCACTTCCCAGCACCTCTCCGCTTGGTACTGCTTGGGTTGATACTATTTTTTTTATTCTGCTGCATTGGTACTGTCATTTGTTTGTTGCTGCTCTCTTCAGACATGCGTGATTAAGCTATTTGTTTTTACCTTAGTGACAACATCGGGAGTAGTAATGTTACAGATTATTCAGTTCAGTGTTATGATTTAGTGATGAAAAATACATTGTTTTATTGTATAGGATGGATAACTTGCCTCCAGTGGATGAAATATTTGGAGAACGACCAGATGAATACTATGGACATAATGAGTGGAGGTCCCAATTTGAAACTTCCATTGAGGATCTAGATAGAATGACTGCATTTCAGGTAAATGTCAGTAGCAATGCATCTTATTTCTCATCTTTTTTATTAGGTATAAGTTCTAGTAAATATTTCCTATGCAGAATGCAAATGAGAGTGAAGAAAGGATAGTAGAAGCTACCATAGAAGTCCTGCCATCCAAGAAACATGCATTGAAGAAGCAAGCTCAGCAAAAAAAAACATTGCCCGTAGGGGGCTTTCCTTCACACAAGAAGAAGATAGGATCATTTGTTCTGCATTTCTTAATATTAGTAAGGATCCCATCGTTGGAGTAAACCAAAGTACAGGAGGGTACTACAAAAGAATCCATGACTATTATTGCAAGCACAAACCAGAGGGTTCCTCAAGAAGCCAGATAGCCGTCCAACACAGGTGGCAAGCTATCCAAAAAGCTGTTAACAAATTTTGTGCGAACAAGTCAATAATGGATAGGAGGAATGAAAGTGGCAAGTGTGAACAAGACAGGATTAGTATCACGTTCTCACAGTTTTTGTTCTTATTGCACACTTTGTTTCACGGTCCTACTATTTTTGCTGTTTTTTTTTTTTTGCAAATTGAGGATGCGATCAAACTGTATGAGAAGAATGAGTTATTTACATTTATGCACTGTTGGAAGCTGTTGTGCAAGGAGGCCAAGTGGAGTGATCGGATGCTTGAACTTAACCGGCCATCTGCAACGAAAGCTGCACCTATATCCCAATCCATAGCTGAGAATGATAATTATTCAATTCCTAGGCCCGAAGGTCGTGACAGTGCGAAGAAGCGGAGGGCAAGTGGAGGAGACACTGGTTCCTCTAGCACCGCTGTTGACATGTTGCAACAAATTCATGAAAGATATGGCAAGACAGAAGAGAAGCAAGACCAGCAGATGATAGAGATTCTTGCTATGAAGGAAGAAAAGATGAAGCTGAGTGAGAAACTCTTTGAGCTGCAAAAGGAAGATATGGAAAAGAGGACTAGAGATATGGAAAAGAGAAGTGAAGATATGGAGAAGAGGAGTAGATTGAAGGAGGAGCTCATTCTAACTAAGAAGGATATAGAAGTCAGAGCCCAACAAAGTGAGGCACAATTACTCACTGTAGAGATGGGCATTATGGGAGTTGACCTGGAGAAACTTGCTCCACATGCGAGGGAATACTACATCACCATGCAGCACAATATCATGGAACGTAGAGGGCTGTCCGTTTCACAAAATCGTGATGAATGAACCTTGTTGTGTACTGAATTATGGAACTGTATTATGTTCTACTACTATGGTGCACTGAATCTTTTGTACTATTTCTGAACCTTGCGTCGTATAATGGCCTACGTACAAAGTAGTCATTGTTAAGGCGAATGTCACCACCAAGGCGGTCACGATATTTGGTCTTGTGACCAACAACGGAGCCTCCCCACTGCCGCTTCTTTGGAAGTGTTGCAATCGCAACCGCACAACCTTCCAGTTCTTCCTCATTTTTCGATGTTGTTACCGAAGTGCCACACCAATTCATCTGATAGTACCTAAAAGCCATGTCTGAAAAGGCCTGCACAAATCATTCACAAAAAACTTAGCTACTTTGGAAGCTAATTGAAAATCAGTAGCTACTCCCTCCGGTGTACAAAAAAATTGTCGTTCTACACTAGAGTCAAGAGTGCACAAAAAATTGTCGTTTTACACTGCATGTCATAGAAAATGGTGTAAAAAAATGGGGTAGCGTGTACCTAGGAATCGAACCTGTATCAGATTGGTTGGAAAAACGTGAAGAAGACCACTCGGACCACTAAGGAGAGTTGTATTGTAAAAGAAAAAAATCTATTTAATGCTTCCTTGGTATGCGAGAACATGTCCAAAATGATAATTTTTTGTACACCGGAGGGAGTACTTTGGAAGGTAAATTGAAAAAAAAAAAGAGCTCATGTGCCCAGGATCACTATGCCCCCTTCCTCCCAGTCATGCGCACAGCCATGGTGCTTGCCGCAGACCTTCCTCCCCTGCCTCCAGCAGCCATGGCGACAGGTCATGCCCCCTCGATCCCGCACAGCAATGGTGTCTGTCGCAGAGCAGCAAACCCACCCCCCCCCCCCCCCTGCCCCGAGCTGGATCGAGTCATGCATCATTGGAAGAGGAGACGTACCTTCGGTCGCCGATTTCCCGTCGTCTGGTCTGCGCGCCCGGGTCTTCACTGGTAGAGCGGGAATAACTTTTCCTTTCCCGCTGGAAACGGTTGGCCTGCACTAAATTACCTCACCTGTTGGAGATGTCTAATTTTGGGTCACCAATGTTACACGACAGCAAGACCTAAACAGTTAAATGCGTATTCACTTTTAGGTCCTATTGTTGGAGACAGTCTTACAAATGTTTCTTAGCCATTTACTATCCTTATGAGCGGTCTTCATAATTCACCATCCTTACAAAATTTTACATATGATTTTGCCACTCGGTTGCCAATTGTGCTTGCCAAATTATACTTTCCATTTTGTTTTCCTAACAGTCATAATATATTGACATTATTACGCCAAAGCATATACCTTAAATTACAAAATTACACATCTTTATCCGGTACACGAACAAATCAATCTCTGTTCCTCCGGTTTTCCTCACCTGCATTGCCATTAGCAATAGCTGGCTCCGTCTCAAAGACCTCCGGTTGTTGAGGCTTTCATAAAACATTGTTAAAGGTTGGACGATGCTAGTGGCAGACTCCACCGCCCTCCTCAAGGATGCAGTTCAATGGTGATGTGGACAAAAATAACTTGAGTTAAGAAAAGTTTGATCAATGTTTCAAGATTTTCTCATCATGAATGCTTATAAATATAATTAAATATGATTCCATGGACAATGAATCGGGTTTCGGGGTTCAGCACTAGTCTTTGCACCAGCAAACATCCCACTTGCATTGGCATCTCTTCTCATCACAACTGCAGTCATTCTCTTACAGCTTGTTGTTGAGTAGATCATCAAGCGCTCCATCTTTGGTGCCAAAGGTCCGCTTCCGCTTCGGCCAAGTCTGCGCCGTCACGTGCTAGTATGTGTTGGTCAGCAGGCTGGCCGCCGTTGTTTATCATCCACCTCTCCCTCCCTCGCATTTCTATGTTCTAAATTTGCTCTATCATATTTGTGTCAAATGCAACGCAACAGATTATGATGCAAAAGCTAGTCAAAACCGGTAAATGACAGCTCGCACCTCGCACCAACAACGGCAATGATAACAGAACCAGGGGCAACAATGTAACTATATTTGGAGCTGCCATGTCATCAAATAAATTGTATGATTTGGCATGCTTAGTTGGCATTATGATGGCAAAATAATAAGCATAATTTCGTAAAAATGGCAAATTATAAAATTCGCTCGTAAGAATGTTAAATGACTAAAAGACATCCGTAAGCTCCTACTCCTAACGAAATAAACATGACCCATTACAATAACAGAATCCGCATATGCCCTGTTCCACTGACAACAACAAAATCCAAGGATTACATCTCACTATAACAATTAACAAATAATCAACTTAAGTTATTTCATTTAGCATTGTGTCCCTCGGACAGCAAACGGACCAGAGTTATATATAGTGAGAAGCTAAGAAATTCATGCGTCTGGCTAGCAGTAGATCACAACGGGGCACTTCTACGAGTCGGCCTGCATTGGTGCACCTGCAGCTCATACTTGATCGAGGATTTGTTTTATTATTAGCATATTTAAAAAATGTTTTAATATTAATAGCCGATGATTTTTTTTGCAAAAGTAGCAGCCAAGTCGCAATACGGAATCGTGAGACGCCATGCGAAATCGCGATTTGCACACGTGGCGCTGCGCGAACGGCTTTTGACCAGTCAAAATTCCCGTAGGAAAGCGGAATTGTGAGTCGCGATACTGATAAGCGAGTCGCGATCCGGAATTGCGACTGGCCCCACAGTCGGTCACGAGGCGCTGGACCGTTGCGCCCTCTCGGGCTATAAAAGGACACACGACGTCGACTTCCACCATGAGGAGCGCCCGGGTTAAACCAGGAGAGGAGAGGAGAGGAGAGGAGAGAAGAGAAGAGGAGAAAAGAAAAGAGAACGGTATGATATTTTTTATTTATTTAGTTAATATTAGATTACTTTTATTTGTATTGATAGTAATATTGTTCAATAGTAGTAATTGTTTTTTTATATAGTTAATTAAGTTTGTATTAATTTTATAATAGATTTATTATTAGTAGTAGGAACAATAAGTATAAATAGTTGTATTATTATTAGTAGTAATTTCTATTGCGTTATTAAGTAGGTGTAATTAGTAGTATGTTAGATATATTTTTATTACGAGTAATAGTAAGTTTTTTAAATGTTGTATGTTAGCAACATAATAGTGCTGCATTAATATTAATATATTATTTAAGAATTAGATATATATATTATAAATAAATATATATAATTTAGTAGTAAATGTATATAATTTTAATAGATGAATAAAAAATTATTAAAAAATATATATCATTGAGAGATAATTAACTACATATATTGTTGAGTAGGTATGACGTATAAGATACCATTTCAAATTTATTTTGGAGACGGGAAGATACTATATGATTCAAATGGTGTCAATTTATCTAAATTTTCGTCCACCACAAAAGGAATACCAAATCCAATTGAACGAACTTATTTGGGTATTCATAATTGGTTAATGCGGATGTTTAGACTGAATAAAGAACAATATCAATTGAAGTATTATGCAGTGGTTAGTTGTAGAAGTGGATAGTTGTAGAAGTGGTCAGTTTTATGTAGAGTTACTTGAGATGAGTGGAACGGCAGCTTGGAAGAATTATGCTGAAAGGGTCATTCAATTTGGATGGCCTTTAATTTTGTTTCTTAAAGTAGAAGCAAAAGAGATAATTGATGAGACACCTAATCCGGTCTATGATGATGATGAGGATGGTAATGATGGAGAAGCTAAAGAATCGGAGAATGAAGGGAACGAAGATGCACCTAATAATGTCCATATTGAGGCTACAGGTGTAGAGATGAAGGTGAACAATTAGATAATTTAGTTGATCAGATTGAGCAGGAAGATAGAGATTATGAGAATATTCCTGAACGTAACTCCTCAGATGATAAAGAAGAAGTTACAATATCTACAGAATAGAAAAATCAAAATTTTGATAATTTAAGGGTTACAGAAGGTTATCATGTTCCATGAGAATATAACGCGAATGAGTTATCTGTAAGATCTTTATTTAAAGATAAATAAGCATTGAAGATGTTGTTAAATACTGGTCTCTTTCATTAAAAAGATCATTCGTAGTATCAAGGTCCAATAAAAAATTTATGATGTCAGACGTGTTTTTCCAAGTTGTCCGTTTCGTGTGCACGAATATGCTCAAAAGTAGAGCAATCTCTGAAAATGTTCAATATTGACTTATCATACTTGTGAGTTGCAACAACTTGAGAAGTGCAATACTGCTCTTACATCCCAGTTTGTTGCAAATTACATGTACTCACGAGTTGTGGATAATGTTGCTTTTGAGCCAAAATCAATTATCAACACTATTGAGCAAGATTTTAAGTACACGATAAGTTATTCGAAGGCTTGGAATGCCAAAGTAAAGGTGATAGAGAAGAAATTTGGTACCTTTGAAGCATCTTATGATAATTTGCCAAGACTATTAGACACCATACGTATGAGAAATTATGGAACATTTGTTGACATTATGGATGTTCCGAACCAAGAATTCCTGGGAAGTTGATTATTCAACGAGCTTTCTTGACTTTGGGTCCATGCATAAATGCATTTAACTATTGTACAACAATACTTTGTATTGATGGTACTTTTCTAACAGGAAAGTACAAAGTCCAAATTCTTACAGCTATAGCAGTGGATGGCAACAACCAATAGTTGCCTATTGCTTTTGCATTTGTTGAGAGTGAAAACACTGATAGTTAGTATTGATTTTTGCATTGGGTGAAGTATAATATGGTTTGTGGTCGCGAAAATGTTTGTGACATACATGATCATCATGCTGGACTTCTGAAAGCTATAATGGATTTGAAGTACGAAAATCTTGATCGTGATATTTCAAGTACTTGGCCGGATATAGAATATAGATGGTGTATGAGACATCTGGGTGCCAATTTTTATGGTCACTTTAAAAAGAAGCAACTGATGAACATGTTTAAACGGTTATGTTGTTAGAATCAACAGAGAAAGTTTGAAGCTTTGTGGCAGCGTATGGATGAGTTAACAACCAAACAAATAGATGAACAATTAGGAAGGGCTTAAAATTCTGAACAAGTTCTAGTTTCAACGCCTCTTTGCAGTCTTCCATCGGATGATCATAATATAGCTTGTAGAGCATGATCATCTATTTGATCCTTCTCGCATTGGATTCATAATGAGCCAAAAGAAAAGTGGGCTTAGCTGTATGATAAAGGCGGGGCTCGTCACAAAATTATGACATCAAATTTAGCTGAGGTACGCGTGTGTCGAAGTGTTAATGTGACACTTCCCCCGGATATGCTAAGGAACAGCCCGCGAAGGTTCTTTGATCGGCGGGACTTAGTTCAAAATATAGTGATCGCGCGTGTGAGAGTATGAGACGGTGGTTTTTACATGGTTCGGGCCGAAAGAGCGTAACACACGACTCCATGGTAAGGTTGTATTGCTGGTGTGTGTGTGTGTGTGTGTGTGTGTGTGTGTGTGTGTGTGTGTGTGTGTTTGTGTAAATGCGTAGATTGGTTGTCCTTTGTAACAGTGGCAGTCTGGTCCTTTTATAGACCAGGTCAGATGTCTTACAAGTGGGGTCCGGGGCCCGGCAGGTGGCCCCGGGGCGATCTTATCCTAAAGATCTAAGGCTTCTCGCATAAGCTACCTCTGATTGCGGCTTGAAGACTCACCATCTTGCCACCTCGATCGCTAGTGGCCCATGCGTAGTCGTTGATGATGGCAGGGAATGTCCCATCCATCTGTCCCTAGTGTTGTAAGCTACCCACTTGGCGGAGTGGGGTAGGCCTGTTGCGCCTTCACTGCGATGCAATTGGATGCAACGGTACCTAACAGTAGGTGTGCACCATGTCACACGCCTAGGGAAGACGCGAGTCTTCAACGCCTGATCTGGACAAGGTGCACCACCCTCTTATCTCCTGCAACCCACCGCCCAAGACAAGTTGCAGGGTATGTGGCAGCTTGGGAGCTAGCCTCTTCTTAGGAGGTCGGGTCCCGACCCGCTAACCACGTGGCAGCCCCAGAGCCCGCTCCTGAGTAGAGTGGAGGTTCCAGGGCCATGGGACACATGGCAGAGTCGGAGCCCGCCTCTTCGAGGAGGTGGCCTGTCTGTTGTCCCGAGCCACGTGGTAGCTCTAGAGCCCACTCCCATGGGGGGAGCGGGATCCTGTCCTGCTAGACATGTGGCCGCTTGGGAGCTCATCCCTGAGGGGGAGCTGGACTCCTCCTTGAGGTTCATGTGGGTACTCCAGACCCCGTATCTGAGGTAGAGGGGTCCGAGCCTTCTGGATACGTGGCGCCCTCGAACCCCACCTTGGTTGGGGCAGGGTACCTAGGCAGCTTTAGCCTATGCGCGTGGGTACCCGGTATGTTGGGTACCGACAGTGGCCCCTGTGTCCATCCTAGAAGGAGGAGATGAGCCTGAGGATGGAGCCCTATCCATGCTTTCCTACGATGCCTTTTGATTTTGTCTTGATCAGCCAAAATGATGTGCGTCTTTGCCATCGTGGCCACGCGCCCCTCTCTGGTTGAGGGCTTGCGGCAACAGGATCTTTGCTTGTTGCAGCTTCTTTACTACGACAGTTCCCAATGCGGCTGTTGCGCTTCTGCTGTTTCCACTCCCGCTTTTATGGGAACTGTCAGGTTGCCTTCTCGGGTCAAAGCCCCTTCAGGCCGATCTATCTAATAAGGGACTTGGGCCCCACTGTCTGGAATGCTATGGGTTGAGCAACGGGTTTTGGTCCCAAGCGATTTGCTCGGTGCGCTCAAATGCCTAATAGGGTGTTAAAAGGAAACCTTTATGGGCAAAGGTGGTTCCTCCTTACGAACACCCCAACGTTCGAGCCTTCACCTTCCTCCTTGAGCACCCACTCTCTCCCCACCTTCGAGGTTCTCGACTCCTGCTCCAATGGACTCAGCCTTGCCTCCTTCTCGCTTAGAGGACGTAGCGTGTGTGAGGTGGATATTCGGTTAGGAGGACGAGGAGCGGGGGGATATGATGCGTCCTGGCACCCTGCCTCTGGAGTTGGGGGAGAGGGAGATCGTCTTCTTTGAGGCGTATGCATACTCTGGGTTCGTTCCTCCCGTTTCCTCCTTCTTGGTGACGCTCCTAGAGGTCCTCAGGCTCCAACTTCACCACTTGTTGTCAAACTCATTGGTGGTGGCGACGGTGTTCCCGCACTTCTACGAGATGTTTGTCGGGATGCACCCGCCCGTGCTGATGTTCCGGCAGTTCTTCGTGCTGAGGCGGACCGGGAAGAAGAACAAGACAAGCTTCCTCAGCGGCTACTACTTCCAACATCGGGCCAACAACCCCTTCAAGTACATCATCTCGCTCTCCATAGCGAAGTGGGCCGACTGGAGGAGTGATTGGGTGATCGTACAGGTCAAAGCCCATGATCGCATGGTCCTGCCCACCGATTGGCCGATACTCAAGAAGAAGACCTTGGAGGAGCGCCCAGAGTTGGAGCAGGCGTACACTCGGGTGATGGAGAGGATTCGATTCTTTGCATATCATGGTCTATTGAAGCTGATGGTGATGGCAGACTTCGTGCGTTGACGCCTCGCCCCCCTCCAGCATTGTAGCTGCCCTGCATGGCTTTACTTTGGGCCATAGGACGGCACCCAGCTGGTGCGGGGTCGCGACACAAAGACGACCCTACAAGAGATGCTCGACATAATGGCCAAGGCGTGTGACGGCCTGCTGACCTCCGACGTCTTCAACCTTTCGGGGCCCTGCCCGCCGCTTTGCTCGGATTGGAACCTTCGGATGAAGATCCTGAGGGAGATGTCGAGCCTGGACGCGCTCGGTCTTATGTCGCGGCAGGTCGGCAATGTGGATCGTGGACCAGCCATCGTAGACCCGCCACAGGAGACTACACCTGCCTCAGGCTCTGCGGTGTCGACGGTGGATGCGCCCTCCGACAGAGGTAAGGGCATGGTGCTAATCCCTAACATAGGGAAGGGGAAAGCGATGGCCCCCAACACCGGGAAGGGGAAGTTGCTGGTGATCAAGATTGTGAAGGAGAAACGCCCTCGGTCGCCGTCGAAGGCACCGCCACAGGTGGTCCTTGCTCCAAGTCAACGTCCCCTGACGCGCCCCTCCTCAGCATCAGGTGTTGACAGTTCTTCGGGGGGAGGCCCAGTCTGTCAAGTGGTGGCTCCACCATCGTCTACGGCTGGCACGCCATCTAGCATCCCCGCTGCCAGTGCAATTCAAGGTGCCAGAGGGGGCTCTAGGAGCGTTACGCCTACGGAGCCTCAGACAAAGAGGCCTTGGGCCGACGTCGATGGCAGCTCGGGAGGAGACTCCGAGAGTGGCACCGTTGGAGTTGGTGGAGATACGCCAATGCAGGGTGGCGGCATCGCTGGTGGTTTCGGTGGAGGCCCGGCCGGGACAAACTCGCCTGCCACACTGTCGACAGGGCCCGCAGCTTCAGGGCCACTGAAGGTGGAGGCCCGCTGGAGCTTTTGGGGACGTCGGTAAGGCATTCTTACTAAGACTTGCTTCGTTATCTCACCCGTTCTTCTAGCTTGGGCAGGTTCTGATTTTAACCTGCAGGTCTACGTCAGCTGCCGTGACGCCTCTACCACCGGGGGTAGTGTCCCGAAGCGCTATGAAGTCAGCCCAGTAAGATACGGCTGTATCGGTCGAGTAGACCACCAAGCCTGTATAGGAGAGCGCTGATCCGGCTTCCGTACCCCGCGTGGGTAGTGAAGCATCTCCAGCTGTCGTGCTGGAGGCACCTCCGATCGTCGCGCCAGAGGCAATGTCGAAGTCGGCTCAGCGGGCTGAGGGCCTAGCCTCCGCGACTGCTGATCCGACGGGTTGCTCCTTGGGTGACGATGGTGTTGCCGCTTCTGGTAGTGTTGCAACCCCCACTCAATCTCTGGGAACAAGGTCCCGGTACTGGTGGTCTCACCTTTGCCGCCAAGGGAGGAAGAGGTCCTCAAGATGATCATCGGGCGGCCTTCCATAACTTTGGTGCAGCCAAAGCGCCTCTCTGACATCATGGACTCGATGCAATCCAACATTAACCTAGTGCAATCAAAACTCCACCAGGCGCAGGGGGCTCTCACCGCAGAGTGGGAGAAGTTGCGTGCCGAGGGCAAGCGCCTCCAATCCTGGGAGGACCTTCTAAGGTCCAGGATCACCGAGGCAAAGGCGAAGTACCAAAAGGAGAGTGAGGAGCTAGAGCTGAGGCACTGCTTGGCGAAGGCCATGGACGCAATGTCCCAGAAGATTCTGGTCGATGCCAAGTTAGCCAATGACACAGCTGACGCTCGCCTACATTCCCTTAAAGAGGGTCGAGAGGCCCTGGGTCGCTGCAAAGCTGTTTTTGCTGAGCGGGAGGCTGTTGTCGCCGAGCAAGAGGTGGCGGCTCAGGCGATGATGGCTCGGCCTGAGGCAGATCAGGACAGGCTGCAGTCCCGCCTTGCAGACTTTGAGTTTCAGAAGAGCGACTTGGCACGGGATCGGGCGAAACACTTAGCTGAGTGTCAGGAACTCCTCCTGCGTGATCTCGACGTCTAGGCCCAGGATCACACGACGGAGCGTTGCGCCCGGGAGCTCGATTTTCAGGAGCGTCAGCTGGCTCAACATCTAGAAGCTGAGGGTAGAGTGGTGGCGGAGACAGTGGCATCCCATGTCTTGGTGTGCTACCGGAGTCGGTAACCTGAGTTGCCACTGGAGCCGGTTTTCGAGGGTCCCGTCGAGGAGTGCTAGGAAATGGCAGCGGCAGAGGTCAAGGATGCCGCCAAGCATATCATCGCACAGTTTGCCAGGATTAAGGCTGGCAGCTCGTCTTTGTATCTGGGGTTCGCCCATTTGTAAATATTCTTCAATGAATTTGACTTTGTTTTTGTTTGGCTTGTCTTGTACTTCTCAACTTGTTACCTCAAGTCTTTAGCTGCGTAAGGTCTTGAAGATCTTTTGTTGAGTTGGTTAGCTTTTGAGGGACCAACGCTTGCACAGTTGACATGGCCGATTTGTCGTTAGTTGACGTCCTACCTATGGTACCCCCTTAGAGGCCCCCTGGTAGGTGTGGCCAAGTGGTTGGGCACGCCTACCACTTGATAGCAGGATGCCTTCGACGGACCCCCAGCAGAGCGGGGGAGTATGAGTGGTTGACCTTGATGTGACCCTTCCATGTGTGCTGAGTTTGTCTGAGTGGAGACGTCGACTACAGGCCCCTTGGGAGGTGCTGGAGCTGGATGCTCCGATGTTGCCCACCATCATTGCAGAAACATCGACGGAAGATCCCCTGGGAGGTACCAAAGTTGGCTGCTCTTGCGTTGCCCACCATCATTACAGAGACGGCGACGACAGGCCCCCTGGGAGGTGTCGGAGCTGCCTGCTCTGGCGTCACCCACCATCGCCGCAGAGACATCGAGGGAAGGCCTCCTGGGAGGTGCCAGAGTTGGATGCTCTGGCATCGGCCATCATCGTTGTTGAGTCGTCGACGGCAGGCCCCTTCAGAGGTGTCGGAGCTGGCTGCTCCAGCGTCATCCACCACCTATGTGTAGCACGTCGACGCAGACCCCTGGTGTACAGGCTATCACAAGAGAACCATGTAAGCCACAAGAGCAGGGCAGGAGAGTGTACTCACTTATCAGCATTTGTTGTTGTCGTCAACATGCTGGGACGTCGGCGGCATGCCCCTTGGGAGGTGCTGGAGCTGGATGCTCTAGCGTCGCCCACTATCGTCGTAGAGACGTCGACGACAGGCCCCTGGGAGGTGCTGGAGCTGGATGCTCTGGCATCGGCCACCATCGTCATAGAGACGTAAACGGCAGGCCCCTGGGAGGTGCCGAAGCTGGCTGCTTCGACGTCAGCCACCATCGTCATAGGGATGTCGATGGCAGGCCCCCTAGGAGGTGCCAGAGTTGGCCGCTCTGGCGTCATTCACCATCGATGTGTAGCACGTTGATGGCAGGCCCTTATCAGTGCTTGTTGTTGTTGTCAACATGCTGGGACATCGACAGCAGGCCCCTTGGGAGGTGCTGGAGCTGGATGCTCTGGCATCGCCCACCATCATCGCAGAGACATCAACGAAAGACCCCTTGGGAGGTGCCGGAGTTGGATGCTCCAGCGTCGGCAACCATCGTCGTAGAGACGTTGACGGCCGGCCCCCTGGGAGGTGCCGAAGCTGGCTGCTCCAGCATCATCCACCACCGATGTGTAGCACGTCGACGGCAAGCCCCTGGTGTACATGCTATCACAAGAGAACCTTGAGAGCAACAAGAGAAGGATAGTAGAGTGTACTCACTTATCAGTGCTTGTTGTTGTCAACATGTTGGGACGTCGACGGTAGGCCCTGTGGGAGGTGCCAGAGCTGGATACTCTGGCGTCGCCCACCATCATCGCAGATACATCGACGACAAGCCCCCTGGGAGCTGCCAGAGCTGGATGCACTGGCATCAGCCACCATCATCGTAGATATGTCGATGACAAGCCCCTTGTGAGGTGCTGGAGCTGGCTGCTCTCGCTTCGGCCACCACCGATGTGTAGCACGTCGACGGTAGACCCCTGGTGTACAGACTATCACAAGAGAACCCTACTAGAAACAAGAGCAGGACAGGAGAGTGTACACACTTATCAGTGCTTGTTGCTATCGTCAACATGTTGGGATGTCGACGGTAGGCCCCTTGGGAGGTGCCGGAGCTAGATGCTCTGACATCACCCACCATCATCGCGGAGACGTCAATGACAGGACCCCTGGGAGGTGCCAGAGTTGGATGCTCCGGCATCAGCCACCATCGTCGTAGAGACATCGACTGCAGGCCCCCTGGGAGGTGCCAGAGCTGGCTACTCTGGCGTCGGCCACCATCATTATAGAGACGTCGATGGCAGGCCCTTTGGGAGGTGTCGGAGTTGGCTGCTCCAGCACATCCACCACCGATGTGTAGCATGTCGACGACAGACCTCTGGTGTACACGCTATCACAAGAGGACCCTGTTAGCAACAAGAGCAGGACAGAAGAGTGTACTCACTTATCAGCGCTTGTTGTTGTCATCAACATGCTGGGATGTCGACGGTTGGCCCCTTGGGTGGTGCCGGAGCTGGCTGTCCTGCACACGTTAAAGGAGGGACTAGTTTGCTCGTTGGTTTTACCTGTCCCTCTTCCTTAGCTTTGTCATGTCTTACTATTCTGAGTTGACACACGGGGCTTGGGTAATTCAATGCATTAGCACTCTGGGGTCTGGCTCTCGCTGTCCTTAGGGTGTGATCCTTCCAGCCCGCAGTACTTGGCTGCAGCGCTGAGAGGCAAGGTGTGCGTGCTTAGGGTACAAGACCAGGCTAAGCAGTTCACACGCCCTGGACCTCCAGCTTGGCCTAGTCCTTTCCTGGGAGACCATCTGGCTTAACAGAACTCCAAGGATGGGGGCAGCTGCTAGAACCCTTCACATATTGCAGGTACCTCAAGCAAGCCCGCCTACAGTAGGATGCACAACTCTAGCAAGGATGAGAGATATAGAGTGTACAACCATGTATATGAAGGAAATATACAGTAAATGAGTCTAGCATGGTTGATCATAAAATTAGCACGTAATTTTAATGAACATTGTTTAGGGAAACATGAATTAAGACAATGATTCTTTTATATCAGTATTCATAGGAGGAGACAAATTTTTACAAAATAGGGCAACTGCCTGCTTTCGAACGCGGAGGGAGGCACGGTGCATAGGCTTAGGGTTCGGGACCAAGCTAAGCTGACAGTGCACTCTGGACCTGACCCTCTTGGAGTTTGGTTGTCCTAAATGCTGCTCCTAAACAGTATGACCACCTTCACACTGTCCTACTAGGCTTAATATATACAGGGTGCCCAAAGCTCTGAGGGTAGATGTGAAAGTTGTTGGGAAACTTGTCATCGTTAGCTATCGGTGGTGCGTTGAGTAGGCGTTCCTATTTCTTCATAGAGTGTCCGGTGTCAAGACTGGTACTCATGGCATGGGTCTGCCATCGCTCAACCCGGCCAGCTGGGCGTCCACACAAGACATTACAATCTGGTTCCAGTAGCTTGTTCAGCTTACATCGGGCCAGCAGATATGCGGTGCAAGTTCTGTTGTTCTCCTCGTTTGCTGGATGATTTAGTGTGAAAAAATAGGATAGTTTTTTATCAGAAAGAGATGTTTGTGCCTTAGATTTTTGGACATTTCGGATGCTCTAAAGCTCTGGTCCATGGCTGGGGCAACTGAACTGCAGTGTCCTCTTCTCTCTTTGTAGATTGTGTTGCGTCTTTTGAGCAAACGGGTGCACATATAGGATGTGTTTGGTTAATAGACAATGTGGGATGGGTCGCATCCATTCCACTTTTCAAGGATGGGATGATTCTATTTTTTGTTTGTTTGAAGGGATGGGATGGTCCCTGTTTTTTGTTTGCTTTGAAGGTTGATGTGGGATAGAATGATCCCGTCTCTTGTTTGTATTGTGGGATGAGACAAATGCTTGTGGGGATGACTAGCGCTTTAAAAAGGGCTGTCTGCATTACTGGAAAAAATCGTTTTAAAATAAAAGGCGTCTGATGTGGGATGTTTAACGAAGCGTTGCCATACAAAGTCAGTCTCCGTTATGAATTTTGAATTCCTCTTGCTCCTGTCGGGATAACGACATTTGCGGCAAAATCCTTAAAGGTGATGGAAACTCCCGAGTAATCAATTGAAGCTAGCTAACATACAGAACCGATAAGGAAGATTTCCGCTGAGGCGGGCAAGGAAGGAGGAGGCAGGTCGTCAGTTTGGTCCCTATATCTCTGAGGGGTGTACCACTGTTTTTTTTCAAGTCAGCTTAAGTGGGACAGAGTGGTGACCAACACACACGTCGCGGAGGTGGGATAGACTTGTCCCTATGTTTCTACAGGGATGAGTTTGTACTGCATCTGGAGGGAATATTCTCTTTTGAGGGATGACTCCATTCCACCTGTCTCCGAACTAAACAATGAAAAAGTAGTATTGTCCCATTCCGTCCCATCATATCCGTCAAACCAAACACCCCCATAGTGCGTTGCGCTGCTACTTTGTAAATTGTATTTACACTGTGATTCTCCTGCTTATTAATATACGCCGGTTCGCCGGATCTTTAAAAAAACGGGGCACTTCCTCAGGACTTCTCCCTCTATTGTCGCCTGCTCCCCATGTTGACCACGGCTTCGCCGAAGTCTGCAAAGAATTCGCCAACAAAGCGCCCGGTCGCGTGCTTCTGGACTTGGCCTGACAAAGAGGCTAGGGCAACGAAGAGGCGTTGAGCTGGGCTACCAAAGAGGCTAGAGTAAGGGAAAATATCACTCATTTTCAAATAACTTTTTTGAGGTCCCTATTTTCGATACAAGTTTTTGTTATTGGCGATGTCAGGGATTGTTCTTTTGGAGCTCAACTGGTGCGTTGTATCGTGGTCGCACGCGTCGGTACCATCAGAAGCAGGAGGTCCATGGACACCAATCATTAGTTCTTGTGGTCATAGCTCCGGACCGGACGCCGGACACGGCTGCCTGAAGGAAGAGTCGCTGTGACGAGCGATCGACGAACAAGAGAAAGCGAGACGAGTCAAAAGGGCCGTCTCGGGTCCTACAAAGGCTAGCTGTCAGCATCGACATCGTATCTGGAGCCAGCCATTCCCAAGCTCCCTTTCGGATCCAAATCAATGCTCCTCATACCTTCGCTTCGCTTCACCAAACTGGTGTCTCCACAACATGAAACGGGATCCGGCCAAGCATGTTGTTGGTTGAACATTCATCGCAAGTAACCAATGAGTAGGAAAAAGACATAGATCATTTGACTTAGTGATATTCACTGCACGCCCTGTAGTGCAGTAAAGGGACGCGAATCATTTGTCTCATGCCCGGTCTCTCGTCAATCCTATTCAAACGTGCCTAAGCATTCTAATCAGCCCCATTTATCTTTACTGCACGGCATGCAGTAATCTTCATTAAGTCAGACGATCCGTGTCTAGAGCGATGCTGATGTTGAACACTGAAACTGTAACCGATGAACATTGTTCGGTAGAGAGGGATTATTGTTGATTTGCTTCCTTTCCATATTCACAGAAGAGCGAGGCCAAAGTAGAAACAGAGCAAGAGGAAGCAACAAAACGCCTCCGCCTTCGGCATTGGCGCTACTTCACTCCTCGATGGTGCCGAGCTCGACCTTGTCGCCTCCGCCTTTGGCCTCCGGGATCCCCATCAGCACGGGCCGCCAGCTCCACTGCCGCAGCAGGCTCCGCAGCCCGTCCGAGCCTAACAGCCTACTCCTGACCCACGCGCCGCCGCCCAAGCCAGGATCCGCCCTGCCGCCGCCACCGCCTTCTCCGTCCTCCTCGTCGCTGTAGTCACAGCCGCACCCACGCTGGCACCCGGCTTCCGGGGGACGCCACGAACAGATCCCGCAGTGTGCGCCCGCCGCCGCCGAACAACAGCTTCCCGTCGTCATCCTCCTCCTTCCCCTGCGCGCCTGCCATCGTCTCAGCCGCTCCTCCTCCTCCTCTCCAACCTCCACTGCGGCGGCAGAGGAAGCGGCACAGGCGGCCGCGGCGCATGGTGGTGGCGGCGCCCCGGCGGCCACGGTGGAGGCGGTACCCCGGGATGGCTGCCGCAGCGCAGTCTAGCGCCGGGCTCCGCGACGGGCTCGGCGCCCCCGCCAAGCACCGCATCACCAGCAGTTTGAACCGTTGCGGCAACGTCGCCATGGGCGTGGCTGCTGCCTGTCGCCGTCCTCTCCCCTCTGCGTCTGTCGGAGTCTGGTTCCAGCAATTTTTCCGGCACTACAGTTGGTAGCCTGAGGAGTTTGTAGTTCGGTAATGGGCGCGCAGAGATTCAGAACACGATGGCAAGTTGACACAAGGATTTATGTGTTTTGGATCGCCTAAGCGTAATACCTTACTTCACAGGATGTGTGGTTGTTGTATTGAGCGTATGAGCACTTGTGAGCGTGTGTCAGAGCTAAGTCTGGAAGTCAGGAAAGCTCCTAGGAGTCGAGAGAGCCTCTGTGTATCGCTCGACCAATCCTTTTATAGTACAAGGACTGGTTGTTATATCGTTAGCCTGGTCCGACATGTGGCTCTGGCGGTTATTGATGCTTAATACACAATTAATAATGTTAATTGCCCTTAATAATGTGGTAACGGGCCTTGATAGTGCCGTTACCGGCATTAAGGACCCTCCGATCATGTGTCATTAAGATGGTATTAATGACACTTAATCAGGTTTTAAAGTATTTGATTGTCCCTTGAAGGTCCGAGCTGTTAGGGGTCCACGAGTCTGATTGTTGAGGCTGAAGGTCCGACGGCTGGACACGTGGCAGCACCAGAGCTTACTGTCTGGGGCGGGTAGGTCCGGTGCAGTTGTACACGCGTCGGTACCGGGGGTTAGGTCCGGGGTGCTGCACAGGTATTTAGCCCGTAGCTTTCCCTTGTGTGGGACGTATCCCCGGTTGCAGTATACACGTGGCAGCATCGGGACTAACTATAGAAGGGAGGCAGGTCCGGTCCCGCATGACACGTGGAGCCTTCGGAGATCTTCAACTCAGACAGGTGAGATTCCTTTGGTCTTTTTGCAGTCTCAAGAGGTATATGGTACACAGGGTACCGACAGTGGCCCCCTGGGCCCACCTCTAGGAGAGACCTTTTGGATGAAGTCGTTCTGTCGGAGGTGGGTCCATCCTTCAGTTTTTCAGTCGTGTCTTCAAGGGTCTTTGGATGTGCCGTTGGCGATAGTTCGCAGTTAAATCATCGCCGCGTGGCATATCCCGGATGCGGCAGGTGAGATCTGAGCGTGCGGATCTCACGTAATTGAATGTCGCCGGTTCCCGATACGAAAACCGTATCGGTTCTGCGCGCCCTGTCAGGTCGCCGCCCTCGGGCTTTCCGCCTTTCATGATGACAACCGTTCGCCTGGGGTAAGGACCTCGACTTGATCGTCGGGGTGGCCCCGGGCCCCCTTGTCATTGGCAGGGTAAATTTTTTGAACTTTATCGTCGAGTCCTTTGCGGTATCCATCCAAGTGTTGCGGGGGCTTACTTAATAAGGAAAGTGCACTCCATTTCAGGATTCTTTACGCCTTCATTCGAACTTGCACTCAAATCCTCCAAACTTTTGCTCGCTTCTCCTCTCTCGCCACGCTGTGCTGCGATGAAGTTGGAACTCCCCAAGAGCCGCATTGGGAGCAAGGAGTTGTCTAGGGTCCGTACCTACATGGGATGGTCCAGTGACTCCTTCGACAACGACATTCGCTGCGGCAAGCTTCCCTTCGAGAAGGAGCGACCCAGAGATATGGTGTACTTCCTTGGGTACGCCATGGCAGGTTCGATCCCGCCTTTCTCCACATTCTTTCTGATGCTGCTAGATTTCTATGGTCTGCAGCTCCACCATCTAGGCCCCCACTCAATCTTGCTGGTGGCGACTTTCGTCCACTTTTGCGAGATGTGGGTGGGCGTGCCCCCTTACGTGAAGTTGTTCCGGACTTTCTTCACTGTCCACCCGACCGGGAAGAGGGATGAGTTCATCGGCTTCTACTACTTCGTGAAGCGGAAAAACTCTCCCCTCAAGTACTTGAGGTCCTTCCCTTCCGGCAAATGGGACGACTGGAAGAAAGATTGGGTGGTCATCACCGTCGAGGGACATGAGAGGTTGGAACTGCCTGAAGGCCTCCCCGCGTCGACACCGACATTTGGAGTGATGTGCCAGAGCTGTAGAAGGAGTACAAGCCCATTCTGGACAGAATCCAGAAATGTGTCGAAGGTGGGGTGACCCCCCAAATGGTCTTCGGCAACTTCTTGACGAATAGGTGGGCCCCGCTGAGGGCTAGGAGCCGGCCTGCCTGGGCCTTCAACAGTGAGATGGATACCAACCGCATTGAGGTCGGCTTGGACACCAACTTGACTGGTGAAGCCTTGAAGACCCATCTCAAGAAGTTCCAGCTTGGGAACATCGTCCCTGGCGATGTGTCTCCACCGGCGGCCTTCCTTCCTCTGAATATGATATCAGAGGAGTGCAGAGAGCTCCGGAGGAAGATGCCGCTGTTGGATGACTTGGGCCTGATGGAGAGGCGATCAACCTCCGGGGTGGCAATCCCCGGATCTTTTGAAGGTGGCTCTGCTCCTGCCCCGAAGCCAAGAGTTGAAGTCGTTGGCAAGGGCAAGGAGTTGGTCGAGCCCTCGAGCCGCAAGAGGAAGTTGAAGCATGCTGACAGGAGGTCTATCAGATCTTCTTTTTCCACAACGGCTCCCTCTCCTCGACGGAGGAGGTCTTCAGCGGCGGCAACCACTCCAGCAATGGCATCTCCTCAGGGCGCTAGTTCCGGCCATGTGGCTCCAGTACCAGGGCCAGTTGAGGGCTCTAGGTCCGAAGGTCCTTCCCGGTCGAGGGGGGCATCAACCAAGACATCGCTGATGGCGGGAGCAAGCTCCGGGGAACCTTCTGGAGCTACCACGCCAGTGGCGACAGGGTCCAGTCTTAAGCGTCCGGTGAAGAGGTTCCGCGCTAGCTGGAGTGGAAGTCTTCCAAGGTAAGTTTGATTTTTTTACCTCAGTTGATTGTTTTTTGTTGTAACTATGTTTTGAGTTTCTTCGTCCTTCATCCACAGAGTGCCCAAGAAAGGGGCTGAAGCTCCCGTTCCTGCAGCAACAACTGATGCTGTGCAGGGGAAGCTCTGGCTCTAATCCTAGCACCGCCCCAAGAGGTGTGTAGGATCGAAGAGCACGTGAAAAACTACAAAGGGGGGTGAATGGTAGATTTAAAAATCTTACGCAGCGGAAACAATTAAACCCCAACCCCTTCGGCAGAAAAACAATCTCTAAAAAAATCGTGTGTGAGACTAATCTAAACGTGTTTCATCGTGACAAAAGTGATTGATATCAAAGATAATCAAGTCACGAAGACAACACAAAAGGAATCACTCAAATCCGTCGAGAAAAACTCAAGCTATGATCGAAAGATCAAACACAGGTCAAACTGCCCTACCCGAGGAAAAAACAGTTCTGGAATGCTGCAAAGAAACTCGTGTAGATCAGAAACCACAAATCCAATGACAGTGAAATTTTGGCATATGATAGATAATCAAGTTTTGAAGACAACCCAAAAAGAATCACGTCAATTGGATCTGTAAAACTCGAGTTATGATAAAACCACCAACAAAAGGTAGTGATGTCCAGAAACTCGACGAGTAAAACTTGTCTGGAACAAGTCAGACGAACAAGGCACAAAAGTTCCTTCAAACTACGAATTTTATTTAATAGAACACAAGAGGAACAGCCCCAAAGTCGTACACCACGAGCTCTGGGCTCCCTTGCTTATATAACCAGCCCTTAGGCCAACCCAATATCAACTAGGACTCCAATCCTACTCAGATCACGAATCGTAACTTTCCATAACTGCTCAAGATTCTTCTATACGCAGATAGAAGCAATATTAAGACTTCCAAACACCTTAGGAATGTATCACACATTCCTAAACAACTCAAATTCGTGACCCATACGAAATCCTATCATAACCAACTCAAAACTTTCCATATTTGAGTCAAACCCGACTCAGCCGCAGCCTGAGTCCATAACCTAGTCGGTTGGACCTTTCCGACCAATTCTTTACGTCCACATCTCTTCATCACATCTCGGAACCATGTAGCCACGTCCATGCACTCCTTGCACACGTGCAAACATCTTCCAATGACATCCACGATACCTTCATATGCATTGTTCTTGATTCAATCATGCTGCGCAACCTCCTGATCAGCTCAACCACAATTCCTCCTGAATTTGGTTGTTGGAACCTCATCTCCTCCCTGAGACTAGTCCAATGGTTCCCGTCACCAGCCATGTCTTGAACTCAAGCAACACCTGCACATGAATAAACAACCAATCCATACGAGCCCAAGTCCTTGACTTGACTCAAGTTAGTTCCGAACACAACACCTTACGTGAGAACCTCACATAAGCATGTTGCAAAACCACAGTAACACGATATCATCCATATAAACCAAAACACACCAAAAAATTAGCAAATGAATACTAAGCAATCTTTCCAACAATGTAAAGCAAGTATGAAACATTGCAAATAAAAGCAGAAGCACTACGGTCAAGTTTTGGACCTTGCCAGAGCAACCCGGACCTTGAGCTCGAGCTAACAAAAGCTAGTAGAACCTAGCGCCGGAGCTTACCAAAACTAGTACAACCAAGATCCCGCCGGAGCTTACAAAACTATCAGGACCTAGCGCTGGAGCTAACCAAAACTAGTCGGAACTAGTAATCCCAAAAGCCGGAGCTAGAAAAATCAACTCAGAGCTTAGAAAAAACATGTCGGAGCTATCAAAAACATGCTGGAGCTAAAGATAAAGCTCACCGGAGCTGACCAAAGCTAGTCGGACCTAGCATCGAATGTAACCGAAGCTACCCAAACCAAGCCGGACCTACCGTCGAACTTGCTGTAGCTCAGAGCTAGAGTTGTACCTTGGTAAAAAGGTGTTTTAGTGATATTCATAACTTTTATCATCAAGGCCAAGTGTATTCACTACAAGCCAATGTATTCAGCACACATAGGTCTTACAATCTCCCCCTTGATGAATGCATTGGCAACACCATTTAAAATCCGAACATTGGCTTATTCACATAAAAGTTTTGAAGGCAATTTCTCCCCTTTTGTAAATCAAAAGTAAAATGAGAAGAAAATCTCTCCCCCTTTATTATCTCTCCTTATGCCCCCTTTATTTTCTCTCCTTATGCACATATTGTCTTTCTCTTCATGCTTATCTCTCCCCCTTTGACAATGTATTCAGCAAGTCATGAGCATATAAACAAATTATCTCTCCCCCTTTAGTTGTTATGAGCATATTATAACATATACATATAAACAAAGCTCATCCAAGTCATACTATCAAGTACCTTACATTATCACATCAATGAAATACATAAAGTAGTGTAAGCCATGCTAGAGATCAAATGTAATTTTCAATTTAAGTAAGTCATGATCTCACAAACTTAACTATTTCAAAACCTGAAAGCATGACACTAGTTGCTGCATTTTATTATTTTTCAAAGCATAAATTTAGATCATATAATATTTGCAAGAGATTATATGCGCATCTGCATTATTCTAACCAACCAAGCCAAGCCTATGTCATTTGACAATCAAAAGCTTAAGGACATGGTTTTAGTCATACACAACTTCTTTCAAGTTCATATCTAAGTGCAATGACAAGCCATCTCAAAAGAAGAAGTGCGATGCATGCGTATTCTCTTGATCTTTTCTCAATTTATATTTGTTCATAAAAACTCAACATGTGAGTTGATTACTTGATTAATTATTTATGATTAAAAGAACTTGTAAACATGTAACAAGTTCAAAACAGCAAGAAAGTTCGACCATGACCAGTTTTAGTGTAAGTAATTATTCCAATTACTAGACATGGCAAAAACTACAAAATGTATAACACGAGTAATGTAGTAAGAACTTTCAGCATGTAAAAGGAATCACAAAGTCATATATGTATGAAATACTATGCTCATATTATTTTAATTTCAGATTCACACATAGACTTCTCAAGTTTCAAAACTCCCCCTCAATTTAAGCCATGAGGATGCATAACCCCTATTTCACTACGAATGTAACAAAACGAGTGAAATCCAAAGGTTTTGTAAAAATGTCAGCCAATTGTTGTTCGGTATCTACATGGTGAAGCACAATGTTTCCTTTTTCAACATTATCTCGGAGAAAGTGATACCTAATGTCAATGTGCTTAGTTCTAGAATGTTGCACGGGGTTTTTAGCAATGCAAATGACACTAGTGTTATCACAGAACAGTGGAACACTATCTAGATCAACCCATAGTCCTTAAGTGTTTGAACAATCCAAAGAATTTGTGAGCAAGCACTAGCAGCAGCTACATAGTCAGATTCAGTTGTGGATTGTGCAACTGAATTTTGTTTTCTAGAGGACCAAGCAACAAGAGAATTACCAAGAAAATGACAAGCACCGGAAGTACTTTTCCTATCAATCCTACAACCTCAAAAATCAGCATCCGAAAAAGCTTTCAAAGTAATGGTTGAGGAAGAAGGAAGAAAAATGCCAAATTCTTGGGTTCCATATAAGTACCTGAGAATCCTTTTGACGGCTTGACGATGTGAAACATGTGGGGAAGCTTGAAACCGTGCACAAAGACATACGCTGAATTGTATGTCCGGTCTTGATGCCATGAGGTACAGAAGTGATCTGATCATGCTTCTATATTCTTTTTGATTCACGGGTTCACCATCTTCATCAATTTCAAGTGTTGTTGCTGTTCCCATTGGTGTCCGAAGAGGCTTGCTTTTGTCCATGTTGAAGCGCCTTAGGAGATCTTTGGTATACTTCGTTTGATGCACAAAGGTACCCTCCTTGGTTTGCTTGATTTGCAGCCCCAAAAAGTAAGTGAGTTCACCCATCATACTCATTTCAAATTCGGAACTCATCATTGCTGAAAACTTGGACACAAGATCATGAGAAGCACAACCAAAGATAATATCATCCACATACACTTGAACGAATAATGAGTCATTGCCATGCTTAAGCACAAAAAGAGTTTTATCAACCTTGCCCATGGTAAACCCCTTTTCAAGTAAGAATATTTTTAACCTATCATACCATGCTCTAGGGGCTTGTTTGAGACCGTATAAGGCCTTGGACAGTTTGTAAACATGATTAGGAAAATCTGGATTTTCAAAACCCGGTGGTTGTTTGACATAAACCTCCTCATCTATGTAGCCATTAAGAAAAGCACTTTTAACATCCATTTGATATAGCTTAAAACCTTTAGATGCTGCAAAAGCTAACAAAATTCTTATGGCTTCTAATCTAGCAACAAGAGCAAAAGTTTCATCAAAATCTAGACCTTCAACTTGAGTGAAACCTTGAGCAACCAACCAAGCCTTATTCCTAACCACAACCCCATCCTCACTTTGTTTATTTTTAAATACCCATTTAGTTCCAATTAAAGTGTGACCTTGAGGTGGAGGTACAAGTTTCCAAACATTATTTCTTTCAAAAATTTCTACCTCTTCTTGCATGGCAATAATCCAGGATTCATTAGTGAGTGCGTGTGATATATCTTTGGGTTCAAAAGAAGCAACAAAAGCAGAATGAGCATGAGAGTTTGGATCGCAAAACCTGGACCGTGTGACTCGTTCATGCAAGCTTCCAATCAACTGTTGTGGGGGATGATCTTTGTAAAAACGTCGGGGAACAGATGTCTCACAAGCTTCTTCTTCATTAGGTTCATCGTAGATCGATGAGCTTGTGACTTGTGGACGATCAGGACCAGCATAGGTGATAGCCGGAGCTTGTTCAATGTCCGGAGCTGGACACGTGTCAACTTCGGAACTACCAGGCAGTATCATCGGTTCTTCTTCATCTTCGAAAATACCCTCCCCCTGAGTATACAGATCTGGTCCTGCAACACCGGAGCTAGTACCTGGGCTAGCTTCATGAAAAGAGACTCCGAAGGATTGAACACGCGAAGGTCCTACGGTGTCAAGATGCAAAAGTTGACATGGTTTAGTTGTCATGATCATTGTGAGAGGTGTATGTGAACCTGCAACCATCTTAGCATGTCTACAAGAAGAGCACACAATTTCTTTGTCCCCTTTAAGCTTAGGCACCCCACGTATGCGATCAAGAGCACTAACACGCGTTAGGTGATCAAAGCCTACGTGACCAAGTCTACGATGCCAAAATATAAGTCCTTTGAATCATTAGCAACTAGACACCTATGCTTAGAGGAAGACATATCAAAATCAGCTTTAAAAACTCTTCCAAACTGAGACATGTTAAAAATAAGCTCACTATTTGAACCTACAACTTTGCAGCAGTTTTTATTGAAAATAATTTCAAGATTTTCATCTAGCAATTGTGCAACAGAAAGCAAGTTGTATTTCAAATTTTTGACAAGTGCCACATCCTTCAAAGTGTAGTGATCATTTACTCTAACGGAACCCTTAGAAATTATAGGATTTGAAGAATTATCGGCAAAAGTAACATTCTCTACACGTGACACAAAAGAGAGGGAGGAGAACCAATCTTTGTTATCGGTCATGTGGCGTGAGCAACCTGAATCCACAATCCAAATGTTCTCCTTCCTCAAATGTGTAACCTACATAGAAGCACAATATGTCGATGACTCAATACTGGGGTTAGTCAAAAGGCATTTAGGAATCCAGTACTAAGTCACGCGACGTGCAGTAGGAAAAACAAGTGAAAGCTGAGACAAAACAGCAGGTTTATGAGTCAAAGTTTGAGATTTTTTATTCTTAACTACTGACCTATAAGGTGTTACTTGTGTAGCACAAAATTAGTAGCTTCAAAGTCAAAAACAGAAGGTCCGGAGGTAAACTTTGAATGTTTTTGACTCATAACAGCAGGTTGTACATTCGGTTCAATATGTGCAGCAAATTTTGCATGAAAGTTATAAGATCTAGCAACCATTCTTTCCCTTTTCTGTTGTTTAGCTAGTCTATAACAAAAATCTATGACATGACCATCTCTACCACAGAAGGTACAATGAAATTTAACATTGTGTTCATGTCTAGATGAGCAAGCAATATTTTTATTTGAAACCGAATGAGACAACACTCCTGCATATTTGAAAACCACTCCTTTTTGTTTAGGAACTGTTTGAATCAAACCACTTCCTAATGACTTTACAATTTTAGGTGGATGTGCCTTAGCATGAGCATGAGAATCAAAACCTAAACCGGTTTTATCATTGCAGGACTTGGAAGAATTCAGCAGTAAGTTTAAGTTCTTATTCCCATTACAAAACCGATCTAATGTCATATGCATGTCATCAAGTTTATTGGACAGATCAAGGCAATTTTCACATGAAGTTTTTCCTTTTAGTTTGCAATTGGAACAAAATTTAACTTCATGAAAACGTAAAGCATTATTCAATATAGAAATTTCATTCATAGCATCCTGTAGTTTCTTATCAAGATCATTACAAGTAGAACAATGCAAATCAATTGTAGAACAGCTAGCATCTTTCAAGTTTTTATTATTAAGTGCAACAAGCTCTTTGTTCTTTTCAATTTCTAACTCAAGTTTATCAAGTGTGGAGGTGTGCGCACTTCTTAATGAGGACAATTGTTCATATATTAAATGACATGAGGAACATGCATCATCACTAGGAATCAAAGTTTTTAAACGGTTGATTTCAGATTCTAGTGATTCAATTTTAGCAGCACTATCCCTAAGCTTTTTGTCCTTTTTCTTAACAATAACAGTGGCACGAGAAATAACATCACACATTTCTTCGCAAGTAGGACATACCTCTTCATTGTCGCTATTGTGTTCTGCCTCCTCCATACTTGATCTTGACTTGCCCGCTATAAAGCACAAGTTTGCCAAATCATCTTCATCACTTCCAATGTCCACGTCACTTGAACTGAACTCTTGAAGCGCGGTGATGAAGCTGTTGATCATCTTGCGTCCTATGGTACCTTTCTTCTTCTTGTTGGAATTTCCAGAGGAGGTCCGTAACTTGCTTTGTTTTTCTTCCCGGGTGGTCGGACCTGAAAGGTTAGGGCATTCTGTACGAAAGTGTCCTGTTTTACCACATTCAAAACAGCGTTGAGGTCCGGAGCTTCCTCTCCTTCTAGTTCTCACATTTTGCAATGCTTTTGAGAATCTAGTAGAGATGAGTGCCAACTCCTCTTCTGGAAATTCTTCGATCTGCTCCAGGGTTAGTGAGGACAACAAAGCAAGAGTATTGCAAGATGATGATTGGCCGGAGCTAGACATATCACGTTGTGAAACAAATGCAATAGACTTATTTGGGTTCTTACGTGCTAGGATGTCAATTTCATGAGTTTTTAGTTTAGAATAGAGTATACCTAATGTAAGAGAACTCATGACAGTAGATTCACGAATAGATGTGACTTTCATCTCTCAAATTGACATATCTAATGCACTTAGCAATTGCCTAGCATTTTCAGCATCTGAAAAATTAACATTGACACTACGCAAGTTGCTGAGAATTTTATTAAAGCGAGCAAAAAGGTCATCAATAGACTCACCGGGTTGCATCTCGAAGCGCATGTATTCCTTTTTGAACATGTCTTGCCTTACCTCGTTGATCGTGTTGGATCCTTCGTGGTAGTCACAAAGTGATTTCCAAACATCGTATGCAGATTGGAGGTGTGCAACACGGTCGAAGTCGCTTTGTGTTAATCCTTGTATGATCAAGTTCCGAGCCTTGTTGTTGTTGTCGACATCTCTCAGATTTGTAGCTGTAACTTGATCGTTTGATGGCACTTAGTAAGGCTTGTATACCTTCTCCCATATTGCAAAGCCTTGTGCCTGGATGAAAGCCTCCATGCGTGCCTTCCAAACCTGAAAATCAATACCAACGAACACACAAGGTTTTGCAGAGTACTTCTCCATGATGATTAGTCAAAAACACGCGCAAATCACAAAGATTAGAGCACCGTGGCTCTTATACCAATTGTAGGATCGAAGAGCACGTGAAAAACTACCAGAGGGGGGTGAATGGTAGATTTAAAAATCTTACGCAGAGGAAACAATTAAACCCCAACCCCTTCGGTAGAAAAACGATCTCTAAAAAAAATCGTGTGTGAGACTAATCTAAACGTGTTTCATCATGACAAAAGTGATGGATATCAGAGATAATCAAGTCATGAAGACAACACGAAAAGAATCACTCAAATCCGTCGAGAAAAACTCAAGCTATGATCGAAAGATCAAACACAGGTCAAACTGCCCTACCCGAGAAAAAAAACAGTTCTGGAATACTGCAAAGAAACTCGTATAGATCAGAAACCACAAATCCAATGACCGTGAAATTTTGAAATATGATAGATAATAAAGTTTTGAAGACAACCCAAAAAGAATCACGTCAATTGGATCTGTAAAACTCGAGTTATGATAAAACCACCGACGAAAGGTAGTGCTGTCCAGAAACTCGACGAGTAAAACTTGTGTGGAACAAGTCAGACGAACAAGGCACAAAAGTTCCTTCAAACTATGAATTTTATTTAATAGAACACAAGAGGAACAGCCCCAAAGTCGACCACGAGCTCTGGGCTCCCTTGCTTATATAACCAGCCCTTAGGCCAACCCAATATCAACTAGGACTCCAATCCTACTCAGATCACGAATCGTAACTTTCCATAACTGCTCAAGATTCTTCTATACGCAGATAGAAGCAATCTTAAGACTTCCAAACACCTTAGGAACGTATCCCACATTCCTAAATAACTCAAATTCGTGACCCACACGAAATCCTATCATAACCAACTCAAAACTTTCCATATTTGAGTCAAACCCGACTCAGCCGCAGCCTGAGTCCATAACCTAGTTGGTTGGACCTTTCCGACCAATTCTTTACGTCCACATCTCTTCATCACGTCTCAGAACCATGTATCCACGTCCATGCACTCCTTGCACACATGCAAACATCTTTCAATGATGTCCATGATACCTTCATATGCATTGTTCTTGATTCAATCATGCTGCGCAACCTCCTAATCAGCTCAACCACAATTCCTCCTGAATTTGGTTGTTGGAACCTCATCTCCTCCCTGAGACTAGTCCAATGGATCCCGTCACCAGCCATGTCTTGAACTCAAGCAACACCTGCACATGAATAAACAACCAATCCATACGAGCCCAAGTCCTTGACTTGACTCACATTAGTTCCGAACACAACACCTTACGTGAGAACCTCACATAAGCATGTTGCAAAACCACAGTAACACGATATCATCCATATCAACCAAAACGCACCAAAAACTTAGCAAATGAATACTAAGCAATATTTCCAACAATGTAAAGCAAGTACGAAACATTGCAAATAAAAGCAGAAGCACTATGGTCAAGTTCTGGACCTTGCCAGAGCAACCCGGACCTTGAGCCGAAGCTAACAAAAGCTAGTAGAACCTAGCACCGGAGCTTACCAAAACTAGTACAACCAAGCTCCCGCCGGAGCTTAAAAAACTAGCAGGACCTAGCGCCAGAGCTAACCAGAACTAGTCGGAACTAGTAATCCCAAAAGCTGGAGCTAGAAAAATCAACTCGGATCTTAGCAAAAACATGTTGGAGCTATCAAAGACATGCCGGAGCTAAAGATAAAGCTCACCGGAGCTAACCAAAGCTAGTCGGACCTAGCATCGAATGTAACCGGAGCTACCCAAACCAAGCCGGACCTACCGTCGGACCTTGTTGTAGCTCAAAGCTAGAGTCGGACCTTGGTAAAAAGGTGTTTTAGTGATATTCATAACTTTTATTATCAAAGCCAAGTGTATTCACTACAAGCCAATGTATTCAGCACACATAGGTCTTACAAGGTGGCTGAGGCCGCGGCGGCTCCGGCGCCAGCTGTCATGGTCCTTGACCTCGAGTTATCCCCTGAAGCTCCCATGGTAGCGTCGGACCACGGGAATGAAGATGTACCAGCGGCACCGACCCCGTAGGTTGAAGCTCTGGGCTTGGATGCTGAGATGATGGACGCTTCGGCCTAAGAGTCAGAGGTAGTTGCAGTCCCGGCCCTAGAGTCGGATGTTGTTGAAGCCCCGGCAGCAGAGCCGGTGGTTGATGAAGCCCCAGCGGTAGAGCCGGTGGTTGATGAAGTTCTGACGCCCGAGCCGATTGTCGAAGATGTGCTGTCACCTGAGCCGGTTGTCGAAGAAGTGCCGGCGCCCGAGCCCATGATGATCGAAGCACCAACGCCTGAACTGACGGTGGAGGAGGCGCTAGCATCGGAGCCGGAAGTGGCTTCGGTTTCGGCCGAACCTTCAATGCCTGCCCCGGAGGTGGTGGTCCCGGAGATGCCCGCGCCTGAGCCATGGTGCCAAGATGAAGCTGCCGGTCCCCCGCCTGAGAGACCAGTTGTTGATGACCTGGCGCGGGACCTTCGGAGCCAACTCCGGATGTCAAAACTTTTATTGCAGGACCTTCCTCGGCGGCGGTCGAGGCTATCCCGGAGGGCGGCCCTAGTGCCGTGGAAGCCCAGGGGACCTCTCTTGTAGAGTGGGACCCAATTTTTGTTATGGAGAACCCGCTGGAGCCAGCGGAGAGGACCCCGTCAGGTCCGGAGCCGATCCCTTTGTCGTTGTCTATCGACAACACTTGCTCCAGCCTTCGTCAAGTGCAGCTGGCCTTCTACCATGATAGCAAGGCCCTCGAGAAGGAGTGCCAAACACTTAGGAGGTGGCGCAACTGGCTCCAATTCAAGACCAAGCTGGCGCAAACCAGGTTGGCTAACGACAGGGAGTGGGTGAAGAGGGAGAAGGTCCGGTTGGAGTACAGGGGTCAGCTGCTGGACAAGAGGGAAAGTATGGTGCAATCCCTCGACAACCAGTCCCGGGCCATCCACGAACAGGCCGTAGCTGCTAATAATGCAGCGAATGATCGCGAAGAGAGGCTCAGCTCCATCCACGACAGCCTCGTCAAGCGTCGGGAAGCTCTTGAGGAGCGGGAGAAAAAGCTCGAAGATGAAGAGCAAAAACTCCTGGAGCTGCAGGATGACCTCGTGAAGAGGGAGGAGTTGCTTACTCAGAGGCTGACTCTGGGTGACAAGAGTCTCGCGGAGCGCACCAAGAAGGTGGAGGAGCACTGCGAGAAGGAGGATAAGAAGGCCTGGTAGCGGGGACAGGACCTCCACAAGAGGGAGGATGAAATTGCTGCCAGGGAGAAGAAAGTGTGGGGCTGGGAGAAGGACCTGGTCGACCGTCGGAAAAAGATCCACCTACGGGAGGAGGAGCTCAATAAACTCGAAAGGCAGGTTGCTGAAAAGATTCAGCAGAACGCCAAAGAGGTTGAGCTCCTTGCCCGGGAGAATTCGGAGCTTGTGGCGACCAGAAGATCCTTGGAAGAGATGCGAGGCTCAAGGGTTGCGGAGTCCCAACAAGTTTGGGACTTCTTGGGCAAAGCCAACGACGCACTGACACCGATGGGTTTTAGTCTCATGCGTCCGGATGATCCGAAGCCGGAGCTAGACCAAGCGTTGCAAGCGTTGAGCTCGGCGGGCAACAAGCTCACCAAGATGGGCGATGTCATCGCGGACCAGCTGGAAATCGAGGGACAATCCCTGGTGAAGAACGTCGCAGAGTTCATGCTGTCGTGCTACACAAGCCGGGACCCTCACTTCCCACTGGACATGGTGCTTGAAGGCCCCATTGATGGAGAGGAACAAGCTGCCAAGCCAGCGTGTCGGAGGTTGCCCAGAAGGTCGCCTCGTTCTTCCATAGGGTCTAGGACTCTCTCTTTGTAGCTCCCGCTTGTATCTTCTCTTCTTTTTCTCCAATTTTGTAATCTCTTGTCTCCAAATTAATGAAATCCAAGAATTTTATGAATTTCATTTTTTGTCTTCAACACCTTTGTCTCACTTGGCCCCCTGGTAGATGTACACAATTTGATTGTGAACATGTACTAAGAGGATATAGAATTTTGTTGAAGACTTGCGCACTTCAAACTTGTAGTTTGTAGGTCCAAAGTCGCCGATAGTAGGGGCCCCCTGAGATTGTCGAAGCTTAGTAGCTCCGGCAGTAACTCTTGTCAACACGTAGGGCATCGACGGTTAGTCCTATGGGGTTGTCAGAGCTTGGTAGCTCCGGCAGCGACCACTGTCAACACACAATGCATCGACAACAAACTCCATTGGGGAGTCTTCCCACCATCTTTTCTTCACGTTGACGGTTGGCCCCTTGGATTTGCCAGAACTTTGTAGCTCCGGCGATGTCTACTATCGATGTTTGGAACATCGACAGTAGACCATCTTAGGGGTTGTCGGAGCTTTGATAGCTCCGGCTTCATCCACCATCATCATGAGATTTTTATTTTTCCTACACACTGAAGTCAACAAAAACAGTAAAATCCATTTCTTCTCTATAACTCGTTTGTGGCTTACTATTTTTGAAAGAAAATTTTAGGTCGAACACAATTCTAAATACAATCAAGTGCACTGGATTGTTTTCTCCAGGTCCGATCATTTTTGGACTCGCCTTACTTCGGCCTGTCGGGGTGTAGGTAGAGTGGCGTACTTAGGGTGCAGGACCAAGCTAAGTCGATTGCACACTCCGGACCTAGATTGGCTTGGCGGCATTCGGACAAGTAGACCATTAACAATGTTTAGATCCGGAAGAATCGACAATGCAACTTGAATTATATATGAATTGGCCGAACTAAATTTTCTTAAGAATTGCACAACTTTTTTATAGACAAGAAAGAGAAAAATAAAAAATATTGAGCCTGTACAAAATAAATGCACGTGGAGTTTGTTTTCACACAATGATGTCTTTCATTATAGGTCCGGGGTACAAGGAAAACAAGTACACTCTTAGGGTACGGAACCAGGCTAAGTGTGTTTTTTTTCTCGTTTGACCCAGGGTAGCTAGCTACACTTTTGGTTCTGAGACTGTGACAAGTGTTGCCTGAACTTTGCGGACCTTCCGGGGAAGGTCTGGCTGTTCTCCCGAAGGAGCTACCCGACTCTGTACAATGACTCTATAAAATACATCACATGTAACTACAGACTCACCTCCGTGATATTAAGCGTAGAACTTATGGAGGTTCTCAATGTTCCAAGGATTAGGGAGTGGTGTCCCATCCTCGGTTGCCAAGCAAACGCATCCAGGATGGGATACTTTGATAACTCGGAAGGGTCCTTCCCAGCTGGGGGAGAGTTTATTTAACCCTTCTCGAGTTTGTATTCTTCGTAGCACCAGATTGCCTTTCTCGAGCTGTCAGTTGTGAACATGCCTTTGGTGATAGCACCGAAGAGCTTGGTGGTATCGGGCATTCCGAACAGCTACTCGGCACCTTCCCTCTTCAAGGAGGTCAAGGTCTTCACGCCGGAATTGTTCCTGCATGGCATCATCGAAGGTCCGGACCCGGAGCGACCCCAAGGTGATTTCCGGAGGAAGTACTGCTTCAGCTCTGTACAACAGGAAGAAGGGTGTCTCTCCAATTGACCGGTTTGGAGTTGTCCTGTTGGCCCACAGTGTGGGCGGAAGCTCTTCGATCCAGTTGGCTCCATGTTTTTTTAGGCGCTCATATGTGCGCTTCTTGAGTCCTTTTAGGATTTATGCATTTGCTCTCTCAGCTTGTCCATTGCTTGCTGGTGAGCTACAGAAGCGTAGCTGACCTGAATGTCGAGGTCTTCGCAATATCCTTGGAATGCAGAGCTTGTGAATTGGGTCCCATTATCAGTTATGATCTTGTTTGGGACTCCAAATCTGCATACAATGGACTGCAAGAAGTTGACAGCTGATTGCTTGTTTATTATAACAACTGGAGTTGCTTCCGGCCATTTAGTGAACTTGTCAATGACAACGTACAGGAACTTGTAACCTCTGACGACTCTTGAGAAAGGTCCCAAGATATCCATCCCCCACATAGCGAATGGCCATGTAGGAGGTATCATTTGTAGAGGTTGAGCTGGTGTGTGAATTTACTTTGCATGGAACTAACATGCTTCGCATTTCTTCACTAGCTCAGTTGCATCCTGGAGTGCTGTAGGCCAGTAAAAACCATGCCGGAAGGCTTTACCGACCAGCGTGCGGGGAGACGCGTGGTTTCCACACTCGCCTCCATGGATTTCTGCGAGGAGCTCGCAACCTTCTTCCGTTGTAATGCACCGCATTAGGACGCCGTTGGCACCACGCCGGTAGAGATCCCCTTCTACCAGTGTGTATCTTTTAGCCAATCTGACTACCCGGTCAGCGGATACATTATCTTCAGGAAGGAAATTGTCTTTCAAGTAGCTCCGGATCTCCGATATCCATGCATCAGAGCTAACTTGAGGATTTGAGTCTTGCGTGCTGGGTTGCTCGGAGCTTCCTGCAGCACCTACGACCCTTGATGGACGCCATGGTAACAGGTCCATCGGGACCGCCAGCTTCGAGGTGCTAGTCTCGCCCCCTTCGCTCAGTTCGGCATGCTAAGATGTTGGTCTTGACAATCTCTGGACGAAGGTTCCGTCAGGAGCCAGAGCTCCGGTTAAAGCTTTCGTCGAGAGTTCGTCGGCTCCAGCGTTGTTGAGATGGTGGACATGGCAAAGATCCAGGACGTCGAAGTCTTTCTGAAGCTTCTGGACTTCAAGTAGGTATGCAACTAGTTGAGGGTTGTTGTAGCAGCATTCATCTTTGACTTGTTTTATGATGAGCTGTGAATCACCCTTTACCAACAACTCCTTGACACCATATGATAGTGCCACCTTGAGCCCATAGATTAGTCCTTCATACTCTGCCATGTTATTGGTTGCCTTGAAGTCAAGGTGAATCATGTATTTGACCTTCTCCCTGGTCGGAGTGAGGAGAAGAACTCCAGCTCTGGCCCTTTCTTTTGCACGGAGCCGTCGAAGTAGAGAGTCCAGTGAGGCTCGGTTAAGATCGGAACCTTGGGTTCCGTCTTCTGCTCACTGGGGCCCCAGGATTTGATGGAGAGGGGGTCCATTCCGCCACGAAGTACGCCAGTGCTTGACTCTTAATTGCTTGTGTTGGGACGAATTCAAGATCGAACTAGGCCAGTTCCGCTACCCACTTTGCAACATTCCCAGTAGAGTTGGGATTATGCAAGATTGCACGCAGTGGATAAGAAGTTACCACTGAAATCTTGTGAGCTTGGAAGTAGTGTCAGAGCTTCCTAGAAGCGATAAGAACTGCGTAGAGCAGCTTATGCACCTCCAAGTATCGAGTCTTGGCGTTATGGAGTACTTCGCTAATGAAGTACACTCGGCGTTGGACTGTCCGGACCCTCCCGAAGGGGCCCAGAGTTTCCTCCTCATTAACCAGAACCCTCCCGAGGGGGTCCGGACCTTGTTCAGGGACCTCTGGGTTCCTACTGGAGGAACCTGGAGCTTCTTCTGCGGCGACCCAGACCTTTCCGGAGGGGTCCGGATCTTGTTGCTCAGCAGCAGTGACTTCTCCACTTAAAGGAGGTGGTTCCTCTGGCATCCTGCCTTGAGGATCGGGGTCTGGGAGCTGGGACCCAGACTCGTCTTCAGGTAGCTCCGGACCCTCCCGAAGGGGTCTGGATTCCTGAATTGGAGATGGTTCTAGTCTTTCCGCAATCAAGACCATGCTGACAACTTCGTCAGTTGTCGAAATGTAAAGCAGAAGTGGCTCACTAGGATTCAGAGCTACCAAGGTTGGTAGAGTGGTGAGGAGTTGCTTCAGCTCCTGGAATGCCTTTTCTGCTTCTTCAGACCATTGGAATGGTCCGGACTTCCTCAACAACTTGAAGAAGGGTAGCGCCCACTCCGCCAGTCTTGAGATGAACCGGCTGAGGACAGCTAGACATCCAGTCAGCTTCTGGACATCCTTGATGCGAGCTGGTGGTCGCATGTCTTCAATAGCTTTTATCTTCGCCAGATTTGTTTCTATCCCTCGGTGGTTCACTAGGAATCCAAGAAGCTTTCCGGAGCTAATCCCAAAGACACACTTGTCTGAGTTCAGCTTCGTGCATGTGACTCGCAACTTGTCAAAGACAGCTTGCAAGGTGTCAAGGAATGACTCCTTGTTCTTGATCTGGATGACGATGTCATCGATGTACACTTCCACTACGTCTCTGATGAGCTCTCCAAAAGATTTGTACCGGTAATTCTTAGTGCGGTAATTCTCCTGGGCCCCGAAGGTCACCGGGGGAGTAATAGCACCAAGTGGAGTTATGGCCCCCGGACCTACTCCGGAGAAAGGTCGGGAGGGGCGAAGATCCAAAGGTCAGAGCTGAATCTTGACGAAAGCTTTGAAGCTTATGAGGTTCAACCCCGAACGTCCATCCACCATCACATGGTGGAGATGGATGTTTTTGATGGTCGAAGATACTATCAATGGAAGTTGGCCAGCTCTGATCATGTTCTGAGGGCAATATGAAGCATCGAAAGTGATGGTAGTGTCCATCCACTTCTGGTGCGGCTCTGCCCTGGCGATGGGAGCTTTGAGGCCATGTCTCGCCGCATTGTATTGAGGACACGGCGGGAGGTGATGTCCCACGAACCACCAAAGATGGTGTTCATGGTCTTCCGACGTTCGTTGTCAGAGACGTCGGAGTCGTCATCGACGGAGGTGTAAACAGCTTTCAAGACCTTTTAGGGTCCTGAAATCCTAACTCCTCTTCAGCCAGAGCTTCGTCGACTTTCTGTCCCTCCCTTTGATGGAAAGGAACTTCTTCCCGGCGCTTGTTGTAGCGCTCGACAAGGTTTTGGACCCCTCGGCAGCCTTCCAGGTTGTGGTTGTTCGTCTTGTGTATAGGACACCACATCTTGGTGCTGCCTCCGTCTTCGGATGACGGTCGAGGTCGTTTCTCGGGGCGTGGCCCCCGGCCACCTGGACCTGCGGCAGCAGTGGCTGTAAGTGTGCCGGCCGACGGCTTCTTCTTGCCGTTGGACTTTTTCTTCTTCTTGCCACTCCCGGAGGTAGTGGCTTCACCCTTGGAGGACTTTTTGTTGTCCTCCGGAGGTGGTTGGGACTGCATTTCACGGCCCTCTGCAGCTTTGGCGCACTTGTCCGCCAAGCTGAAGAGTTATGTGACGCTGGTGACTTCCTTGGTCGCCAGCTTCTCCAGCATCTCCTTGTCTCGTACGCCCTGTCTAAATGCCACAATAACAGAGGCGCTTGAGATAGAAGGAATAGTGTTTTGTACCTTAGAGAACCTCTGGATGAAGGATCGTAGGGACTCTCCCCCCTTCTGCTTGACAGCAAAAAGGTCCAGTTCGGTGCCTGGTCGGGTGTATGAACTCCCAAAATTGGCGGTGAACTGTTGGCACAGTTCCGCCCAACTGTTGATGGAGTCAGGCGGGAGGCTCATGAACCAGGACCTGGTGGTCCCAGTCAAAGCCATAGGGAAATAATTGGCCATTACAGCCTCATTGCCTCTAGGCGCAAGGATTGCGGTAGAGTAGATTTGGAGAAACTCAGCGGGATCGACAGTCCCGTCAAATTTCTTCGGCAGGTGAGGCCGGAACTTCTGCGGCCATCTGACCATGCGTAGATGCATGGCCAGGGCAGAACAACCTCCTCCTACTCCCTGGGTGCAGGACTATCTCGAGCCTCTCGCCTTTCACGAGCACGCTCGATATGGACGCGGCCATCCTATTGGCGGTAACAGCGATCAAGCTCCGTCCGAAGGTCGTGAGTTGAAAGCCTGGTTACCGTATGGGTACTTTGAGCCTCGGAAGGCAGCGATGTCGCCTGTTGAGACGCAGCAAGCCTCCTGTGTTGGGAAGCGTGCGGACCAAGTCTACCCGATACAGTCTGATGCTGCGATGGGGCCCGCCCCGAGGGGGGAGGACCTTGGTTGCTGATGCAATCGACTGCTGCTACAACCAAATGTTCCACATCAGCCCTCCACTGCTCCATTGCACCCTGGGATGCTCGTGGAGGCGGTGGACGTTGGAGAAGAGCACGCACGGCATGGAGCGCATGTTCAGGGTTGTTGTTTGCCGACGCCGTGACTGACGCAGGCGCCCCATCTCGCTGTCCAGCTTGATTTGCCGGTGCGGACGGTGGCAGCGGTGGCATGACTCCTGCTGGAGCCACAACATCGCTGGCTGCTGGATGTTGGAGGGATTGCCAGCAGGTTGCGCAACAGGGTTGCCGCTGGACGATCCAGCAGCAGAGTTCACCATCCTTGAATCCGGGCGCCCCCTTCCTGGCGTGCCAATTGTCGGAGTCTGGTTCCGGCAATTCTCCTGGCACTACCGTTGGTAGCCTGAGGAGTTTGTAGTTCGGTAATGGGCGCGCAGAGATTCAGAACACGATGGCAAGTTGACACAAGGATTTACGTGGTTTGGGTCGCCTAAGCGTAATACCCTACTCCACGGGGTGTGTGGTTGTTGTATTAAGCGTCTGAGCACTTGTGAGCGTGTGTCAGAGCTAAGTCTGGAAGTCAGGAGAGTTCCTAGGAGTCGAGAGAGCCCACCAGTCCTTTTATAGTACAAGGACTAGTCGTTACATTGTTAGCCTGGCCCGACATGTGGCCCTGGCGGTTACTGATGCTTAATACACAATTAATGATGTTAATTGCCCTTAATAATGTGGTAACGGGCCTTGACAGTGACATTACTGGTATTAAGGGCCCTCCGATCGTGTGTCATTAAGATGGTATTAATGACACTTAATCGGGTCTTGAAGTCTTTGGTTGTCCTTTGAAGGTTCGAGCCGTTAGGGGTCCACCAGTCTGATTGTTGAGGTTGAAGGTCCGACAACTGGACACGTGGCAGCACCGGAGCTTGCTGTCGGGGACGGGTAGGTCCGGTGCAGTTGTACACGCGTCGGTACTGGAGCTTCCCTTTGTCGGGGGTTAGGTCCGGGGGTGTCGCACAGGTATTTAGCCCGGAGCTTTTCCATGTGTGGGATGTAGCTCCGGTTGCAGTATACACGTGGCAACATCAGGACTAACCATAGAAGGGAGGTAGGTCCGGTCCCGCATGACATATGGAGCCTTCGGAGGTCTTCAACTCAGACAGGTGAAGTTCCTTTGGTCTTTTTGCAGTCCCAAGGGGTATACAGTACGCAGGGTACCGACAGCGTCACTTGTGTGGTTTGGAGTGGGATTGGAGTTCGTGCGAGCGTCTTGTCTGTGGCGAGTGCCTCAAGTTGGTGTGAGTGGTGTAGTTGGACGGTTGAGATGGACCGGATTTGCGGACGATGGATGACGAGATTTGACCAGCTGGGTGGGTGCGGTTTCAGGGGGGGCGAGAAGCACAAATGATGACGGGCCAACAAAGTTGTGGTCTACAAAGGGTGGTATACGATTCCATAGGCAGATGATTGGATGGGGTTTCGATGATATTTGTGCATCCTTTTTTCTTTTATTTAATCATTGGCCTACAATTATGCTTTAGTTAATTGGATCATCGGAGAGCTTCAGGAGGTCACCAAAGCTTCAGCCAACCTATGATAATAGGTAAAACTTGATCAACTTTGTTAAGGATAGAATGTTGGAGCTTCATTATCTCTATGGCTGTAACATATTGTTAGGTTCCACATCGGATATTGATGATGGGGGAGCCCAACATATAAAGTGGAGGGAATCTCACCTATCAATCTAGTCTTTTGGGTTGAGGTGGCCTAGGACCTTGGTTGGGGCTCCGGTTGGGCTTGTTTGCGTAGCAGGCCAGTTGCGACTGCTATCGACAGGGGCCCGTCTGCGTGACGTGTTGGGGCTGCGTTCTAACAAGTGGTATCAGAGCGAGGTCGGAAACCTTACGTCTCCCGGGCCACACACGGAAGGGGAAGATTGTTAGGTTTAATCCCACATCGGATATTGATGATGGGGGAGCCCAACATATAAGGTCGAGGGAATCTCACATATCAGGCTAGTCTTTTGGGTTGAGGTGACCCAGTACCTTAGTTGGGGCCCTGGTTGGGTTTGTTTGCGTAGCAGGTCCGTTGCAACCTGGGCTGGCGGCAAGTAGGGATGGGCGTTCGGTCTACCCGTTGAATTCGGTTTGGTTATTTCGGTCTTTTTGAATTTTGGTTTTTAAAAATCACTATCCGAAATGTTATACAAATATTAGATATCCGAAAATTTTTGGTACCTAAATTTCCGTTCGGTCTTACCCGAAATACCCGAATTGTACATTATTCTTATTTTATGCTCTCAACAATCAATATAAGTTTAATATCATTCATAAATTTAATCTCAAGAGACAATAAATTATTAGTTTATTAATGATGCATCGTAAATAAATATTTTAATCTAATAATTTCACATATCAAAACTCACAAATTAAATATCAAAATTCATATTCTTTAGGATTCATAGATCGTAATTTAACTTGAGATTTTATTGTTCAGTTATTCGGTTATTTTTGGTACTTGAGAGTGATACCTGAATTCAAAATTAATATATCGGTTATTTAGATTTGGTACCCGAATAGGTACCCGATACCCGATATTTTGGTCTTTTCGGTCTCGGTCTCAATTTATCGGTTTGATTTTTTTGGTTCCGGTTTTTTTGGCCACTCCTAGCGGCAGGGGCCCGTCTGCGTGACGGGCTGGACTGCATTCTGACAAGTGGTATCAGAGCCAGGTCGGAAACCTGTAACATCTCTCGGGCCACACACGATATCGAGTCGTTGGAGAGATCTCGCGGGCCACATGAAATTGGGTTGTCGGAGTAGTGTCCACCCGAGTGTGAAGGGGAGTAGGACCACCCGATGTGTGATGAAGTGGGAAATTGTTAGGTTTAATCCCACATCGTATACTGATGATGGGGGAGCCCAATATATAAGGTGGAGGGAACCTCACCTATCAGTCTAGTCTTTTGGGTTGAGGTGACCCATGACCTTGGTTGGGGCTCCGGTTAGGCCTGTTTGCGTAGCAAGCCCGTTGCAACCTGGGCTGCCGGCAGAGGTCCGTCTGCATGACGGGTTGGGCCGCGTCAAGTGGTATCAGAGTCAGGTCGGAAACCTGTAGCATCTCCCGAGCCACACACGGATATCGAACCGTCGGAGAGATCTCTCGGGCCACATAAAATCGAACCGTCAGAGTAGTGTCCACCCGAGTGTGAAGGGGAGTAGGACCACTCAATGTGTGATAAAGGGGGATATTGTTAGGTTTAGTCACACATCGAATATTGATGATGGGGGAGCCCAACATATAAGGTGGAGGCAATCTCACCTATCAGGCTAGTCTTTTGAGTTGAGGTGGTCCAGGACCTTGGTTGGGGCTCCGGTTGGGCCTGTTTGCGTAGCAGACGCGTTGCGACCTGGGCTGGCAGCAGGGGTCCGTCTGCGTGACGGGTTGGGCCGCGTTCTAACACATATGGTCATTGTTGTCGTCGCCAGTCTCCTTATCGCACCTAGAGCCCAAGCAGGAGAGGGGTCCTCAAATTATCCTATATCTGTTGTTGGATTTTAAGAAAACTTTTAGACATAAAAATTGGACCGTATATGCTGCCAGGTAACCTGCGTATGTACACGTACGTATGAGTGGAGAGTGCCCCATCCCAGCACCTTTTAGGGCTGTCAATGAAGCTCGAGGCTCGTGAGCTACTTGAGTTCGACTTGTTAAAAGCTCGATTCGAGCTCGACTCGACAAATAAATGAGCCGAACTCGAGCTTCATATCAATCTCGCGAGCCTGACGAGCTTGAGCTCGTTAAGATCGATAAGGCTCGTTTATATAAACTATGTTTATAAATATTATTTGATAATATTTTTCTCTTAAAAATTATTTATTTTTATTGTTTAAATGAGCTTACTGAACTCGAAATCGAGCTTTTACGAGCTTCAACCGATCCTAACTATGTAAACGAGCCTTATCGAGCCGAGCTCGAGCTTGACTACAGGATCGATCGGATTTCAGGCTCGGCTCGAGCTTGACTCGAATTCTTAACGAGCTCGAGCCTCATAGGGTAATCTCGCTCGAGCTTGGCTCGTTGGCAGCCCTAGCACCTTTTGCTTTGCTCATGTGCCCTCACCCCTGTAGCGTATGCGACTACCAATAGTAGACTACCAGCTGTCGCCTCATTGTTGATTGTGCGATCAGTTAATTTTTTCATGCACTGACGAGCAAAGCAATCAGCGCGCACAGGCGGCGCTCGGCGTAGAAACAAATGAAAAAAATTCAGTTTCAAGTCGGGGAATCTTTTATTTCAGATATTACTCATTTCACATCTGTGATTTGCATTTTACATATGTGATGTGTATTGACATGGTTACGTCTGGTATAATCTGACTTCATGTATTTAATTTACCCGGTGCTGCAAAAGGATAAAAGAAAACGAGAGAACCAATTTATTGAATCACATAAAGATGTTATATTAAAAAAGGTATCTTGAAAAACATTGATCTTGATATTATTCTAAATGGTTTTGTATCTAGGAACACCCGCATTTTTTATGAAGCACTGAAATAAAGTTGGTTAACTCTGCCTATGTTGTAATGACATATCCGGTCCCAAGCCAGGATAAAGTAGGAGGGGTTGTGATAGGCTTGGCGAGCCAACAACTATACTTAGCCATTCTCATGGAAATGAAACCCATTGGAAATTCGTTGGGGCGTAACCCTCTTAGCGACGCGCCATACCGGAACCCGAGTATGGTGTTAAGTGGGCGAGGGCCTGGTCGCCACCGCCTTAGTGGCGCGCCATATCGGAACCCGGATGTGGTGTTAAATGGGCGAGGGCCGGATCGCCACCACCTTAGTGGCGTGCTACATCATCATTCGGATGTAGTGTTAAGTGAGCAAGGGTCTTTCCATCTTCCTCGACAGATGCGAAGGGTAAGAAAGCTAGCCGAGGAAACTATGTTTCGGGTGGGTAGTTGGAATGTACGATCTTTGACGGGAAAGCTACTAGAGTTAGTGGACGTTGCGATTAGGAGGCGTGTAAATATCCTTTGTGTACAAGAGACTAGATGGGCAGGTCAAAAGGCGAGAGAGGTTGAGAATACCGGTTTCAAGCTTTGGTATTCTGGCTTGACTGGGACTAGGAATGGCGTAGGCATCCTAATAGATAAGAGCCACAAGGATGGAGTAGTGGATGTCCGTAGATGAGGGGATAGGATCATCTTAGTCAAGGTAGTTGTGGGGGACCTTATCTTGAATGTCATTAGTGCTTATGCCCCACAAGTTGGGCTCGACATAAGCACTAAGAGACAATTTTGGGAGGACTTGGAGGATATGGTTAGTAGTGTACCGATAGTTGAGAAGCTCTTCATAGGAGGAGATCTCAATGGCCATGTAGGTACAACTAACGTAGGTTTGAGGGGGTACACGGAGGTTTTTGGTGTGGTGGTAGAAACTAGGAGGGTAAGGATATCCTAGACTTTGCCGTAGCCTATGACCTATTGGTAGCTAACACCCTCTTTAAGAAGAGGCTATCTCACTTAGTGACCTTTACTAGTGCCCAACATTCAAGTCAAATCGACTATATCCTCGCTAGGAGAAGGGAGAGGGGGCATGTTTAGATGTAAGGTGATTCCTGGGAAATGTGTTGTGCCACAACATAAACTTGTGGTAGCCGACTTTCGTTTCCACGTGTGTGTGTCACGAGACAAAGGTGTTAAAACCGCTAGAACAAAGCGGTGGAAGTTGAAGGATGAAGCGCAACAATCATTCAAAAGGAGGATGCTCGCGGAAGGTCCTTGGAGTGAAGAGGAAAATGCGGATAGTATGTGGGTGAAGATGGCGACTTACATTAGGAAGGCAGCTAGGGAGGTGCTTGGGCGGACAAAAGGTAAGAAACTTGTATATAAAGACACTTGGTGGTGGAATGAAGATGTACAAAAAGCTATTAAGGGGGAGAAGGAGTCTTATAAGAGCTGGCATCATGAGAGAAGCGCAAGTAACATGGCAAAGTATAAAGAGGATAAGAAAAATGCAAGGCGTGTTGTGAGTAAAGCAAGGGGACGGGTCTATGATGCGCTATATGCAAGGCTAGGGACAAAAGAAGGCGAAAAGGATATATACAATATGGTGAAACTTCGCGAGAGGAAGGTGAGGGATCTCAACCAAGTCAAATGTATTAAGGATGCGGCGGATCGAATTCTATTGAAGGATGAAGATATTAGGAACGGATGGCGGGACTACTTCAATGGACTATTCAATGATGGGAATGAGAGCATTAAGTTCAAGTCTGATGACTCATTTGATGACACCAACAGACGATTCTTGCGGGGGATACAAGAGTCTGAGGTTAGAGAGGCCTTAAAAAGGATGAAAGGAGGAAAGTCCCTCGGCCTCGATGATGTCCCCATTGAGGTGTGGAGATGTCTGGGGCATGTAGTAATAGTATGACTCACTAAACTATTCAACCGCATTTCTCAATCAAACAAAATACCTGAAGAGTGGCGGAAAAGTATTTTAGTACCCATCTTCAAAAATAAAGGAAATGTTCAAAGTTGTACTACTTACAGAGGAATTAAGCTTATGAGTCATACTATGAAGCTCTGGGAGAGAGTGATTGAACACCGCTTAAGGAAAGTGACCAATGTCACTAAAAACCAGTTTGGTTTTATGCCTGAGAGGTCCACTATGGAGGCAATTTTCTTACTCCATCAGCTTATAGAGAGGTATAAGGAGCAAAAGAAGGATCTACATATGGTGTTCATTGACTTGGAGAAGGCATACGGTAAGGTACCAAGGCCGGTCATGTGGTGACAAGTCCCAACAAAGTACATTAACCTTATCAAGGATATGTACGATAATGTGGTGACAAGTGTGCGCGTAAGAGATAGTGAGGTCGATACTTTTCCTATCATAATAGGGCTACACCAAGGATCATCGTTAAGTCCATACATTTTTTCCATAGTGATGGATGAGGTGTCGAAGGATATACAAGGGGATATCCCTTAGTGTATGCTCTTTGCTGATGATGTAGTGTTGGTAGATGAAACTAGGCATGGTGTTGATAGAAAATTGGAGCTATGAAGGCAGACCTTAGAGTCTAAGGGGTTTAGACTTAGTAGAACCAAGACTGAGTATATGAGATGCAACTTTAGTGATGTCGGGTGCGAGGATGGAAATGTTAGTTTATAAGGACAAGTAGTACCTAGGAGGGACATATTTCGAATTTAGGATCAATCTTACAAAGCAATGGTGATATTGACGAAGATGTTTGCCACATGATCAAGATCGGGTGGATGAAGTGGCGACAAGCACCTGGAATCTTATGTGATAAGAAAGTTCCACAAAAATTGAAAGGAAAATTCTATAGGATGGTGATCAGACCTGCGATTCTTTATGGAGCAGAATGTTGGCCAACTAAAAGGCAACATGTCCAACAAATGAGTGTTGCGTAGATGTGCATGCTACGGTGGATGTGCGGTCACACAAGAAGAGACAAAATTAGGAACGAGGTGATACGTGATAGGGTAGGGGTGGCACCGATTGAGGATAAGCTAGTCCAACATCGCCTACAATGGTTTGGGCATATCCAGCGGAGACCTCCAGAAGCACCGGTTAACAGTGGGATTATAAAGGGTAGAGAAAATTTTAGGAGGGGTAGAGGTCGATCAAGGTTGACATGGTAGGAGGCGGTGAAACGAGACTTAAAGGGGTGAGACATACCTAGAGATTTGACTCATGATAGGACTGCATGGAAATTAGTAATTCATGTGCCAGAATTTTAGTTTATTCGAATTTTGTTACCCTTATATTCTTTCTTATTAATCTATTTCTAAAATAAATAAAATGTAGACTCTTATTTTATTTGTATTTTTTATTTTTATTTTTTATTCATCTTATTTTCTATTACTTTCTTTTTTCAAAAAATGTTGGGTTTCATTTCTAGCTGACCCCAACTTGTTTGGGACAAAGGCTTGGTTGTTGTTGTTGTTGTTGACTGATGTCGAAGTGTAGCAACGACACTTCCCCGGTACTACTAAATGTAGCCCACGGAGGTTCTTATTTCAGTTGGGACACGCAGAGATCAAGAACAAGATGGTGACACGAGAGATTTATGTGGTTCGGGCCACCTGAGCGTAATACCCTACTCCACGGGGTGTGTGTTGTTGTATTGAGAATTACTAGGAAGTGTAGTGTTTGGCTCAGCTTGCCCCTCCCTGGTATCATGCGGCTCAGTCCTTTTATAGTCCAAGGACTGACCGTTACATCGTTTGCCTAGCCCGACATGTGGCCCTGGCGTGTTTAATTGCCTAATACACTGTCTATTAGTATTAAGCATGGTTACTAGTGTGATAACGTACCTTAATGGTTGCGTTACATCTATTAACAGTGCTCTGATCGTGTGTCATTAATACAACATTAATGACACGTAATCAGGTCTTGTAACTGCCGCTTTAGCTGTCCCTTGAATGTCCATGTTGGAGGAGATCCGCCAGTGTATTCGTTGGTGATGAAGGTCTGGAGGCTCCACACGTGGCAGCTTCGGAGCTTCCCCTTGCGAGGAGGTAGCTTCGGAACCGCTATACGCGTGTCGGCACCGGAGCTTCCCTCTGCTGGGAGTTAGGTCCGGGATCGTTATACACGTGTTGATTGCGGAGCTTCCCTGTATTGGTAGTTTAGCTCCGGGCTTACATTACACGTGTCAACCCTCGGAGCTACCCATATGAGGCATGCGGGCCCAATGTAGTATGACGTGTGGGGCCTGAGAGGACCTTCAACTTTGACAGATGGAGCTCTCTTGCACTTCTTGCGGTACCGTGAGGTACCCGGTACGCAGGGTACCGACAGTGGCCTCCGGGCCCATCTCTGGCGGAAACCCTTTGGGTTAAGTTGTTCTACCGAAGGTGGGGCCATCCTCGATTCCCGTGCTTCGACTTCAAAAGTCTTCTGATGTGTTGTTGGGGCAATGGTCCAGGATTAAACCATCACCGCGTGGCTTGTTATGAATGTGGCACATGTGATCTTTGAGTGCGGATCTCACGCAATTGAAGGTTGCCAGTTTGTAGGATCGAACAGCACGTGAAAAGCTACCAAAGGAGGTCAATGGTAAATTTAAAAATCTTACGTAGCGGAAACAATTAAATCCCAACCCCTTTGGCAGAAAAACAATTTGTTAGAGAAATCATGTGTGAAACTAATCTAAACATGTTTCACCATGACAAAAGTGATATATATCATAGAAAATCAAGTCACGAATAAAACACATGAAGAATCACTCAAATCCGTCGAGAGAAACTCAAGTTATGATCGAAAGATCGAACAAAGGTCAATATGTCCTACCCGAGAAAAACAGTTCTGGAACGCTGCAAATAAACTCGTGTATATCAGAAACCACAAATCCAACTACCGTGAAATTTTGACAGACGCTATATAATCAAGTTTTGAAAACAACCCAAAAAGAATCACGTCAATTGGATCTGTAAAACTCGAGTTATGATAAAACCACCAACAAAAGGTAGTGCTGTCCAGAAACTCGACGAGTAAAACTTGTCTGGAACAAGTCGGACGAACAAGGCACAAAAGTTCCTTCAAACTACGAATTTTATTCAATAGAACACAAGAGTAACAATCCCAAAGTCGTGCACCATGAGCTTTGGCCTCCCTTGCTTATATAACCAGCCCCCTAGGCCAACCCAATCTCAACTAGGACTCTAATCCTACTCAAATCATGAATCAAAACTTTCCATAACTGCTTAGGGCTCTTCTATACGCAGATAGAAGCAATATTAAGACTTCCAAAAACCTTAGGAACGTATCCCATATTCCTAAAACAACTCAAATTCGTGACCCACACTCGATACTCTCCATATCGAGCCATAACTGACTTCGCCGCAGCCAAAGTCATCAACTGATACGATCTGAACCTTCCAACCAGATCTTCCCATACATAAACCATCTTCGGAACCATGTTGCCACGTCATGCACCGCTTGCATACGTGCAAACACCTTCCTTCGACGTCCAGTAACCTTCATATGCACTGCCCTTGATTCAATCATCATGCGCGACCTCCTGACCCGCTCAACCACAATTCCTCCTGAATTTGGTTGTTGGAACCTCATCTCCTCCCTGAGACTAGTCCAAAAGATCCTGTCACCAACCATGACTTGAACTCAAGCAACACCTGCACATGAACAAACAATCAATCCGTACGAGCCCAAGTCCGCGACTTGACTCAAGTCAGTTCCAAAAACAACACCTTACGTAAGCACCTCACATAAACATGTTGCAAAGCATAGCAAAACGATGTCAGCCATATCAACCAAAACGTACCAAAAACTTAGTAAAAGAATACTAAGCAAACTTTCCAACAATGTAAAGCAAGTTCGAAACATTTCACATGAAAATTTGGAACATTACGATCAAGCTCCGAACCTTGCCAAAGCTAACCGGAGCTTGAGCCGGAGCTTACCAAAGCTAGTACAACCTAGCGCCGGAGCTTACCAAAGCTAGTCGGACCTAGCGCCAGAGCTTACCAAAGCTAGTCGGACCTAGCGCCGGAGCTAACCAAAACTAGTCGGAACTAGTCATCCCAAAAGTCGGAGCTAGAAAAACATGTTGGAGCTAACCAACATAAGTCGGACATAGGAAAACATATTGGAGCTTAACAAAGACATGCCAGAGCTATCAAAGACATGCCGGAGCTAAAGACAAAGCTCACCGGAGCTACCCAAAAACATATCGGATCTAGACAAAGAAAGTCGGACCTATTGTCAGACCTTGCAGAAGCTCGGAGCTAGAGTCGGACCTTGTGAAAAAGATGTTATGGCAGCATTCAAAACTTTTATCATCAAAGCCAATGTATTCACTACAAGCCAATGTATTCAGCACACATAGGTCTCACAATCTCCCCCTTGATGAATGCATTGGCAACACCACTTAAGATCCGAACATTTTCTTATTCACATTAAAAGTTTTGAAAACAATTTTCCCTCTTTGTAAAACAGAAATAAAATGAGAAAAAGAAATCCTCCCCCTGAGAAGAATCGTGCCAAAAACAATTGTGAATATGTGCAATGTGTAATCAATGTCTTCCCCTTGCATGTTTGTTTGTTTTAAAAGTTAAAATTCACATATTATCTCTCCCCCTTTGACAATGTATTCAGCAAGGTTTATAAGACAAATTGTAATTGTTATGAGCATATTATAACATATACATATAAAACAAAGCTCATCCAAGTCATACTATCAAGTAACTTACACTATCACATCAATGAAATACATAAAGTAGTGTAAGCCATGCTAGAGATCAAATGTAATTTCCAATTTAGCAAGTCATGATCTCACAAACTTAACTATTTCAAAACCTGAAAGCATGACACTTGTTGCTGCATTTTATTCCTTTTTAAAGCACAAATTTAGATCATATGATAGTTGCAAGAAATTATATGTGCATCTGCCTTATTCTAACCAAGCCAAGCCAAGCCTATGTCATTTGACAATCAGAAGCTTAAGGACATGGTTTTGGTCATACACAACTTCTTCCAAGTTCATATCTAAGTGCAATGATAAGCCATCTCAAAAGTGATACCTAATATCAATGTGTTTTGTTCTAGAATGTTGCACAGGGTTTTTAGCAATGCAAATGGCACTAGTGTTATCACAAAGCAGTGGAACACTATCTAGATCAACCCCATAGTCCTTAAGTGTTTGAACAATCCAAAGAATCTGTGAGCAAGCACTAGCAGTAGTTACATATTCAGATTCGGCTGTGGATTGTGCAACTGAATTTTGTTTTCTAGAGGACCAAGCAACAAGTGAATTACCAAGAAAATGACAAGCACCAAAAGTACTTTTCCTATCAATCCTACAACCACCAAAATCAGCATCAGAAAAAGCTTTCAAAGTAGCGGTTGAGGAAGAAGAAAGAAAAATGCCAAATTCTTGAGTTCCATGTAAGTACCTGAGAATCCTTTTGATGGCTTGACGATGTGAAGCACGTGGGGAAGCTTGAAACCGTGCACAAAGACATACGCTGAATTGTATGTTCGGTCTTGATGTTGTGAGGTACAAAAGTGATCCGATCATGCTTCTATATTCTTTTTGATCCACGGGTTCACCATCTTCATCTAGTTCAAGTGTTGTTGTCGTTCCCATTGGTGTCCGAAGAGGCTTGCTTTTGTCCATGTTGAAGCGCCTTAGGAGGTCTTTTGTATACTTCATTTGATGCACAAAGGTACCCTCCTTGGTTTGCTTGATTTGCAGCCCCAAAAAGTATGTGAGTTCTCCCATCATACTCATCTCAAATTATGAACTCACCATAGCTGAAAACTTGGACACAAGATCATGAGAAGCACAACCAAAGATAATATCATCCACATACACTTGAACGAATAATGATTCATTGCCATGCTTAAGCACAAAAGGAGTTTCATCAACCTTGCCCATAGTAAACCCCTTTTCAAGTAAGAATGTTTTTAACCTATCATACCATGCTCTAGGGGCTTGTTTGAGACTGTACAAGGCTTTGACGGTTTGTAAACATGATTAGTAAAATCTGAATTTTCAAAACCCGGTGGTTGTTTGACATAAACCTCCTCATCTATGTAGCCCTTAAGAAAAGCACTTTTAACATCCATTTGATATAGCTTAAAACCATTAGATGCAGCGAAAGCTAACAAAATTCTTATGGCTTCTAATCTAGCAACAGGAGCAAAAGTTTCATCAAAATCTAGACCTTCAACTTGAGTGAAACCTTGAGCAACCAACCTAGCCTTATTCCTAACCACAACCCCATCCTCACTTTGTTTATTTTTAAACACCCATTTAGTTCCAATTAAAGTGTGATCTTGAGGTGGAGATACAAGTTTCCAAACATTATTTCTTTCAAAATTTTCGAACTCTTCTTGCATGGCAATAATCCAAGATTCATTAGTGAGTGTGTGTGATATATCTTTATGTTCAAAAGAAGCAACAAAAGCAGAATGAGCATGAGAGTTTGGATCGCAAAACCTGGACCGTGTGACTCGTTCGTGCAAGCTTCCAATTATCTGTTGCGGGAGATGATCTTTGTAAAACCGTAGGGGAATAGATGTCTCACAAGCTTCTTCTTCTTCATGTTCATAACAAATTGATGAGCTTGTGACTTGAGGAAGATCTGAATCAGCATTGATGGTTGTCGGTGCTGGTTGAGAATTAACATCCGGAGCAGAACCAAAGTCTTTACCTGCTGAATTTTCTGGCAGCAGCTCCAATTCTTCCTCATCTTCAACGAAAATGCTCTCCCCTGCAGATATGGATTTGGACCTGCAATGTTTGAGCTAGTACCTGGGCTAGCTTCATCAAAAGACACTTCACAAGTCTCCACAATTTTGTTAGTGTCAAGTAAAAGCACACGGTAGCCTCTAGTGTGAGATGGATAACCAAGAAACAAGCCATCAATGGATCTAGGTTCAAATTTATCAAGATTACCATGTCTCTTAACAAAGCATTTGCAACCAAAGACCTGAAAGTGTGTAACACTAGGCCTATGTCCAAACCGGAGCTCATATGGTGTTTTACCTAGCTTAGCGCGCAAGAAAACTCGATTTGAGACATATCAAGCGTTGCAACTGCATCAGCGCAAAATTTCCTAGGAGTTTGATATTCATCAAGCATAGTCCTAGCCATCTCAACTAAGGTTCTGTTCTTTCATTCTACGACACCATTTTGTTGAGGTACATATGTTGAAGAAAATTGATGATCTATTCCATTTTCAGTACAAAAGTGATCAAAAGATTGATTTTTAAATTTAGTTCCGTTATCACTTCTAATTGCTTTTAAAGATTCTGGATGATCAATTGATAATCTAAGAAATAAAGTTCTAAAGTGACAAAAAGCTTCATTCTTAGACGCCATAAAGTAAACCCAAGAGTATCTAGAATAATCATCAACAATAACAAGAACATACCATTAACCTCCGAAGGATTGAACACGTGAAGGTCCTATGGTGTCAAGGTGCAAAAGTTGACCCGGTTTAGTTGTCATGATCATTGTGAGAGGAGTATGTGAATCTGCAACCATCTTAGCATGTGTACAAGAAGAGCACACAATTTCTTTGTCCCCTTTAAGCTTAGGCTTCCCACGTATGCGATCAAGAGCAGTAACACACGTTAGGTGATCAAAGCCTACGTGACCAAGTCTACGGCGCCAAAAATATAAGTCCTTTGTATCATTAGCAACTAGACACCTATGCTTAGAGGAAGACATATCAAAATCAGCTTTAAAATCTATTCCAAACCGAGACATGTTAAAAATAAGCTCACTATTTGAACCTACAACTTTGCAGCAGTTTTTATTGAAAATAATTTCTAGATTTTCATCTAGCAATTGTGAAACAGAAAGCAAGTTGTATTTCAAATTTTTGACAAGTGCCACATCCTTCAAAGTGTAGTGATCATTTACTCTAGCCGAACCCTTAGCAATTATAGGAGTTGAAGAATTATCAGCAAAAGTAACATTCTCTACACGTGACACAAAACAGAGGGAGGAGAACCAATCTTTGTTACCGATCATGTGGCGTGAGCAACCTGAATCCACAATCCAAATGTTCTTCTTCCTCAAACGTGTAACTTACATAGAAGCACAATACGTCGATGACTCAATACTGGGGTTAGTCAAAAGGCATTTAGGAATCCAGTACTGAGTCACACAACATGCAGCAGGAAAAACACGCGAAAGCTGAGATAAAACAGCAGGTTTACGAGTCAAAGTTTGAGGTTTTTACTCTTAACTACTGACCTATAAGATGTTACTTGAGTAGCACAAAAATCAGTAGCTCCGAAGGCAAAAACAGAAGGTCCGGAGGTAAACTTTGAATGTTTTTGACTCATAACAGCAGGTTGCATGTTCCTGGCATTCGATTTAATATGTGCAGCAAATTTTGCATTAAAGTTATGAGATCTAGCAATCATTCTTTCCCTTTTGTGTTGTTTAGCTAGTCTATAACAAAAATCTATGACATGACCATCTCTACAACAATAGGTACAATGAAATTTAACTTTGTGTTCATGTCTAGATGAGCAAACAACATTTTTATTTGAAACCGAATGAGACAACAACCCTGCAGATTTGAAAACCACTTCTTTTTGTTTAGGAACTGTTCGAATCAAACCATTTCCAAATGACTTTACAATTTTAGGTGGATGTGCCTTAGCATGAGCATGAGAATCAAAACCTAAGCCAGTTTTATCATTGCAAGACTTGAAAGAATTCAACAGCAAGTTTAGGTTCTTATTCCCATTACAAAACCGATCTAATGTCCTATGCATGTTATCAAGTTTATTGCACAGATCAAGGCAATTTTCACATGAAGTTTTTCCTTTTAATTTGCAATTGGAACAATATTTAACTTCATGAGAACGTAAAGCATTATTCAATATTGAAATTTCATTTATAGCATCTTTTAGTTTCTTTTCAAGATCATCACAACTAGAACAATGCAAATCAATTGTAGAACAATAAGCATCTTTTAAGTTTTCAATGTCAAGTGCAGCAAGCTTTTTGATCTTTTCAATTTCAAGTTCAAGTCTATCTAGAGTGGAGGAGTGTGCAATTCTTAGTGTGGACAATTGTTCATAGATTAAATCACATGAGGGACAAGAATCATCACTAGGAATCAAGGTTTTCAAACGGCTGATTTCAGATTCTAGTTATCCAATTTTAGCAGCATTATCCCTATGCTTTTTGTCCATTTTCTTAACAATAATAGTTGCACGAGAAATTGCATCACACATTTCTTTACAGGTAGAACATACCTCATCGTCGTCACTGTTGTGTTCTGCATCCTCCTGACTTGATCTTGATCTTGTTTTGCCTGCCATGAAGCATAAGTTGGCCAGATCATCATCATCTTCTTCACTTTCAAAGTCTACATCGCTTGAACCGAGCTCTTGAAGTGCAGTGATGAAGCTGTTAATCATCTTGCGTCCTATGGTACCCTTCTTTTTCTTGTTGGGCTTTCCAGAGGTGGTCTTCACCTTGTTCTGTTTTTCTTCATGGGTAGTAGGACCTGAAAGGTTAGGGCATTTTGTACAAAAGTGTCAGTACCCTGCGTACCGTATATCCCTTGGGACTGCAAAAATACCAAAGGAACTTCACCTGTCTAAGTTGAAGACCTACGAAGGCCCCACGTGTCATACGGGACCAGACCTGCCCCCTTCTATGGTTAGTCTCGGTGCTGCCACGTGTATACTGCAACCGGAGCTACATCCCACACATGGGAAAGCTCCGCGCTAAATACCTGCGCGGCACCCCCAGACCTAACCCCCGACAGAGGGAAGCTCCGGTACTGACACGTGTACAACCGCACCGGACCTACCCGTCCCAGACGGTAAGCTCCGAAGCTGCCACATGTCTAGCTGTCGGACCTTCAGCCTCAACAATCAGACTGGTAGACCCCTAACGGCTCGGACCTTCAAGGGACAATCAAAGACTTCAAGACCCGATTAAGTGTCATTAATACCATCTTAATGACACACGATCGGAGGGCCCTTAATACCAGTAATGGCACTGTCAAGGCCCGTTACCACATTATTAAGGGCAATTAACATCATTAATTGTGTATTAAGCATCAGTAACCGCCAGGGCCACATGTCGGGCCAGGCTAATGATGTAATGACCAGTCCTTGTACTATAAAAGGATTGGTCGAGCGATACAGAGGGGGCTCTCTCTCGACTCCTAGGAACTCTCCTAACTTCCAGACTTAGCTCTGACACACGCTCAATGTGCTCAGACGCTCAATACAACAACCACGCACCCCGTGGAGTAGAGTATTACGCTTAGGCGGCCCGAACCACGTAAATCCTTGTGTCAACTTGCCATTGTGTTTTGAATCTTTGCGCGTCTATTACCGAACTACAAACTCCTCAGGCTACCAAAGGTAGTGTCGGGAGAATTGCCGGAACCAGACTCCGACAGTTGGCGCGCCAGGTAGGGGGCGCCCGAGATTCAAGGATGGTGAACTCTGCTGCTGGATCGTCCAACGGCGACCCTGTTGCACAACCTGTTGGAGGCAATCCCTCCAACATGCAGCAGCCAGCAGATGTTGTGGCTCCAGCCGGAGTCATGCCACCGCCGCCACCGTCCGCACTGGCAAATCAAGCTGGACAGCGAGATGGGGCATCTATGTCAGTCACGGCGTCGGCAAACAACAACCCTAATCACGCGCTCCATGTCGCGCATGCTCTTCTCCAACGTCCACCGCCTCTAGGAGCATCCCAGGGTGCAATGGAGCAATGGAGGGCTGATGTGAAACACTTGGTTGCAGCAGCAGCCGATCGCATCAGCAACCAAGGTCCTCCCCCCTTGGGGTGGGCCCCATCGTAGCATCGGACCATGAAGGGTAGACTTGGTCCGCACGCTTCACAACACAGGAGGTGTGTTGCGTCTCAATGGGTGACGTCACTGCCTTCTGGGGCGCGACGCACCCATACGGTAATCAGGCTTTCAACTCACGACCTCCGGGCAGAGCTTGATCGCTGTTACTATCAACAGGATGGTCGCGTCCGTATTGAGCACACTCACGAAAGGCGAGGGGCTCGAGACAGTCCTGCTCCCGAGGGAGTAGGAGGAGGCTGTTCTGCCCTGGCCATGCACCTACACATGGTCAGATGGCCGCAGAAGTTCCAGCCATACCCGCCGGAGAAATTTGACGGGACTGTCAATCCCACAGAGTTTCTTCAAATCTACTCCACCGCAATCCTTGCGGCTGGAGGCAATGAGGCCGTGGTGGCCAATTATTTCCCTGTGGCTTTGACTGGGATCGCCAGGTCCTGGTTCATGAGCCTCCCACCCGACTCCATCAACAGTTGGGAGGAACTGTGCCAACAGTTCACCGCCAATTTTGGGAGTTCATACACCCGACCAGGCACTGAACTGGACCTTTTGCTGTCAAGTAGAAGGGGGGAGAGTCCCTGCGATCCTTCATCCAGAAGTTCTCCCAGGTACGAAACACCATACTTTCTATCTCAAGCGCTTTTGTTATTGTGGCATTTAGACAGGGCGTACGAGACAAGAAGATGTTGAAGAAGTTGGCAACCAAGGAGGTCACCAGCGTCACGGAACTCTTCAGCTTGGCAGACAAGTGTGCCAAAGCTGTGGAGGGCCGTCAAATGCACTCCCAACCACATCCAGAGGACAACAAAAAGTCCTCCAAGGGTGAATCCACTACCTTCGGGAGTGGTAAGAAGAAGAAAAAGTCCAACGGCAAGAAGAAGCCGTCAACCGGCACACCTACAGCCGCTGCTGCCACAGCTCCGGGTGGCCGGGGGCCACGCCCCGAGAAACGACCTCGGCCGTCGTCTGAAGACGGAGGTAGCTTCAAGATGTGGTGTCCTATACACAAGACAAACTACCACAACTTGGAAGGCTGCCGAGAGGTCCAGAACCTTGCCGAGCGCTACAACAAGCGCTAGGAAGAAGTTCCTTTCTGTCAAAGGGAAGGAAAACAAAAAGTTGACGAAGCTCCGGCTGAAGAGGAGTTAGGCTTTCAGGACCCTAAAAAAGTCCTGAAGGCTGTTTACACCTCCGTCGACGATGACTCCGACGTCTCCGACAACGAACGTCAGAAGACCATGAACACCATCTTTGGTGGTTCGTGGGACATCACCTCCCGTCGTGCCTCAATAGCTCCCACCGCCGGGGTGGAGCCACACCGGAAGTGGATGGACACTACCATCACTTTCGATGCTTCGGACTGCCCTCAGAACATGATCGGAGCCGGCCAACTTCCACTGATGGTATCTCCTACCATCAACAACATCCAACTCCACCATGTGATGGTGGACGGAGGTTCGGGGTTGAACCTCATAAGCTTCGAAGCTTTTGTCAAGCTTCAGCTCCGACCTTCAGATCTTCGACCCTCCCGACCTTTCTCCAGAGTAGGTCCGGGGGCCATAACCCCACTCGGTGCCATTACTCTCCTGGTGACCTTCGGGACCCGAGAGACTTATGGCACTGAGAAGTTGGTCTTCGACGTGGCGCAGATCAACTTACCATTCAACGCCATCTTGGGCAGGCCAGCCTTATACAAATTCATGGATGCCGCCCATTATGGCTACTTGGTGTTGAAGATGCCAACACCAGCAGGTGTTCTCCGGATCCGTGGAGATCGCACCACCGGAGTGACTGCTCTGGAAGAACTCCATGCGCTCGCTACAGCGCAGGAGGAGCAATCCGGAAAGGAGCAAGCTCCGAAACCCCCGAGCATTTGTCATCAAGGCTCAACCTCTGAACCTCGCGTGCAACCAAGCGGCGACACCGACATTCCCGTCAAAGTCGTCCAAATTGATTCCGACGCCGCTCAGACAACCCGTATATCGGGAGGTCTAAATGACAAATAGGAACTCACGCTCATCACTTTCCTCTGGGCTAATGTTGACGTGTTTGCCTGGCAACCGTCACAAATGACTGGGATCCCTAGGGAAGTGATCGAGCACAATCTGAAGATCTATCCCGACGCTCGGCCTATACATCAGAAGCCTCGAAAGCAATCAGTAGAGCGACAAAACTTCATACGTCAAGAAGTGAAGAAGTTGCTTGAAGCTGGATTCATCTGAGAAGTCTTCCACCCAAAATGGCTGGCAAACCCAGTCATTGTACCAAAGGCCGGCGAAAAGCTTCGGATGTGTATCGACTACACTACACTGAATAAGGCATGTCCAAAAGATCCATTCCCACTACCTAGAATAGATAAGATAGTGGATTCCACCTCCGGGTCCAAATTACTGTGTTTCCTAGACGCATATTCTGGGTATCATCAAATTAGAATGTCTAGGGAAGATGAAGAGCATACTTCCTTCATCACAGTAGATGGAATATATTGTTACACTGCCATGCCATTCGGTCTCAAAAATGCTGCTTCAAGATTTGTACGAGCTATGTACAAAACTTTTGGAGAGCTTATCAGAGATGTAGTGGAAGTGTACGTCGATGACATCGTCGTCAAGATCAAGAACAAGGAGTCATTCCTTGACACCTTGCAAGCTGTCTTCAACAAGTTGCGTGTCACACGCACGAAGCTGAACCCGAACAAGTGTGTCTTTGGGGTTAGCTCTGGAAAGCTTCTTGGATTCTTGGTAAACCACTGAGGAATAGAAGCAAATCCAGCGAAGATTAAAGCTATTGAAGACATGCGACCACCAGCTTGCATCAAGGATGTCCAAAAGCTAACTGGATGTCTAGCTGCCCTCAGCCGGTTCATCTCAAGACTAGCAGAACGGGCTCTACCCTTCTTCAAGTTGTTGAGGAAGTCCGGACCATTCCAATGGTCTGAAGAAGCAGAAAAGGCATTCCAGGAGCTGAAGCAGCTCCTCACCACTCTACCAACCTTGGTAGCTCCGAATCCTGGTGAGCCACTTCTGCTTTACATTGCGGCAACTGACGAAGTTGTCAACATGGTCCTGGTTGCGGAAATACCAGAACCATCTCCACTTCAAGAATCCAGACCCCTTCGGGAGGGTCCGGAGCTACCTGAAGACGAGTCTGGGTCCCAGCTCCCAAACCCTGATCCTCAAGGTGAGATGCTAGAGGATCAACCTCCTTCAAATAAATAAGTTGTTGTTGCTGAGCAACAATATTCGGACCCCTTCGGGAAGGTCCGGGTCACTACAGAAGAAGCTCTAGGTTCCTCCAACCGGAACTCGGAGGTCCCCGAACAAGGTCCGAACCCCTTCGGGAGGGTCCGGGTTGATCAGGAAGAAGCTCCGGGCCCCTTCGGGAGGGTCCGGACAGTCCAACGCCCAGTGTACTTCATCAGCGAAGTACTCCATGACGCCAAGACTCGGTACCTGGAGGTGCATAAGCTGCGCTATGCAGTTCTTATTACTTCTAGGAAGCTCCGACACTACTTCCAAGCCCACAAGATTTCAGTGGTAACTTCTTATCCACTTCGTGCAATCTTGCATAACCCCAATTCTACTGGGAACATTACAAAGTGGGCAGCGGAACTGGCCGATTTCGACCTTGAATTCATCCCAAGACAAGCAATTAAGAGTCAAGCACTGGTGGACTTTGTGGCGGAATGGACCCCCTCTCCATCAAATCCTGGGGGCCCCAGTGAGCAAAAGATGAAACCCAAGGTTCCGGTCTTCACCGATCCTCACTGGACTCTCTACTTCGTCTGCTCCGTGCAAAAGCAGGGGGCCGGATCTGGAGTCCTTCTCCTCGCTCCGACCGGGGAGAAGGTCAAATACATGGTTCACCTTGACTTCAAGGCAACCAACAACATGGCGGAGTATGAAGCACTAATCTATGGGCTCAAGGTGGCACTATCATATGGTGTCAAGCAGCTGTTGGTAAAGGGTGATTCACAGCTTGTTGTAAAACAAGTCAAAGGTTAATGCTGCTGCAACAACCCTCAACTAGTTGCATACCTACTTGAAGTTCATAAGCTTCAGAAGGACTTCAACGTCCTGGATCTTTGCCATGTCCAGCGTCTCAACAATGCTGAAGCCGACGAACTCTCGATGAAAGCTTCAACCGGAGCTCCGACTCCTGATGGAACCTTCGTGCGGAGATTTCCAAGACCAACAGCTCAGCCTGCCGAACTGAGCGAAGGGGGCGAGACCAACACCTCAAAGCTGGTGGTCCCGATGGCCCTATTACCATGGCGTCCATCAAGGGTCGTAGGTGCTGCAGGAAGCTCCGAGCAACCCAGCACGCAAGACTCAAATCCTCAAGCTAGCTCTGATGTATGGATCTTGGAGATCTGGAGCTACTTGAAAGACAATTTCCTTCCTGAAGATAATGTATCCGCTGACCGGATAGTCAGATCGGCTAAAAGATACACACTGGTAGAAGGGGATCTCTACCGGCGTGGTGCCAACGGCATCCTAATGCGGTGCATTACAAGGGAAGAAGGCTGCAAGATCCTCGCAGAAATCCATGGAGGGGAGTGTGGGAACCACGCATCTTCCCACACGCTGGTCGGTAAAGCCTTCTGACATAGTTTTTACTGGCCTACAGCACTCCAGAATGCAACTGAGCTAGTGAAGAAATGTGAAGCATGCCAGTTCCATGCAAAGCAAATCCACACACTAGCTCAGCCTCTACAAATGATACCTCCTACATGGCCCTTTGCTGTGTGGGGGATGGATATCTTGGGACCTTTCCCAAGAGCCGTCGGAGGTTACAAGTTCCTGTGCGTTGCCATTGACAAGTTCACCAAATGGCCGCAAGCAACTCCAGTTGTGATAATAAACAAGCAATTAGCTATCAACTTCTTGCAGTCCATCATATGCAGATTTGGAGTCCCAAATAAGATCATAATTGATAACGGGACCCAATTCACAAGCTCTGCATTTCTAGGATATTGCAAAGACCTCGGCATTCAAGTCAGCTACGCCTCAGTAGCTAAACCGGTAAGCAATGGCCAAGCTGAGAGAGCGAATGCAGAAATCCTAAAAGGACTCAAGACGCGCACATATGAGCGCCTGAAAAAACATGGATCCAACTGGATCGAAGAGCTTCCGCCCACACTGTGGGCCAACGGGACAACTCCAAACCGGTCAACTGGAGAGACACCCTTCTTCTTGGTGTACGGAGCTGAAGCAGTCCCTCCTCTGGAAATCACCTTGGAGTCACTCCGGGTCCGGACCTTCGATGATGCCACGCAGGACCAGCTCCGACGTGAAGACCTTGACCTCCTTGAAGAGGGAAGGTGTCGAGTAGCTGTTCGGAATGCCCGATACCGCCAAGCTCTTCGGCGCTATCAGCAAAGGCATGTTCACAGCTGATAGCTCGAGGAAGGCGATTTGGTGCTACAGAGAATACAAACTCGAGAAGGGTTAAACAAACTCTCCCTCAGCTGGGAAGGACCCTTTCGAGTGATCAAAGTATCCCGTCCCAGATGCGCTAGCTTGGCAACCGAGGATGGGACACCTCTCCCTAATCCTTGGAACATTGAACACCTCTGTAAGTTCTACGCTTAATATCACAGAGGTGAGTCTGTAGTTACATGAGATGTATGTTATAGATTCATTGTACAGAGTCGGGTAGCTCCTTCGGGAGAACAGCCGGACCTTCCTCGGAAGGTCCGCAAAGTTCAGGAAACACTTGTCACAGTCTCAGAACTAAAAGTGTAGCTAGCTACATTGGGTCAAACGAGAAACGAAACACACTTAGTCTGGTTCCGTACCCTAAGGGTGTACTTGTTTCCCCTGTACCACAGACCTATAATGAAAGACATCATTGTTTGAAAACAGACTCCACGTGCATTTATTTTGTACAGGCTCAATATTTTTTATTTTTCTCTTTCTTGTCTATAACAAAGTTGTGCAATTCTTAAAAAATTTTAGCTCGACCAATTCATATATAATTCAAGTTGCATTGTCAATTCTTCCGGGTCTAAACATTGTTAATGGTCTACTCGTCTGAATGCTGCCAAGCCACTCTAGGTCTGGAGTGTGCTATCGACTTAGCCTGGTCCTTCACCCTAAGTACGCCAGTCTACCTACACCTCGGCAGGCCGAAGTAAGGCGAGTCCAGAAATGATCGGACCTGGAGAAAACAAGCCAGTGCACTTGATTGTATATAGAGTTGCATTCGACCTAAAAAATTCTTTCGGGAATAGTAAGCCACAAACGAGTTATAGATAGGAAATGGATTTTACTGTTTTTCTTGACTTCAGTGTGCAGGAAAAATAAAGATCTCATGATGATGCTGGATGAAACCGGAGCTATCAAAGCTCCGGCACCCCCTAAGGTGGTCTACTGTTGATGTTTCAAACATTGATAATAGACATCGTCGAAGCTACAAAGTTCTGGCAAATCCAGGGGCCAGCCGTCAACGTGAAGAAAAGATGGTGGGAAGACTCCCTAGTGGGGTATGTTGCCGACGCACCTCGTGTTGACAGTGGTGGCTGCCGGAGCTACCAAGCTCCGACAACCCCAGAGGACTAATCGTCAATGCTCTACGTGTTGACAAGGGTCACCGCCGGAGCTACTAAGCTCCGACAACCTTAGGGGCCCCCTACTATCGGCGACTTCAGACCTACAGACTACAAGTTCAAAGCGCGCAAGTCTTCAACAAGGTGCTACATCCTCTTGGTACATGTTCACAATCAAATTGTGTACATCTACCAGGGGGCCAAGTGAGACAAAGGTGTTGAAGACAAAAAATGAAATTCATAAAATTATTGGATTTCATTAATCTGGAGACAAGAGATTATAAAATTGGAGAAAAAGAAGAGAGAATACAAGCGGGAGCTACAAAGAGAGAATCCTAGACAATATGGAAGAATGAGGCGACCTTCTGGGCAACCTCCGACACACTGGCTTTGGCGGCTTCTCCCTCTCCGTCGATGGGGCCTTCAAGCACCGGGTCTAGTGGGAAGTGAGGGTCCCGGCTTATGTAGCACGTCAGCATGAACTCTGCGACGTTCTTCTCTAGGGATTATCCTTCAGTTTCCAGCTGGTCTGCGATGACATCGCCCATCTTGGTGAGCTTGTTGCCTGCCGAGCTCAACGCTTGCAACGCCTGGTCCAGCTCCAGCTCCGGATCATCCGGACGCACGGGACTAAAACCCATCGGCGTTAGCGCATCGTTGGCTTTGCCCAAGAAGTTCCAAACTTGTTGGGACTCCGCAGGCCTTGAGCCTCACATCTCTTCCAAGGATCTTCTGGTCGTCGCAAGCTCCGAATTCTCCCGGGCAAGGTGCTCAACCTCTTTGGCGTTCTGCTGAATCTTTTCAGCAACCTGCCTTTCGAGTTTACCGAGCTCCTCCTATCGGGGGTGGATCTTGTTCCGGCGGTCGACCAGGTCCTTCTCCCGACCCCGCACCTTCTTCTCCCTAGCAGCAATTTCATTCTCCCTCTTGTGGAGGTCCTGTCCTCGCTGCCAGGCCTTCTTCTCCTCTTTCTCGCAATGCTCCTCCAGCTTCTTGGTGCGCTCCACGAGACTCTTGTCACCCAGAGTCAGCCTCTGAGTAAGCTCCTCCTCCCTCTTCACGAGGTCATCCTGCACCTCCAGGAGTTTTTGCTCTTCATCTTCGAGCTTTTTCTCCCGCTCCTCAAGAGCCTCCCGGCGCTTGACGAGGCTATCGTGGATGGCGTTGAGCCTCTCTTCGTGATCACTCGCTGCATTATTAGCAGCTACGACCTGTTCATGGATGGCCCGAGACTGGTTGTCAAGGGATCGCACCATGCTTTCCCTCTCGTCCAGCAGCTGGCCCCAGTACTCCATACGGGCCTTCTCCTTCTTCACCCACTCCCTGTCCTCAGCCAGCCTGGTTTGCGCCAGCTTGGTCTCGAATTGGAGCTGGTTGCGCCACCTCATAAGGGTTTGGCGCTCCTCCTCGAGGGCCTTGATGTTGTGGTAGAAGGCCAACTGCACTTGACGAAGGTTGGAGCAGGCGTTGTCGATAGACAACGACAGAGGGATCGGCTCCGGACCTGCCAGGGTCCTCTCCGCTAGTTCCAGCGGGTTCTCCATAACAAAAATTGGGTCCCACTCTATAAGAGCAGTACCCTGAGCTTCCACGGCACTAGGGTCGCCCTTCGGGATAGCCTCAGCCGCCGCCGAGGAAGGTCCTACAGCAGAAGTTCCTACCTCCAGAGTCAGCTCCAAAGGTCCTATCGCTTGGTCATCGGCAACTGGTCCCTCAGGCGGGGGACCGGCAGCCTCCTCTCGGCACCCTGGCTCAGGCATGGGCACCTCCGGAACCCTACCTCCGGGGCAGACGTTGAAGGTTTGACCGGAGCTGATGCCACTTTCGGCTCCGACGCTGGCGCCTCCTCCACTGCCGATTCAGGCGCTGGTGCCTCGACTGGCATTGGCTCAGGTGCCAGCACTTCATCGACAACCGGCTCAGGCGCCGAAACTTCATCAACCAATGGCTCTACCGTCGGGGCTTCATCAACCACCGGCTCTGCTTCCGGGACTTCATCAACATCCGGCTCTAGGTCCGGGGCTGCAGCTACCTCCGGCTCTGAGGCCAGAGCGTCCATCATCTCAGCATCCAAACCCGGAGCTTCAACCTCTGGGGCTGGTGCCGCTGGTACATCTTCATTCTCATGGTCCGGTGCTACCATGAGAACTTCAGGGGATGATTCGAGGTCCAGGACCACGACAGCTGGCGCCGGGCTGCCGCGACCTCAGCCACCACCTGTGGTGGCACTGGGATTGGAGCCGGAGCCTCTGCCTGCACAGCCTCAGCTGCTGCTGTTGGAACCGGGGCTTCAGTCCCTTTCTTGGGGACCCTGCGGATGAAGAAAAAAGAAACTCAGAACATGATTACAGCAAAAACAATCAACTGAGGTAAAAAACCAAACTTACCTTGGAAGGCTTCCGCTCCAGCTAGCGCGGAACTTCTTCACTGGATGCTCAGGGCCGGACCCTGACACCATTGGCGTAGTAGCTCCGAAAGACTCCCCAGAGCTTGCTGCCGCCGTCGGCGTCGCCTTGGTTGAGACCCCCCTCGACTAAGAAGGACCCCTAGACCTAGAGCCCTCAGCTGGCCCTGGTACTGGAACCACATAGCCGGAGCTAGCGTCTCGAGGAGATGCCAATGCTGGAGTAGTTGCTGCCGTTAAAGACCTCCTCCTCCGAGGAGAAGGAGCTACTGTGGAAGGAGCAGGTCTGACGGACCTCCCATCAGCATGCTTCAACTTCCTCTTGTGACTCGAGGGCTCCGCCAACTCCTTTCCCTTGCCTACGACTTCAGTTCTCGCCTTCGGAGCGGGAATAGAGCCATCCTCCGAAGCTCCGGGAATCGCCACCCCGGAGGTTGATCACCTCTCCACCAGACCCAAGTCGTCCAATAGTGGCATCTTACTCTGGAGCTCTCTACACTCCTCTGGTATCATATTCAGAGGAAGGAAGGCTGCCAGTGGAGACACATCACCAGGGCCGATGTTCCCAGGCTGGAACTTCTTGAGATGGGTCTTCAGGGCTTCACCGGTCAAGTTGGTGTCCAAGCCGACCTCAATGCGGTTGGTGTCCATCTCACTGTTGAAGGCCCAGGCAGGCCGACTCCTAGCCCTCAATGGGGCCCACCTGTTCATCAAGAAGTCGCCAAAAACCATCTGCGGGGTCACCCCACCTTCGACACATTCCTGGATTCTGTCCAGAATGGGCCTATACTCCCTCGACAGCTCCAGCATGTCACTCCAAGTGTCAGTGTCGACGTGAGGAAGGCCTTCAGGCAGCTCCAGCCTCTCGTGTCCCTCGATGGTGATGACCACCCAGCCTTTCTTCCAGTTGTCTCATTTGCCAAAAGGGAAGGACCTCAAGTACTTGGGGGGAGAGTTTTTCCGCTTCATGAAGTAGTAGAAGCCGATGAACTCATCACTCTTCCTAGTCAGGTGGACAGTGAAGAAAGTCCGGAACAACTCCACGCAAGGGGCACGCCCACCCACATATCGCAAAAGTGGACGAAAGTCGCCACCAGCAAGATTGAGTGGGGGACTAGATGGTGGAGGTGCAGATCATAGAAATCTAGCAGCATCGGAAAGAAAGTGGAGAAAGGCGGGATCAAACCCGCCATGGCGTACCCAAGGAAGTACACCATATCTCCAGCTCGCTCCTTATTGAAGGGAAGCTTACTGCAGCGAATGTCGTTGTCGAAGGAGTCACTGGACCATCCCATGTAGGTCCGGACCCTAGACAACTCCTTCTTGCTCCCAATGTGGCTCTTGGGGACTCCCAACTTCATCGCAGCACAGCATGGCGAGAGAGGAGAAGCGAGCGAAAGTTTGGAGGATTTGAGCGCAAGTTCGAATGAAGGCGTAAAGAATCCCCAAACGTAGCACGCTTTCCTTCTTGAGTAAGCCCCTGCAATGCTTGGATGGAAACCGTAGAGGAGCCGACGATACAGTTCAAAAACTTTACCCTGCCAATGACAAGGGGGCTCGGGGCCACCCCGACAATCAAGTTGAGGTCCTTACCCCAGGCGAACGGTTGTCATCATGAAAGGCGGGAAGCCCGAGGGCGGCGTCCTGACAAGGCGCGCGGAACCGATACGGTTTTTGTATCGGGAACCGACGACCTTCAATTGCATAAGATCCCCACGCTCAGATCTCATCTGCCGCATCCTGGATATGCCACACGGCGATGGTTTAACTGCAAACTACCGCCAGCGGCACATCCAAAGACCCTTGAAGACACGGCTAAAAAACCAAAGGATGGACCCACCTCCGGCAGAACGACTTCATCCAAAAGGTATCTCCCAGAGGTGGGCCCAGAGGGCCACTGTCGGTACCCTGCATACCGCATATCGCTTGGGACTGCAAAAAGACCAAAGGAACTTCACCCGTCTGAGTTGAAGACCTCCAAAGGCCCCACGTGTCATACGGGACCGGACTTGCCTCCCTTCTATGGTTAGTCCCGGTGCTGCCACGTGTATACTGCAACCGGAGCTCCCACACATGGGAAAGCTCCAGGCTAAATACCTGTGCGGCACCCCCGGACCTAACCCCCGACAGAGGGAAGCTTCAGTACCGACACGTGTACAACCGCACCGAACCTACCCGTCCCAGACGGTAAGCTCCGAAGCTGCCATGTGTTGAGCCGCCGGGCCTTCAGCCTCAACAATCAGACTGGTGGACCCCTAACGGCTCGAACTTTCAAGGGACAATCAAAGACTTCAAGACCCGATTAAGTGTCATTAATACCATCTTAATGACACACGATCAGAGGGCCCTTAATACCAGTAACAGCACTGTCAAGGCCCGTTACCACATTATTAAGAGAAATTAACATCATTAATTGTGTATTAAGCATCAGTAACTGCCAGGGCCACATGTCGGGCCAGACCAACGATGTAACGACCAGTCCTTGTACTATAAAAGGACTGGTCGAGCGATACACAGGGGGCTCACTCTCGACTCCGAGGAACTCTCCTGACTTCCAGACTTAGCTCTGACACACGCTCACAAGTGCTCAGACGCTCAATACAACAACCACACACCCCGTGGAGTAGGGTATTACGCTTAGGCGGCCCGAACCACGTAAATCCTTGTGTCAACTTGCCATCGTGCTCTGAATCTCTGCGTGCCCATTACCGAACTACAAACTCCTCGGGCTACCAACGGTAGTACCAGGAGAATTGCCGGAACCAGACTCCAACAGAATGTGTCCTGTCTTACCACATTCAAAATAGCGTTGAGGTCTGGAGATTCCTCTCCTTCTAGTTCTCACATTTTGCAATGCTTTTGAGAACCTAGTAGAGATTAGTGCTAACTCCTCTTCTGGAAATTCCTCGATCTGCTCCAGGGTTAGTGAGGACAACAAAGCAAGAGTATTGCAAGATGATGATTGGCCGGAGCTAGGCATATCATGTTGTGAGACAAATGCAATAGACTTATTTTGGTTCGTACGTGATAAGATGTCAATTTCATGAGTTTTGAGTTTAGAGTAAAGCACATCTAAAGTAAGTGTACTCATGACAGTAGATTCACGGATAGATGTAACTTTCATCTCCCAGATTGACATGTCTAATGCACTAAGAAGTTGCCTAGCATTTTTAGCATCAGAAAAATTAACGTTGACACTACGCAAGTTATTGAGAATTTTGTTAAAGCGAGTAAAGAGATCATCAATGGACTCACCGGGTTGCATCTCGAAGCGCATGTATTCTTTCTTGAACATGTCTTGCCTTACCTCCTTGATCGTGTTGGATCCTTCGTGATAGTCACAAAGTGCTCTCCATACATCGTATGCCGATCGGAGATGTACAACGCGGCCGAAGTTGCTCTGAGTGAGTCCTTGAATGATCAAGTTTCGGGCTTTGTTGTTGTTGTCGACGTCCCGTAGATTTGTAGTTGTAACTTGATCGTTAGGTGGCACTTCATAAGGCTTGTACACCTTCTCCCATATTGCGAAGCCTTGCGCCTGGATGAAAGCCTCCATGTGTGCCTTCCAAACCTGAAAATCAATACCAGCAAACACGCAAGGTTTGGCAGAGTATTTCTCCATAATTATTAGTCAAAAACACGTGCAAATCACAATGACTAGAGCACCGTGGCTCTGATACCAATTGTAGGATCGAAGAGCACGTGAAAAGCTACCAGATGGGGGGTGAATGGTAGATTTAAAAATCTTACGCAGCGGAAAAATTAAATCCCAACCCCTTTGGCAGAAAAATGATCTGTTAGATAAATCATGTGTGAAACTAATCTAAACATGTTTCACCGTGAAAAAAGTGATATAGATCAGAGAAAATCAAGTCACAAATAAAACACAAGAAGAATCATTCAAATCCGTCGAGAGAAACTCAAGTTATGATCAAAAGATCGAAGAAAGGTCAATCTGTCCTACCCGAGAAAAACAGTTCTAGAACGCTGCAAAGAAACTCGTGTACATCAGAAACCACAAATCCAATTACCATGAAATTTTTACATATGATAGATAATCAAGTTGTGAAGACAACCCAAAAAGAATCACGTCAATTGGATCTGTAAAACTCGAGTTATGATAAAACTACCGACAAAAGGTAGTGCTGTCCAGAAACTCGACGAGTAAAACTTGTCTGGAACAAGTCGGACGAACAAGGCACAAAAGTTCCTTCAAACTATGAATTTTACTCAATAGAACACAAGAGGAACATCCCCAAAGTCTTTCACCATGAGATTTGGCCTCCCTTGCTTATATAACCAGCCCCTTAGGCCAACCCAATCTCAACTAGGACTCTAATCCTACTCAAATCATGAATCGAAACTTTCCATAACTGCTTAGGACTCTTCTATACGCAGATAGAAGCAATATTAAGACTTCCAAACACCTTAGGAACGTATCCCACATTCCTAAAACAACTCAAATTTGTGACCAACACGAAATCCTATCATAACCAACTCGATACTTTCCATACCGAGCCATAACCGACTCCGTCGCAGCCAAAGTCATCAACCGATACAATCCGATCCTTCCAACCAGATCTTCCCATCCATAAACCATCTTCGGAACCATGTTACCACGTCATGCACCGCATGCATACGTGCAAACACCTTCCTTCGACGTCCAGTAACCTTCGTATGCACTGCCCTTGATTCAATCATCCTACGCGACCTCCTCACCCGCTCAACCACAATTCCTCCTGAATTTGGTTGTTGGAACCTCATCTCCTCCCTGAGACTAGTCCAAAGGATCCTATCACCAGCCATGACTTGAACTCAAGCAACACCTGCACATGAACAAACAACCAATCCGTACGAGCCCAAGTCCGCGACTTGACTCACGTTAGTTCCAAACACAACACCTTACGTGAGAACCTCACATAAACATGTTGCAAAGCTTAGCAAAACGATGTCAGCCATATCAGCCAAAACGTACCAAAAACTTAGTAAAAGAATACTAAGCAAACTTTCCAACAATGTAAAGCAAGTTCGAAACATTTCACATGAAAATTTGGAACATTATGATCAAGCTCCAAACCTTGCCAAAGCTAACCGGAGCTTGAGCTGGAGCTTACGAAAGCTAGTACAACCTAGCACCGGAGCTTACCAAAGCTAATCGGACCTAGCGCTGGAGCTTACCAAAGCTAGTCAGACCTAGCGCCGGAGCTAACCAAAACTAGTCGAAACTAGTCATCCCAAAAGTCGGAGCTAGAAAAACATGTCGGAGCTAACCAACATAAGTCGGACCTAGCAAAATATATTGGAGCTTAACAAAGACATGCCAGAGCTATCAAAGACATGCCGGAGCTAAAGACAAAGATCACCGGAGCTACCCAAAAACATATGGGATCTAGACAAAGAAAGTTGGACCTATTGTCAGACTTTGCAGAAGCTCGGAGCTAGAGTCGGACCTTGTTAAAAAGATGTTATGGCAGCATTCAAAACTTTTATCAACAAGGCCAATGTATTCACTACAAGCCAATGTATTCAGCACACATAGGTCTCACACAGCTCCCAATACGAAAATTGTATCGGTTCCGCACGCCTTGTCAGGGTGCCGCCTTTGGGTTTCCCGCAGCCCATGATGACAATGGTTCGCATGGGGTAAGAACCTCGATCCCTTTGTCGGGGTGGTCCCGGGCCCATTTGTCATTGTCGGGGTGGACTTTTGAAAAGTGACTTCGCTCTCGCTGCGGTTTCCATCCAAGCATCGCGAAGGCTTACTTAAGAAGGAAAGTATGCACGGTTTGAGGACTCTTTACGCTTTCAATCAAGCTCGCACTCAAAGCCTCCCAAACTCCGCCTAGCTTTCCTTTCCTTTTCTCCGCTTTGCCGCGATGGAGTTGGGTCTTCCCAAGAGCCGCATCCAGAGCAAAGACAAGGTCCGGACCTTCATGGGATGGTCCAGTGACTCCTTCAACCACCTAGTCCGCGTGGGCAAGCTCCCATTCAAGAAGGAGCGCAATGGCGACATGGTGTACTTTTCAGCGTACGCCATGGTGGGATTGATCCCTCCTTTTTCAAGCTTTCTCTTGATGCTGCTGGACTTCTACGGCCTCCAGCTGTATCATCTTGGCCCCCTTTCTCTTCTGCTAGCGGCGACCTTCGTCCACTTCTGTGACATGTGGGTGGGTGTTCCCCCTGCATTGAGTTGTTTCGTACCTTCTTCACGGTCCACACCACCGGCAAGGGGATTGAGGTTCTTGGCTTTTACTATTTCGTGAAGCGCGAGAATTGCCCTTTCAAGTACTTGAAGTCATTCCCTTCTGGAAAATGGGATGACTGGAAGAAGGATTGGGTCATCATAGCAGTGGAGGAGCACGAAAGGTTGGAGTTGCCCCAAGGACTCCCCAACGTGGATGCCGATGCCTGGAATGTAGTTCCAGAGCTGTCGGATGCCTTTAACCCTATCCTAATGAGGATCCGAGAATGCGTGGAGGGCGGAGTGACCCCTCAGATCGTCTTCAGAAATTTCTTAGTCAACAGCTGGGCTCCGTTGAGGAAGAGGGAGAAGCTCGCCTGGGCCCTCAATAGTGTGATGGATGACGACCAAATTGAAACCGGTCTGAAGTCAAACTTGGATGACGAAGCCCTGAAGCTTCATCTCAAGAAATTTCAGCATGGGATAAACATTGAAGGCGATGACTTTGTTCCGTCAGCTGCTTTCCTTCCTCTAAACATGGATCCAGAGTTTAGCAGAGAGCTCTGGAGGAAGATGTCGGCGCTTGATGACCTTGGTGAGGTGGTGAGCATCAGACCTCTGGGATCGTGATCCCCAGAGCTTATGAAGGAGTGCCCGCCTCTGCCCCTAGCCAGAGGGTTTCAAACATCGGCAAAGGCAAGAGCAAAGAACCAACCGAACCCTCCAGTCGGAAGAGGAAGTTGAAGCATGCTGAATGGGAGGTACGTCAGGCCTGCTCCCTTTACAATGGCTCCTTATCCCCGGCGAGGGAGGTCTTCTGCAGTTGCCCCTTCTGTGGGGCAGGCGTCTTCGAGAGGCGCTAGCTCCAGACAGTCAACACTAGCCTCAGCGCCGACTAAGAGCTCCAGGCCTGGGAGTTCTTCCAAACCAAGAGAAACTCCGACCGAGAGGACTCTGGCTGCCGCAAGTGGTCCCCAACTTAGGCCCGAAGTCGTTGTCTCACCAGACTTGGTGGGCTATGGCTTCGGGCCTCAGAAGAAGAGGTTCCACGGTGACTGGGGCGGTAGCATCCCTAAGTAAGCATCGTGTGCTCGCCTTTAAAATGCTGATCTTGTTTTTGTTGTGTCTTCTCATCCCTTTAGTTTTAGGGTGTCGAGAAAGGAGTTAGGGACTTCGACATCTGCTGCAATGACTGTGGATGCGCATGCTGAAGCTCCATCTTCGATCACTGAGCCTCATCCTCAAGTGGTGGTGGAAGTCACGACAGCTCCGGCCCCAGCTGTTATGGAGTTGGATTCGGAGTCCTCGTCGCAAGCTCCCATGGAAACGCCAGACCACGGGAGAGAAGTTAAAGATGTACCTCGGGCAACAGTGTCGGAGGCTGGTGCTCCAGTGCTGGAGCCAGAGATGTCAGAAGCTCCAGCCTTTGAGCTAGAATTCGTAGAAGCCCGGGCCACTGAGCCAGAGGCAATTGAAACCCCGACCACCGAGCCAGAGATGGTTGAAGCTCCGGCCCTTGGGCCAGAAGTTATTGAAGGTCCGACTATTGAGTCGGAAAGGCTTGAAGTTTAGGTGGCTGAACCAGAAATGGCTGATGTACCGGCTCCTGAGCCAGCGGTGGTAGAGGCACCAGATGAAGCCCCAATTGTTACCCCGAAGGTTATTGTCCCGGAGGTGTCTGGACCAGAGCCAGAGCAGCATGAAGAGGTAGCGACAGGGCCTCTACCCTCGGAGCCCGTAATTGAAGACCCGGAAGTAGCACCTTTGACTTCCGGTCTGGAGATAGGAGTTCTCCCAGTGGGTTCTTCCTTGCCGCTACTGAAGGGCTTCCAAAGAGCGGCCCTAGTGCTGCAGAAGCTGAGGGGACCACACTTGTAGAGTGAGACCCTATTTTTGTAATGGAGAACCCCCTGGAGCCAGCGGAGTTGATCCCAGCGGGTCCGGAGCCTATACCCTTGGCATTGTCCATATACAATGCCTGCCCAAGTCTCCGACAAGTTTAGCTCGCCTTTGATCATGAGAGCAAAGCCCTAGAAGAGGAGCGCAACACCTTAAGGCGTTGGCGTAACAGGCTCCATTTTGAGACCAGGCTTGCCCAGACAAGACTTGCTGACCAGAAGGAGTGGATCAAGAGGGAAAAGGCCCGAATGGAATACTAGGATAAGCTGCTGGAGGAGAAAGAAGCTACCATCAGGGCGCTCGATGCTAACTCTAGGGAGATCCTTGAGCAAGCCAAGGAGAGGCGTGATGCTGCTAATGAGCGTCACGAAAACCTCAATGAATTGAACGAGGTCCTCCTGAAGTGCCGAGCGGACCTTGAGGCGAGGGAAGAGAAGCTCCTGGAGCAGCAGGGGGATATTTTGAAGAGGCAGGCGGAGGTCACCCAGAAATTGACTCTGGGTGAACAGAATTTGGCAGATCGCAGCAAAAAGCTGGATCTATGGAGTAAAGAAGAGGAAGAGAAGTACTGGAAACTAGGGCAGGAGCTCTCGAAACGGGAAGCTGATGTTGCCACCAGGGAAGGGAAAGTGAGAGGCAGGGAAAAAGACCTGGCAAAAAGGCAGAACCGCATCCACCTCCGGGAGATGGAGCTGACCGATCGCGAGAAGCAAGTTGCTGAGAATATGCAACAACATGCCAAATTGGTCGAGCGCCTCTCGCGAGAAGGTTCGGAGCTTGCGACCGCCTGGAAGTCACTGGAGGAGCTGCGGATCTTGAAGGAGATGAAGTCCATTCAAGTGTGGGACTTCTTGGGGCGAGCCAACGACGCGCTGACGTCGTTGGGCTTCAGTCCTGTACGTTTGGACAATCTGGAGTTGGACTTAGACCGAGCGCTAGTGGCCCTCAATGCTGCTGGCGGCAAACTTGACATGATGGGTGATGTCATTGCAGACCAGTTGGAGACAGAGGGGAAATCTCTGGCTATGAACGTCGCAGAGTATGTGCTGACGTGTTATGTGAGCCAAGATCCCCAATTCTCCCTGGACCCGGTGCTCCAAGGTCCCGTTGTTGAAGAGGAGGACGCTGCCAGGGCCAGCGTCCAAGGATTTGCCAAGGAAGTCGCCTCATTCTTCCACAGGACTTAGAACCTCCGGCCTCTAGGACTTTTTCCTTTTGCCTTCTGCTGTAATCCCAATTTTGTAATCCAGTGCTTCAAAATTAATGAAATCCATTTTGTCATGAATTTCACTTTATTGTTGTCTTGTCTTCAATATAATGTGCTCTGTCTTGTTGGCCCCCTGGTATATGTGCACAATTCAAGTGTGTACATGTACCAAAGGATTTGACAGCATGTTGATGACTTGAACGCTTCGAACTTTTAGATTTTAGGTCGAAAGTTTTTATTTTCGACGCGTTGATGGCAGGCCCCCTGGGATTGGCGGAGCTTGGTAGCTCCGATGATACCCACCATCAACATATTAAACGTCGACGACGGCCTCCTTGGAAGATGTCGAAGCTTAATAGCTCTGACTTTTTCCACCATCGTTATGAATTTATGTTTTTCCTGCACATTAAATACAAGAAAAGAGTAAAATTTGTCCTCTTGTCTATAAATCATTTGTGACTTATCATTCTTATTTGAGTTTTAAATCCGAAGAAACTCGATATGGTAACAAGCATATTGATATAATCTTTTCGGACCCATATGCTTTTTTAGTACTCACCCTACTGAGGCCTGCCGGGGTGTAGGTAGAGTGGCAAACTTAGGATGCAGGACCAGGCTAAGTCAATAGCACACTCCGGACCTATGTTGGCTTGGCGTTCACGCAAGTAGACTATACAACATGTTAAAATCCAAAGAGATCAACAATATAACTTGTAACACACATGAATAACTTGGACAAAAACTAAAAAAGAATTGCACAACTTCATTATAGACAAGAAGGATAAAAACAATAATTTGATATATCGAGCCTTGTACAAAAATAAATGCACGTGGAGTCTGTTCTCACACAACAATGTCTTTTATTATATGTTCGGATTACAGGGGAGACAAGAACACACTTAGGGTGTGGGACCAAGCTAAGTGCGCTATACATCTTGTACTAGCTCAGGGTAGGTAGTTACACTTTTAGTGCGGTGACTGTATGAAGTGTACTTGAACTTCCCGGACCCTCCCGGAGGGGTCCGGATGTTCTCCCGGAGGACCTACCCATATCTGTATAGCAACTCTATAACATACACCATGTGTAATTACAGACTCACCTTCGTGATTCTAAGCATAAAACTTACGGAGGTGCTCGATGTTCCAAGGATTAGGAAGTGGAGTCCCATCCTCAATTGCCAAGCGAACGCATCCGGGTCGGGATACTTTGATCACTCAGAAGGGACCTTCCCAACTCGGGGAAAGTTTGTTCATTCCTTCACGAGTTAGTATCTTCTGAAGCACCAGATCACCTTCTTCAAGCTGTCGGTTGCGCACGTGCCTTTGATGATAACGCTGGAGCGCTTGGCGATAACGTGCATTCCGAACAGCTGTTTGGCACCTTCCCTCATCGACGAGGTCAAGGTCTTCACGCCGGAGCTGGTCTTGAGCGGCTTCGTCGAAGGTCCGGACCCGGAGGGACCCCAAGGTGATCTCCGGAGGAAGGATTGCTTCAGCTCTGTACACCAGGAAGAAGGGAGTCTCCCCAGTTGATCGGTTTGGAGTTGTCATGTTCGCCCACAATATGGATGGAAGCTCCTCAATCTAGTTAGCTCCATGCTTTTTCAGGCGCTCATACGTGCGCGTCTTGAGTCCTTTTAAGATTTCTGCATTTGCTCTCTCGGCTTGGCCATTGCTTGTTGGGTGAGCTACTGAGGCGTAGCTGAGTTGAATGTCGAGGTCTTCGCAATATTCTTGAAATGCAGCACTTGTGAACTGGGTTCCGTTGTCAGTTATGACTTTGTTTGGAACTCCAAATCTTCATATAATGGACTTGAAGAACTTGATTGCTGATTGCTTGTTGATTATCACAATGGGAGTTGCTTCCGCCCATTTGGTGAACTTGTCGATGGCGACATACAAGAAGTTGTAACCTCTGGCGGCTTTTGGTAATGGTCCCAAGATGTCCATGCCCCACACGGCGAATGGCCATGTAGGAGGTATCATTTTTAAGGATTGAGCCAGTGTATGAATCCGTTTTGCGTGGAACTGGCAGGCTTCACATTTTTTCACTAGCTCAACCGCATCCTGGAGTGTTGTAGGCCAGTAAAAACCATACCAGAAGGCTTTACCAACCAACGTGTGGGTGGAAGCATGGTTCCCACACTCGCCTCCATGGATTTCCACGAGGAGCTCACATCCTTCTTATCTTGCAATGCACCGCATTAGGATGTCATTGGCACCGCACCGGTAGAGATCCCCTTCTACCAATGTGTATCTTTTAGCCAATCTGACAATCTGGTTAGCGGATACACCGTCTTCAGGAAGGATATTGCCTTTCAAGTAGCTCCGGATCTCCAAGATCCATGCATCGGAGCTAAATTGAGCTTTTGAGTCTTGCGTGCTGGGTTGCTCGGAGCTTCCAACAGCACCTACAACCCTTGGTGGACACCATGGTAACAGGGCCACCGGGACTGCAAGCTTTGAGGTGTTGGACTCGCCCCCTTCGCTCAGTTCGGCAGGCTGAGCTATTGGTCTTGAAAACCTCCGGATGAAGATTCCGTTGAGAGCCGGAGCTCCGGTTGAAGCCTTCATCGAGAGTTCGTCAGCTTCAGCGTTATGAAGGCGCTGAACATGGTGGAGATCCAAGACTTCGAAGTCCTTCTGGAGCCTCTGGACATCAAGGAAATAAGCAGCTAGTTGAGGATTGTTACAAGAGCGTTCACCTTTGACTTGTTTGATGATGAGTTGTGAATCACCCTTAACCAACAGCTGTTTGACACCATAAGATAGTGCCACCTTGAGTCCGTAGATGAGAGCTTCATACTCTGCCATATTGTTGGTCGCCTTGAAATCAAGGTGAACCATGTACTTGACCTTCTCCCGAGTCAAAGCAAGGAGAAGGATTCCAGCTCCGACCCCCTGCTTCTGCACGGAGCCGTCGAAGTAGAGAGTCCAGTGAGGCTTGGTGAATACCAGAACCTTGGGTTCTGATTTCTGCTTACTGTGGCCCCCAGGGTTTGATGGGGAAGGAGTCCATTCTGCCACGAAGTCAGCCAAAGCTTGACTTTTGATTGTTTGTCATGACACGAATTCGAGATCGAACTCGGTCAATTCTGCTGCCCACTTTGCAATGTTCCCAGTAGAGTTAGGGTTATGTAAAATAGCACACAGTGGAAAAGAAGTTACCACTGATATTTTGTGGGCTTGGAAGTAGTGACGAAGCTTCCTTGAGGCAATAAGAACTGCATAAAACATTTTATGCACCTCATTGTATCTTGTCTTGGCGTCATGGAATACTTCATTGATGAAGTATACTGGGCGCTGGACGGTCTAGACCCTCTCGGAAGGACCCGGAGCTTCTTCTCCATCGACTCGAACCCTCCTGGAGGGGTCTAGACCTTCTTGTTGGGCTTCTTGGACCGTCCCGGAGGGGTCCTAAATTTCTTCTTGTTCCATCCGCACCTTGTTAGAAGGATTCAAATCGTCTTGATCGGCCAGGTGAACACCCTTAGGTGGATGAGGTTGATCTCCTAGCATTTCGCCTTGAGGTTCCATGTCTGGGGGCTGGGACCTAGGCACGCCTTCAGGTAACTCCGGACCCTCCCGGAGGGGTCTGGGCTCCTGGACTAGATGCGGCTCCGGTCTTTCCGCGACTAGGACCATACTGACAACTTCGGTGGTTGCCGAAATGTAAAGCAGTAAAGGCTCACCAGGATTCGGAGCTACCAAGATCAGTAGTGTGGTGAGGAGTTGTTTCAGCTCTTGAAATGCCTTTTCTTCTTCTTCAGACCAATGAAATGGTCCGAACTTCCTCAGTAGTTTGAAGAAGGGTAGTGCTCACTTTGTCCGTCTTGAGATGAACCGATTGAGCGCAACTAAACATCTAGTCAACTTCTGGACATCCTTGATGCGGGCTGGGGACCACATATCTTCTATAGCCTTGATCTTTGTCGAATTTGCTTCAATTCCTCAGTGAGTCACCAAGAAGCCTAGAAGGTTCCCAGAACTAACCCCGAAGACACATTTGTCCGGGTTCAACTTGGTGTGTGTAATGCGCAGCTTGTCGAAGACAGCTTGTAGATTGTTAAGGAGTGACTCCTTGTTCTTGATCTTCACGATGATGTCATCGACGTACACCTCCACCAAGTCTCTAATTAGCTCTCCAAATGTTTTGTACATAGCTCGCACAAATGTTGAAGCAGCATTTTTGAGACCAAAGGGCATGGCAGTATAGCAATATAATCCATGTACTGTTATGAAGGCAGTATGCTCTTCATATTCCTTAGACATTTGGATTTGATGATATCCAGAATATGAATCTAAGAAACACAATAGCTCACACCCGGAGGTGGAGTCCACTATCTGATCTATCCTGGGTAGTAGAAATGGATCCTTTGGACATGCCTTATTTAAGGTGGTGTAGTCAATACACATTTGAAGCTTCCCGCCGGACTTGGGTACAACAACTGGGTTTGCCAGCCATTTTGGATGGAAGACTTCCCAGATGAATCCAGCTTTGAGCAACTTATTGATCTCCGGTCGGATGAAGTTTTGTTGTTCGATTGATTGCTTCCGGGGCTTCTGATGTATAGGTCGTGCGTCGGGATAAATCTTCAGGTTGTGCTCAATCACCTCCCTAGGGAAACCAGACATTTGTGATGGTTGCCAGGCAAACATGTCGACATTAGCTCGGAGGAAAGTGATGAGCGCGAGTTCGTATTTGTTGTTCAGACCTCCCAATATATGGGTAGTCTGAGCAGCACCGGAACCAATTTGGATGACTTTGATGGGAATGTCGATGTCGCCGCTTGGTTGCACACAGGGTGCGGAGGTAGAGCCTCGATGACGAATGCTCGGAGGGTTCTGAGCTGGCTCCTTATCGGATGCTTCCTCCTGCATTGTAGTAAGTGCATAGAGTTCTTCTAAGGCAGTGATTCCCGCGGTGCGATCTGCGCGAATCCGAAGAACGCCTGTAGGTGTTGGCATCTTCAACGCTAAGTAACCATAATGGGCGACAGCCACGAACCTGTACAAGGTAGGCCTGCCCAGAATGGCATTGAACAGCAGACTGATCTACACAGCATCGAAGACCAATTTATTGGTTCTATAATTCCCCTGAGTCTCGAAGGTCACTGGGAGTGTGATGGAGCCGAGAGGGGTAATGGCCCCAGACCTACCCCAGAGAAAGGTCGAGAGGGGTGAAGGTTCGAAGGTCGGAGCTGGAGCTTGACGAAGGCTTTGAAGCTTATGAGGTTCAGCCCTGCACCTCTGTCCACCATTACATGGTGAAGTTGGATATTGTTAATGGTCGAAGACACCATCAACGGGAGTTGGCCGGCTCCGATCATGTTGCGAGGGCAATCCGAAGCATCTAAAATGATCGGAGTGTCCATCCACTTCCGATGAGGCTCCGCCGTAGCGGTGGGAGCTGCAACGGCCATGTCCCGCTGCATTGTCTTGAGGATGCGGCGAGAGGTGATGTCCCAAGAACGACCATAAATGATGTTCAAGGTCTTCCGACACTCGTTGTCAGAGACGTCAGAGTCATCATCGACGATGTTGTAGACAGCTTTCAGGACCTTCTTGGGGTCCTGAAAATCTAGCTCCTCTTCAACCGGAGCTTCGTCGACTTTTTGTTTCCCTTCCCGCTCGCGGAAAGGAGCTTCTTCCCGGCGCTTGTTGTAGCGCTCGGCAAGGTTCTGGACCTCTCGACATTCTTCCAGACTTTGTTTGTCTGTCATGTGGATCGGAAACCACACTTTGGAGCTGCCACCATCTTCTGACGATGTTCGAGGTCGTTTCTCAGGGTGTGGCCCCCGGCCACCCGGAGCTGCAGTAGCCGCAGCGGCAGGTGCGCCGGCCGACGGCTTCTTCTTGTCGTTGGGCTTCTTTTTCTTTTTGCCACCTCCGGATGCGGTGGCTTCAATCTTGGTGGATTTCTTGTTGGCCTTCATAGGTGGTTTAGAATGCATTTCACGTCCCTCCGCAGCTTTGGCACATTTGTCTGTCAAGCTGAAGAGTTATGTGACACTAGTGACTTCTTTGGTCGCCAGTTTCTCCAGCATCTTCTTATCTCGAACACCCTGTCTAAATGCAGCGATAACAGAAGAGCTTGGGATTGAAGGGATAGTATTCCGTACCTGAGAAAGCCGCTGTATGAAGGATCGCAACGATTCCCCTGTTGTTTGCTTTACAGCAAACAGATCCAATTCAGGGTCAGGCCAGGTGTAAGAACTCTCGAAGTTGGCAGTGAATTGTTGGCATAGCTCCGCCCAACTATTAATGGAGTCAGGTGGAAGACTCATGAACCAGGCGGTCCCAGTTAGAGACATTGGGAAGTAGTTGGCCATCTCGACCTCATCGCCCCCCGCTGCCAGTATAACAGTGGAGTATATTTGAAGGAACTCGGTTGGGTTGACAGTCCCGTCGAATTTTTTCGGTAAATGGGGCCGGAACTTCTGTGGCCATCTGACCATGCATAAGTGCATGACCAGGGCAGAACAACCTCCTCCTACTCCTTGAAGAGCAGGGTTGTCCCGAGCTTCTCGCCTCTCGCGAGCACGCTCGATATGAATGCGACCGTCCTGCTGCCGATAACGACGATCCAGTTCCGACCGCAGGTCGTGAGTCGGAATGCTGGTGATGGTGTGGGTGCATCGTGCCCCGAGAGGTAGCGAAGTCACCTGCTAGATGCAACACGTCTCCTATGCTGCGAGACTTGTGGACCGAGTCGGGCCGACAAGGTCCATCATTGTGATGGTGTTCGCCCCGAAGGGGGAGGACCTTGATTGCTGATGCCAGCGGCTGCAACTGCAACCAAATGGTCAACATCAGCTCTCCACTATTCTATAGCACCCTGGGGTGCCCCTAGAGGCGGTGGGTGTTGTACAAGAGCTCGTGCGGCAATGAGCGCGTGCTCAGGATTGTTGTTTGTCGATGTAGTGATCAACGCAGATGCCCCATCTTGTCGTCCAACATTGTTTGCCGGAACAGATGGCGGTTGTGGTGCCATAGTGCCTGCCAGAACAATGGCACCCGCTGGTTGCTGTACGTTAGAGAGATTGCCTCCAGCAGGTTGTTCAACGCGATTGCTGTTGGAAGATCCTGCGGCGGAATTCACCATCTTGAGATCTTGGGTCCACCTACCTGGCGCGCCAAATGTCGAAGTGTAGCAACTACACTTCCCCAGTACTACTAAATGTAGCCCGTGGAGGTTCTTGTTTCAGTTGGGACACGCAGAGATCAAGAACAAGATGGTGACACGAGAGATTTACGTGGTTCGGGCCGCCTGAGCGTAATACCCTACTCCACGGGGTGTGTGTTGTTGTATTGAGAATCACTAGGAAGTGTAGTGTTTGGCTCAGCTTGCCCCTCCCTGGTATCGTGCGACTCAGCTCTTTTATAGTCCAAAGACTGACCGTTACATCGTTTGTCTGGTCCGACATGTGGCTTTGGCGTATTTAATTGCCTAATACACTGTATATGAGTATTAAGCATAGTTAATAGTGTGATAACATGCTTTAATGGCTGCGTTACCTCTATTAACAGTGCTCTTATCGTGTGTCATTAATACATCATTAATAACACGTAATCAGGTCATGTAACTGCCGCTTTAACTGTCCCTTGAATGTCTGTGCTGGAGGAGATCCGCGAGTGTATTCGTTGGTGATGAAGGTCCGGAGGCTCCACACGTGGCAGCTTCGGAGCTTTCCCTTGCGGGAAGGTAGCTCCAGAACCGCTATACGCGTGTTGGCACCGGAGCTTCCCTCTGCTGGAAGTTAGGTCCGGAATCGTTATACACGTGCTGATTGCGGAGCTTCCCTGTATTGAGAGTTTAGTTCCGGTCTTACATTACACGTGTCAATCCTCGGAGCTACCCATATGAGGGATGCATGCTCAGTATAGTATGACGTGTGGGGCATGAGAAGACCTTCAACTTTGACAGGTGAAGTTCTCTTGCACTTCTTGCGGTACCGTGAGATACCCAGTACGCAGGTACCGACAACTGAAATAAAGTTGGTTCTTGTATGAGGTAATAATACATTTCATTAACTTATTTTATTCAAATAGTTTTTACATTTATGTCGTAATAAAAGATTAAGTGTTTAATATTTATTGTTAGATGTTTCAAACTAAGAATTTTTATTTAATTGCTTTATAAGTAAATGTATACATACATAAACAAATACATATTTAGTGTGAGGGTCCATACTCTCAACTTCCTCTAGCGCGTCCAAAATATAGAGCCGGTTCTGGCGCGAAATGAAATCCCCTGCAGTAACTGCAGTGCAGTTACTGCAGCTGACTGGTGGGGCCAGGGGCGTGGGGCCCACCTGTCAGCGGCAGTAACTGCAGTGCAGTTACTGCAGACGATTTGAGTCCGTTCTGGCGCCATTCAAACTGCCAAAGCTGGTATGTTCGCGGCTCTCATTCCCATGGTCGCGGCTCGCACAAAAAGAGACGAAGGAAAGGGAGCACGCGTCCACAAGAAAGAGTCGTCCCGTCGGGGTCCTGTCCAGTCCGGTCTCCCACGCGCGCTCGCCGTCGCGATGGATGATGCATGCCGCGAGAGAGAATCACGTCACTTGGTGGCACACTGGCGCCGCATGCCTGCCTGCCTGCCGGCGACGGATGAGCGACCGGCGAGGACAAGCCGTGGCTACCACGTGGTTGGGGTGGCATCTATTCTTTCGCCGTCCGGTCAAGCCTCATGTCGCCTCGTCTCGTTTCTGTAACGAGAGGCTTTCGCCAAACATGAATCTGTGGGAGCATATAGAGAAACATTAGCAGCATAGGTCACGATGCAGCACTGTAGCCAGAACCAGAAATGCAACGGAGCAATATCATTAATGTTGGTTGGGGAGAATATAATCAAATCAGTAGCGTGCGATTACGATTCTGGACTTCAACTACTGGGCCTCGGCCCGCGACTCCGTCACGGCGATCCGCTCCAGTGGCCTCCTCCTCCGTTCCCTACTTCACCTCGCCCTCTACACGTTCTTCTCAGTTCTCACCCCTCCCATATACCCGAAAATCTCACAAAACCCTCACTCCCCGCCGCCGCCGCCGCCTGCTTCAGCAGCAGCCTTCCGAGCAAACCACAAGATGAGGTGAGTAGAATCCAGCACCCTGCTTCCGTTCTATGGTTTCCTCTCTCTCTCTCTCTCTCTCTCTCTCTCTGGATTAGGCCTTCTCGCTCCCGTAGATCCGGACGGAAACGCTCTCTCATAGCGTTGTCCATCAGTAGCGCGCGTGGTGGATCTGCGTCGCCGCTAGCTGCTTTCCGTTTTCGTGCTCCCTGCGAGCTTTTATGGTTTGACGCGGCTGGATTTGCTGGCTTCGCTGGGCGATCCCCACCCCCTTTCACCCCTTCGTTTTGTCGTTAGGATTTGTTTGGTGCGGATTTATACATCATGTTTAGGTCCCATGACGCGATATAGCGGCTGCGAATGGTGCGATGTGTTGGATCTTTGATGAATTGGCAATGGGAAACCCTAGATGCCTTACGTCGTGCTGCAGCTCATGGGGGGAAGCGAACGCGATTTTGGTTCGTGTAGATTTATTATATGCTGCTACTGTTTCGGTGCCATTGGAGGCACACGGTGCATTTGCTAGGGAATTTAGCCCTCTAGTTAAAGTTACTTTGGACCCAGGACTATGTTCCTTAGCATATTTCAGTAATACAGATTATTTGGTTCGAGACTTGTTTTATGTTCCATTTTGGTGTCAATTTCATCGTATGAACTTTCTATTAGAACCCGTAAATTTTCTTTTGTCAAATTCAGCAGGGGATCCGCCTCAACCTGCACACGCACCACCAGTTCTGAAGTTTTCCTTTAGATTGAAGCAGTTACCTAGTTACTACTGCTGTTTTCCTATTGGTTCCTGAGTAGATGAACGCTGCTTCCAATAGTTTTATGAGTAGATGAACAGTGGATGTACTTGAGCACGTGTCTAGTTTCTTTCATAATAAGTGTTGCTGACTGTTTTGGCATATTCATTGTTTGAGAACAAAGTTTTCAAGTAAATTTGAAGGAGGTATCTAGTTATTATTTATGCTGAAAACTTTTCCACTTTCCATGGCTAGTGCTTAGCACTGTCTGTACTGAGCTAATCTAACCACCGTCTCATGGAAAATTGTGCTGGTTAATTTGAGTAAATTCTGATCAAATGATATTGATGCAACTTTTGAGCTATACTCTTACTGTATTTAAACTTTTGTTAGCTATGCATGGTTATCAAAAGTTACCCCTTCCAATTAGTATGTTTGTTTTGGACACTGGCACATTTGTGAAAGTGAAACATAAATTTGACAATCACTAACATTGAAATATTTATAAACCATATGAACTAATGTTCTGTTTTTTTCCCTAATTTATGATGGATAGGCCCTCTGCAAAGTAATATCTAATCAGTAAATCTGTATCTGTTCGGTGGAATTATTCTGATTAATTTTACTCGTGGAGGCTTTTCTGTATTGTACATGTTTATCTCTTAATGACTGGTAATGTCTTCTGTAGTCGGCACCCTGAAGTGAAGTGGGCTCAGAGGATTGACAAAGTTTACATCACCGTACAGTTGCCTGATGCAAAGGATGCTAAGGTCAACTTGGAACCAGAAGGTGTCTTCACATTCTCTGGCAATGCTGGAGCTGACGGGAATTTATATGAACTGAAACTAGATCTGAATGACAAAGTAAACGTTGAGGTAATGTATTTTCATGTGGTAGTCATATGTAGGCTTGTTTCTTATTCTCCTTGAAATGGAATGCTTTCTTAACCAGACATCATTTGATTTGACAGGCAAGCAAAATAAGTGTAGGGGTCAGGTCCATAATCTGTGTTGTTGAAAAAACGGAGGCCAAATGGTGGAAGAAGCTTGTTCGAGATGATCAGAGGGCACCTCATTTTGTGAAAGTTGATTGGGACAAATGGGTGGATGAAGATGATGAGGGTATGATATGTGACTTCTCCCTTTTAATGTTGTTATGCCAAAAGCATTCCATGCATGTGACTACATATTTGTCGGAAGCTTTGATGGCAATGGGTCGGGTTCAGGTCGGATGGAGCAAAAACCCACCCAAACGAGAGGTCATGTGTGAAATTTGAGATCCGCACCCGTGGGTGAGAATTGGCACCCACGGCCACATCCGTCGGGTCTCGAGCAGGTTCCGAGTGCCCTTCGGATTTATCTTTTCTATGAACATACTACCACATTTTACAACACAAATATAACAAAAATCATCCGTTTAGATGACAATGTAGCAAAAAACATTGAGTTGCTTATAATGATTGTAAATATATGTTTCAATAGGCAAGATTGAACAAATAATTGTGTAAAATGATCAAATTTCACCTTAAAATTATAGACATCACAATGGATTGATAAGTTTTAGGTTATTTCGGGTACCCTTGGGTGGAAGGTAAAATCCACACTCGCGCCTGTGACAAGTCAGATCGGGTGCAGGTTTGACCCGCGGGTGGGATTGGCATCCCTAGTCGGAAGGATATGGTTAACTACACTCAGTGATGGGGTATAATTGACTGAGTATTGACAGAACAGGAATTGCAAACAGTGAAAATAATAGAGCATTGTTACTTCATAAATTTACACTGTAAAACAGTGATGATTACCTGGTACCTAGCTCTGTTGTGGACAGTATCTTTACCCATATACCATACCAAACACTATACCTATTCTAACTTGGATGTATTCTTGTAGATGCAAACTAGAAGAATATTATTTGACACTAATACTGCAAATATCACTCTCGAAGCAGGCATGTAACTGTTAGAGTTTAATCTTGTTTTATAGAGTGTAATAGAGTCTAGGTGCGCCCAGGAGCAGTCCCCACGTGTCCAGGGGGGCTGCTGGCACACCCAAACAGATTAGGGAAGAGTCCAGATCATCTAGAATTTGAGATAGGGTGAGGTTAGATAAGGGTCCAAAACAGATTTGGGTCTGTTTTTATCTGTAATAGGTCTATATATAGCTGGGATTTGCCAAAGGGTAAATATCCCTAAATTAGAATCAAAGCAATCTCGTGTCTAGTTGTCACCGGATTTCTAACAATTGGTAATCAGAGCCGGTTTAAATTAGAGGGGGAGGAAGGTGATGGAAATCTGATGCCGGGGCTGTGAGGGACGACAATCGAAAGTTTGGTGGAATGCTTGGTCTCGAGTGGCCAGCCTTGCAGATCGAAGGCAAGAACCGACGAGTAGGGTGCGTACTTGGTCGGTGGCGCAGACCCCTGGTGGATCCGAGTGGGAATTTGGCGAATCGGAGGTGACTTCGTGGACGAGAGGTCATTGGAGCTGGAGAAGGGCAGATCTCGACGTCCGTGGGTGAGTCAACAGAGGAACACGATTCGGGTGCGGATGACTGCAGATCCAACGTGAGTGGGATTGAAATTGAACCTTGCGTGGCGGGGGAGAGCTTGCATGTGCCTACTGGGCAGGCTCAGCGGCGGCACCCATCATAGGGCAGTTGTCCCCGGCGATTGTGCTGCGATGTTCATGCCTGGAAGCCTGCACTGGTGGCGTGCGGAGACTGGGACAAAGAGGTCACTTGCTCAGTTGGCCTGAGCCTGGCTGCTGGTCTTCTTGCTGGGCTGGCTGGTGAGGTGTCTGACCAGTGCAGGACGGTTGTGCTTGGTCTACCAGGCTGGGCTGAGTAAACAGGTGTACGTGGGACATGGGCAGTAAATCAATGGCATTGCAATATCCCCTACTAACGAATACCGATTATATAGCATGGGTTATCAAGATGAAAGTTTTTTTGAAGGCACAGGGAGTATGGGAAGCTGCGGATGCAAAAGACAAAGGGGGTATGGGAAGTTAGATAAGACTCCAAAACAGATTGTGTCTGTTTTTATCTGTAATAGGTCTATTTGTAGCTGGGATTTCCCAAGGAATAAACATCTCTCAATTAGAATCAAAGCAATCTCGTGTCTAGTTGTCACTGGATTTCTAACAGTAACAGTTCTCACATTCATATCTTTTTGTGTAGGTGCTGATGTCAACTTGGATGGGATGGACTTTTCGGTAAATATTTTTTTTTTGTTTCAGCTGGCTTCCTTGTTATTGAGGTGCATTGCTCTGATATTTCCATTCGTCCTTTTTGTAGAATTTTGGTGGCATGGGTGGCATGGGCGGCATGGGTGATTTGGCTGGCATGGGCGGTATGGGAGGCATGGGCGGCATGGGAATGGATGAGTTTGAGGATGAGAGTGATGATGAAGGTTAGTAGTACCGTGTTCTTGTTACTTCTTGTCATTACTATTTCTTGTTTCTTCTAGGTAAAATATAACAGTGATACACCACAATCTTAGGTAGAATAAATAGGAACACTGCAGCCTGATGTGCTAGGGTCTAGCTGGAACTATCTTGTTGATTTTGAATCCTTTCCCAGTTCATTACTGTGATGTAGCTTGACAATAGCCAAAAAGGTCAATCATTGAAAGGCTGCAATTTTTGTTATCTAATGTCCATGCAATGTCATTTCTCAAAAGGAAACTATTTAATTGATATTGCAGTCACAGTAGGCACGCTCAATTTTTTTGCCTGACATATCAGATATGGTAAACTAGCTATACCTGGAACAAAATATCTCTTTAACCAAGTATAAATTGATGTAGCAAGTTTAGAATAAACTGTTCTTCCATTAGATGAACTTTGATCCACTTATTGTCTGCCAACAAGTTTAGAATGAATTGTTCCTGGTGATGATGATATTTGCACTAGTTGTTGTTCCATTAGATGATCTACAACATAAATATACTTTGATGCTCTTACTCTAGAGTTCTTTAAGGCACTTATCTTCTGGAAATTTTAAATTTAGAATGATTTTTTCATGTTTGAACACGGTATTTGCCATAGTTGTAGACTGAGCGAAATCTTGGTAACTTAATATCAACTGAGTTTTTATGTTTTCATTATGTTCAAATATATAGTATTCTGCGTAGTGGGAGTGATATTGAGTTAACTTAATATGCATACTTCATGTTTCATTTTGAGCGCTTAAATGCACTACTCATAGTATGTTATATACATAGTAATAAACTATTTTATTGTACCTTGTGTTTTTTTTTGTCAGAAGAAGTGTCGAAACCCCAAGCTGCGGAGAAGGCCGAGGAGTCTGGGAAGACCGAGGCGGCGGAAGCCAAGACGGAGACAGCTCCGAGCAGTTGAAGGCTTCCTATTTCTACGTGACCCAGCTAGATTGCTTCATGCTTACCTTACGGTACTTAGCCGGTCTCTGTATTTGCCGTGGAACTGGGCAACTATAGCGCACGTTTTCAACTAAGCATCCGACTGTGGCTCAGCATATTGTGGATTCAGATATTGTTTTCAATGTTGTGTTATGCTCCTTTACCCCTCCTTGCTGCCTATTTGATTTGAGATGAGAAGCTGTCGTGTCTAATGGTGACGATACCGCTCGCAGTAAATATATCACTTAGCTTCGTCGTTGTTCAGCCATCGAAAGCCTTTCTTTTCGCCGTGGAATTAGCGTTTCTGGACCGAAGTGTTCTGTTGAAGCTGCCGCTGCTTGCTTGCCTTTTTATTTTTAATAATTTAAGAACGGAATGAGTAGATAGTACAGTACTCTGTTATGTGGGTCACCCCCACTGCCGCTGTACTGCCGCTGTCGTTGCAAAGCTGCTTGCTGGCTTGATGTGAACCGTATTTGGTACCTAACCGGTCTAGTCGAGTACGCTCTTTCCTTGTTACACACTACACGGCACCTCTGTTTCCTGAATCGCCTCTGCTATCCCAGGTTCCGCATCTCGGCTCGATCGTGTCCGTCGACAATTCTTTGGGGAAGCTTTCGAAAGGTAATCAAGCACTTCCTTTTAATTTCCTTCGTTTCTTGCACCTACCAAACGGATTAGAATCTACCAGTTTTGTACCGTCTCGGACGGATAAAAAAATATTCAACTGATCCGTCACATTTATTCATGTGAGGTCATTGCAGTTTAATTTTGCAGTGACTTGATGCACATCTTAACTTTGTTAGACAGGTCACGTTCGTCAAGTGCATGTTCCACTGATTCTTGTGTTTGCTGCTGACATTGCATTTGCTAATTCATCAACCAAATGTATGTTAGGTAATTCAACAGGCCAATACGAGCATCCCCATATAGTAATGACAAGCTGTACGATGAGTAACCACAAATATGAAATTGATTAGGAAATATCGGTCTCTACCTCGTTTAATTTCGTAATGTTTCTTGAAGAGCCGGAGCTCTGTTGAATGACTCACACAATGGACCACTAACTGACTAAATTACTGTTTTCTACTAAATAAGCCATTTAAATTCACCACTCTTTTGTAGCTTTCTCAAAGTAGCTTTACTTGGCTTCTACTATTCGTTTGCAGTTCAACCTGCATGCCGGCTGAACATGATAGTGGGAACTGTAGAAATTTGTGTTCTGTAGAAATTAAGTTATATTTGCTAATCTTCTGCAGGAATTTCATTATGGGCAGGCACGAAATCGTTGGAGTGGTAACTAAAGTTGGGTCAGATGTGAAGGGCTTCAAAATGGGGGACCATGTAGGTGTTGGGACATATGTGAATTCATGCCGGGGCTGCGAGAATGGCAATACCTTTCTTAAAAATTACTGCTCGAAAAATGTTTTCACCTTCACTTCAACGGTGTGGATACAGACGACACTATCACAAAGGGAGGTGTCCTGACACCTCCTCCGGACCTACTCGGTAGTAGTTCACGGAGGTTCGAAGTGTATTTGAGGGGCTAGTCCTAACAAGATCAAGCGCAGTGGACAATGAACACGGGGGATTTACATGGTTCGGGCCGTCTGAGCGTAATACCCTACTTCACGGTGGTTTTTCTGTGTTGTATTGCTTGAGTCTGCCTCTCAGTCCGAGCGGCGTTGTCTAAGTCGGTGGCCGCTCGATCCTTTTATAGTCTAAGATCGAGCAGCTTACAGGTGGGGCCTGAGGCCCGACACGTGGCCCCGGGTATACCGAATCCTCCCTAAGATCTGGGAGTAAATGTTATCCCCTGACAACGGCTTCAATGTGCCGCCTGTCAATACCCTGCTGCAGGGCTACGAATAGTCCCCTCATCATGGTTGGTCATGTCTTGTCTGTCCCGTCTAGGCTTCTCATTGGTCCACCGTACGTAGTAGTTCGGCTCTGACCAGTTATGACAAGACCGGCCACAATTCACTTGACTTATGAGTGTGAGCTCCCGCTTTCCTAGGGAACATGCGTGTCCTAGCTTTGGCGTCCCTAGCACGCCTCCCTTCTCTGAGCCTTCCGTGGGAAAGCTCAGGCTCGGTGCCGCCTGACACGTGGCACCTCCCAGATCTTACCTCAGCGGGACGCCCAGTTTCGGGAGGTTGGGTCCGGAGCTGCCGGGAACTGGCAGCGTCGGCCCCTCAGTGGGACGTCCGGGTCCAGGAGGTTGGATCCGGAGCTGCTAGGATTGTCGCAGTATCGGACCCTCTTCCCAGGAGGGGGGGTCTGGAGCCGCCGTCCTAGCGGCCTCGCCGGATCATTCCCCGGCGAGGTGGTGGGCCTAGGGTTGCGGTCGGCTTGGAGGCACTGGACTTTCCCTCGACGGGGGATGCTACTATACCACTTACCACAGACCCGTACTTAAGGAAGAGTTTAGCACAAGTCACATACTCTTCACGCCTCCATTTGCGCCCGCACTTTGAGCCCTTGTTGCCTTCTCACATCCTTCAGCTTCGAACCCTAGCTCTCTACTCATTCAACCTTTTCGACCTCCGTCTTGTTGCCATGGAGTTGGGTCTCCCCGCTAGCAAGATCAAGACTGAGAAGGGGATAAAGAAGTTTCGGGCCTACATGGGATGGTCCCATGAGTCCTTCGACGGTAGGATCCGCACCGGCGAACTCCCTTTCGAGAAGAAGAATGTCGGCGACATGGTCTTCTTCCAGGGGTACTCTATGGTCAGTCTGCTTCCCCCCTTTTCATCCTTCTTGATGACCTTGCTGGAGTTCTACGACATCCAACTACACTTCCTCGTGCCCCACTCCATCCTGTTGGTCGCCATCTTCGTCCACTTCTACGAGATGTGGGTGGGGGTACGGCCCAGTCTGGAGCTCTTCTAAAATGTCTTCACTCTGCAGACTATTGGGAAGGTGAACGGGTTGATCGGGATATACTACTTCGTGAAGCGGAAGCGGACCCCTTTCAAGTACTTGGACACCTTTTCCTCTGGTAAATGGGATGAGTGGAAGAAGGAGTGGGTGATCATCACCGTGGACTGGCACGAGAAGCTGGAGCTGCCTGAGTGCCTTCCGAACGTATACATGGACCTCTGGAATGATGTCCCAAAGCTGTCGTCGGCGTACAAGCCCGTTGTGGCCAGGATCGAAGGTTGTGTAGATGGCGGAGTGACCCCCCATATGGTCTTCGGGAACTTTCTGAGGAACAGGTGGGCGCCATTGAAGTTCAGGGAACGGATGGGGTGGACATTCACACCGTGGGATGCGGACACCCAGGTAAAAGATGAATCACTGAAGGACTTGCTGAAGGAGTTCCAGAACAAGCCAAATATCTCACTTGAGTCTCTGGTGCCTCCAACATCCTTTCCACCTTTGAACATGGTTCTCGATTTCTGCCGGGAACTCCAGAAACTGATGCCAAGGTTGGATGACATAGGGGTCGCGGCTAGGAGGGCTCCTCCGGCAACTAGCGCCCTGGGGACCTCCGGGGGTTCATCCCCAGTTCCCTCTGTCCAGGGGGGCGGAGTCGTCAGCTCCGGCAAGGGCGAGGCCTCGCTGGAACCTTCCAGCCGCAAGAGAAAACTAGTGCGGGGTGACAGAATTCATGTTGGTACCTCCGGCGAGCTACCCCATCCGGCTCTGGGGCCTCCTGCGGGCGCCGACTCCGGGGGGCTCTGGAGGTTCCCTTCAAAAAGGGGCTGCTCCGGCCAGGGAGGTCCCAGCTCCGGCTCCGTCCCAAGCTCCTGAGAGGCCTGAGGCTCTGGCCACATCGGGTCCTTCAGGCACCGGCTCCGTCCCTACCCCAAAACGGCTCCGTCTCCGCGGCACTTGGGGATTCCCAAGGTAAGCAACCAAACTCCCCGCTTCGGTCCTTCTTCAGGTCAAGGTATCCCTTTAAACGTTTCTCTATTGGTTGTGCAACGCTTCCAAGGATGGTGAGACAACCGTCGTACCACTGGCGTCACAGGGGGTCGAGCAGGTAGGCGCTTCAGCCCTTACTCCTACACCTGCCCAGGCGACGGCGGAGGCCCCGACCGAGACAAGGGCAGTTCCAACCCGAAGCACGATTGCGGCCGATCCGGAGGATCCGGTTGTTGATGTGGGGGCGATCGAAGCTCCAGCAGCGGAGCCAGTGGCCCCCGAGGCTCCGATAGAGGTGGAGGTGCTAAATGTCGGCCCTGCTCAAGAGTCGGTGGAAGCTCCGCTCTTGGTGTCGGGGCCACCGAGGGGTTGGTTCCCGCGCCATCCTCTAAGGGGATTCCGAAGCTCCAGCTGGACCAGGAGTCGTCGGTATCCCAGCCCTTGGTGCCGGGTACCACCGAGGAGTCAGCTCCCGCGCCATCTCCCGAGGGGGTCCCGGCGTCTCAGCCGGACGTAGTCGAGGGGCCGGCCCCCTTGTCAGGCACTAAGGGGGTTTCGGCCGGCGAGCCGGGGGCAGTATAAGAGCCCCCCCCTACCTACTGCTGCAACGATTGGGGAGGTTGTCCCGACAGTGGTCGAAGTATTGGCTCCCACCCCAGTGCCTCAAACAGCGGCTCCAACATGCCCGTGGATGTGCTTCTATCCGCGGAGGCTCCGGGCACACGCCTCACTTTTGAGGCGTCAAGGGTAGAGCCAGAAGCATTTGCGGTTGCACCGGAGGGGTGTCCTGAGCCCGCAAGTGCTGCCGCCTTCACAAGGTAGCCCCTCCCGGATGACGGTGGAAAACTTGGTGGAGACGGGGGCAGGAGTGCCCCTATCCGGTCCAGCGCCCATTCCTTTGGAGCTGGCCATTGACAACGCTCGCTCCAGCTTTCAACAAGTCGTCGCGTCTTTTGAGCACAACCTCAAGGCTCTGGAGGAGGAGCGTAGGGGGCTCCGTCAGCGTGAAGAATGGGTCAAGGGTGAGGAAACCCAGCTGGCCGAGCAAAGTGGGCTTCTCAATGCGAGGGAGGCTACCCTCAAGGCTCTCAAGCAGAAGGCCCAGAAGATTTATGAGGAAGCTGTGGAATGCCACAGAGCCGTTGACCAACGCCAAAGTGGTCTAACCGCTTGGCATGAGACCCTCCAGAAGCGCCAGCACGAGCTCGACTTGCGTGAGTCCAAGCTTGTCGAGGAGCTGGAGGACCTGACTCGGAGAGAAGAGGAGCTCTCCCGGAAGTTGTCGGCGGGCGAGCAGAGCTTGGCGGACCGTCGCGAACAATTTGAAGCGCGATGCAAGCTCGAGGCACACGGGCTCTGGAAGCGGGGGCAAAGCCTCAACACGCGAGAGACCGACGTCTCTGCCAGGGAAGCCACTGTCCGGGGCCAGGAGGAAGACTTGGCGGAGCGCCGAAACCGCATCCTTGCCAGGGAATCGGAGCTCACTGATCGCGAGCGGTAACTCGCCAAGAGCATCTAGTAGCACGGCAAGGAGGCCAAGCGCCTTGCAAAGGAGGGCGCAGAGCTGGCGGCCACAAAGGGGGCCCTGGAAGAGTTGCAGGGCCCAAGGGCATCCGAGTCCCAGCGAGTGTGGGACTTCCTGGAGCGGGCAGACGGAGCGCTGGCACAGTTTGGTCTCAGCCCTGTACGTCCGGCCCACCCGGCGCCGGAGCTACACGATGCATCGGTGACTCTTGGCTCTATTGGCCGCAAGCTTGATGCAGTGATCGACGTCGTTGCCGACCAGCTGGAGATAGAGCGGAGGTCCCTAACCAAGACTGTCGCTGAGTATGTGCTAGCGTGCTACCGGAGCCGGGACCCCCACTTCCCCTTGAGTCCAGCAGTCAAAGGGCCAATCGCGGCAGGGCTGGACACTGCCCGGGAGGGCGTTCAGGAGGCCGCCGAAGCTGTCACCTTAGCTATCCGCAGAACTTAGGTCTCTCCTCTCTGGCTCCCTCTTGTATGCTTCCAACTTTTGTAAGAAAATCTTTTAATTGAATGGAGTCCTCTTGATCTTTGGTTCTGATATTTTTGTGTCATGCTCCCTGATATATGCACACAACTCTGATCATGTACTTGTACCAAGGGGGACTAGGACTTGCTTCGGGAACACCGGCCCCCCCTGGGGTTGCCGGAGCTTAGGAGCTTTGGCAACATTCGCGGTCTCGATGGGAGGTGCCACCGTCGAGCCCCCTGGGGTTGTCGGAGCTTAGGAGCTCCGGCAGGGTCGGACCTTCGTAGGAGACGTGGCACACCGCCTGCCCAGCGCTGGGTCCCCTGGGGTGGTCGGAGCTTAGGAGCTCCGGCAGGGCCGGTCTTTCGTAGGAGATGTGGCACACCGCCTGGCCCCCTGGGGTTGTCGGAGCTTTTAGGGGCTCCGGCAACACCCATGATATCGGTAGGACGTCGACGCCATGTCCCCAGCAATTGGTGGAGCTCAGGAGCTTAGGGGCTGTACTGCAGGGACCTGCGCATATGACAGACAAAAGGTAATTCCGCTCTCGAGTCAATCTTTTACCTACGCTCTATTAGTGTCGCTTGTCTCACGTTCCACTGCTATTGTGGAGGCTTGAGCAAGTACCCAAATCACATGCCGCCAAACGGCTTGCAAAGCTCCCACTATTGCAGATACGAAGGAAAGATTAACCACACCCACGATAGGTGAAGAGCTAATGGTAATTGCGTGACACCATTGATAAGAACTAAAGATAATTTCAAATGAACAAGGCATTCCAGGGTAGGGTAAACAACTTTTTCGTTATAACTTCTCATAGTGAAGAACAAACTTTACATGAGGAACGACCCTTGGTTATGGATAGAACTTACAGAGGTGTTCGATGTTCCATGGGTTGGGTACCGACTCTCCATCCTCCGTAGCTAGGCACACACACCCTAGGCGACAAACCTCTGTGACCTGGAAGGGACCCTCCCACTTGGGGGAGAGTTTGTTTGTCCCTTCACGGGAAAGCATACGTCGCAGAACCAGGTCGTTCAGCTTGAGCTCCCTACTGCGCACGGTCCGTTGGTGGTAGCTTCGGAGCGATTGCCTGTATCGTGCGTTCCGGAGGGTAGCCCGTACGCGTCCCTCATCGATGAGGTCGATATCTTCGCGCTAGAACTGGTCCTGCGCGGCTTCTTTGTACATCCAGACACGGGGGGAGCCCATGGTGATCTCTGGAGGAAGGACAGCCTTCGCTCCGTACACCAGGAAGTAGGGTGTTTCTCCCGTAGCCCGGCTTGTTGATGTCCGGCTAGCCCACCGTGCGTATGGCAGCTCATCCACCCAGTTCGCACCATGCTTCTCGAGGCTTGAGTATGTACGAGTTCGGAGGCCCTTGAGAATTTCGGCGTTCGCTCTCTCTACCTGCCCATTGCTCTTGGGATGGGCGACAAAGGCATAACAAACTTGGATCCCAAGGTCCTCGCAGTATTCTTGAAATGCCGCACTCGTGAATTGGGTCCCGTTATCGGTGATGATTCTGTTCGGGACTCCAAACCTACAGACAATCGACTTGATGAACTTCACTGCGGACTGCTTGTTAATGGTGACGACTGGGGTGGCTTCTGGCCATTTGGTGAGCTTATCTACAGCGACGTAGAGGTGCCGGAATCCTCCGACGGCTCTCGGGGAAGGTCCCAGGATGTCCAGTCCCCACACAGCGAATGGCCAGGAGGGAGGGATCATCTGCAGCGCTTGAGCTGGTGTATGGATCTGCTTGGCATAGAACTGGCACGCCTTGCATCTCCTAACCATGTCAGCGGCATCCTGGAGTGTTGTGGGCCAGTAGAAGCCATGCCGAAAGGCTTTGCTGACTAGCGTACGGGCCAATGTGTGGTTCCCGCACTCACCTTCATGGATTTCTGCGAGCAAGTCGCAACCCTCCTCCCGAGTAACGCAGCACAGTAGGATGCTGTTGGCGCCACATCGGTAGACATCCCCCTCTACCAGTGTGTATCTCTTAGCCAACCGCATAATCCGTTCTGCCAGGACATGCTCTTCGAGAAGTTAGTTGTCTTTCAAGTAGTCTCGAACCTCTGAGATCAATGCATCAGGACCTCCTTGAGCTTCTGGTTCTTGGGTGCCCAGCTGCTCGGAGCTGCTGGAGGCGCATAGGAACCTTGGCGTGCTCCACGACTGTAGTGCCACCAGGATTGCTAGCTTCGAGGTGCTAACTTCACCCCCTTCGCCCGGTTCGGCAACTCGGGCGGTTGGTCGCGATAACGTCCTTGCAAAGACTCCTGCAGGCATAGGTGCCTCTGTAGAAGCCTTTGGTGACAGGTCGTTTGCGACTGAGTTGTCAGCTCGGGGCACATGGCATAGGTCCAGGACCTCGAAATTTTTTCCAGCTTCCTGACATGCAGGAGGTATGCTGCCAGCTGGGGGTCATTACAACTGCACTCCCCTTTGACCTGCTTGACAACTAGCTGGGAATCACCCTTGGCAAGGAGCTGGCGGACGTTGAGGGTCAGTGCTATCTTCAGCCTGTAGATAAGGGCCTCGTACTCTGCCATGTTGTTGGTGGCTTTGAAGCCAAGACGCACCATATATCTGAACTGCTCCTCCGTCGGGGCTATGAGCACCACACCAGCCCCGACCCCCTGCCTTCGGGCAGAACCATCGAAGTAAAGTACCCACGGGGTTTCAGTGAAAGCCGGTGCCCTGGACAGTGTATCTCCACTGACTGGGCTTTCAGGGTTGTCGGGCGACGGAGTCCACTCAGCCAGGAAGTCTGCCAGAGTCTTGCTTTTGACCGCATGCCGAGGAAGGAACTCGATTTCAAACTCTGCTAGCTCGACTGCCCATTTGGCAACGTTGCTGGTGGCATTAGGGTTGTGGAGGACCGTTCTCAGTGGGTAGGAGGTGACCACTGAGACCTTATGTCCCTGAAAGTAGTGCCGGAGCCTCCTCGATGCTATCAACACGGCGTACAACAACTTATGTATCTCCTGGTATCTTTTCTTTGCATCATGGAGGACTTCGCTGATGTAGTAAATCGGCCTCTAAGTGGTCCAGACTCTGTCCGAGAGGTCCGGTAGCTCCTGCATTGGATCCAGGTTCGGGGGTTCCTGGCTCCCGGGGCCCGCATCACATCCCAGGGGCTGGGGGCCAGCGACTTCCTGGCTCCCGGAGCCTACCTGAGAGAGGTGCATGACTTGGTCTGGGACCGGAGGCTCGACTCTGCGGGCTCCTCCTTGTGTATGTTGCTGTTGCGGTTCGTACCGCTCTGCGACTAAGACCATACTGACCACTTCAGCTGTTGCAGCATCATATAGCAGGGGCTCTCCGGGCTCCGGCACCACCATAACCGGAAGGGACGTCAGTTGCCCCTTGAGCTCCTCTAACGCTGCTTCCGCTTCTTTCATCCAAGCAAAGGGATCGGCCTTGCGCAGAATCTTGAAGAAGGGAAGTGCTCGCTCTGCCATCCTCGAGATGAAGCAGCTAAGGGCCGCGAGGCAACCTGCAAGCTTCTGTACATCCTTGATACGCATCGGGGGTCGCATCAGTTCTATTGCCTTGATCTTCTCTGGATTGGCTTCGATCCTCCGGTGAGAAACCAGAAATCCCAGCAACTTCCCAGAGGATACCCCGAAGACACACTTTTCGGGGTTTAGCGTCGTGCGCGTAAGGCGCAACCTGCTGAAGACTTGTGCTAAGCTGTCTAGGAAGAACATGCGGTCTTTGATTTTGACCACGATGTCATCAACATACACCTCAACCAGGTCTCTAATGAGGTCCCCAAATGTTTTATGCATCGCACGTATAAAGGTAGGGAGAGCATTCTTAAGATCGTAAGGCATGGAGACATAACAATACAGGCCATCTACTATTACGAAAGCAGTGTGTTCCTCATCATCTCTAGACATAGGTATTTGATGGAAACCGGAATACGCGTCGAGGAAACACAGCAGATCACAGCCTGACGTAGAGTCTACAATTTGATCTATCCTGGAGAGTGGGAAAGGATCATTCGGACATGCCTTGTTTAGGTTGGTGTAGTCGATGCACATTCGAAGTTTCCCGCCAGCCTTGAGGATGACAACAGGAAGCCAGCATCGAGCAACTTCTTGATCTCCTCCCGGATGAAGTTCTGGCACTCAACGGACTGCTTCTGGGGCTTCTGTTGTATCGGGCAGGAATCAGGGTAGATCTTGAAATGGTGCTCAATCACCTCCCTAGGGATCCCGGGCATCGGCGATGGTTGTCAGGCGAACACATCGATATTATCCTGGAGGAAGGTGATGAACGCGAATTCCTATTTGCTGTCCAGGTTACCCGCTATGCGGGTCGTCTGGGCAGCCTCAGAGCCGATCCTGACGACTTTCACTGGGATGTCGTCTTCAGCAGGCAGCAAGCGTGGGGCTGCGGTGGGGGTTCGTTGAGGCGCCCCTGACTTGGCTGGCCCTCCCTTGCATCGTCTAGGTTCGGGGTTCGACCCGTAGCAAGTGCTTGGAGCTGCTCCAAGGCTGATACCACTACGGTGTGATCCCCCCGGACCCTGAGAACTCTAGAAGGTGTTGGCATCTTCAGGACCAAATAGCCGTAGTGGGCTACGGCCATGAACTGGTAGAGCGCCGGCCTTCCGATGATGGCATTGAAGGGGAGCTCAACATCCGCCACATCGAATAAGATATTCTTCGTGCGGTAGTTCTCCGGGGTACCAAAGGTAACCGGGAGGTGGATACTTCCACTGGGCACAATCCGCCCCGGGCCCACGCTTGAGAACGGGCTCGAAGGAGAGAGTCAGGACATGGGTATCTACAGCTTCCGGAATGCTGCAGTAGAGATGAGGTTGAGACCGGCCCCGCCATCGATCAGCACGTAGTGGAGCTTCACGTTGGCGATAGTTGGGGCCACGAGCAGCGGGAGCACCCCAGCTCGTGCCATGTTCTTCGGGCAGTCCGAAGCATCGAAGCTGATAGCCGTGTTCATCCACTTGCTGTGGGGAGCCGGGCTTGGTACCAGAGCCACTGCCGCCACGGCGCGTCGCAGGACTTTCAGTGCTTTTCGAGACACGGGGTCCGAGGCGCCCCCATAGATGACGTAGAGGAGTTTTCGGCGCTCCTGATCACTGCTAGTGTTCGAGTCAGCGCCCGTGAACACTGCTTTCACTACTCTATGAGGCTCCTGGTACCCCATATAGTCGTCCTTCTCTTTCGCCTTCTGCTTACCCTCCCTCTGGCGGGGGGCTCGCTCTCCTGACTCCGCTGTTTCTGTCGTTGTTCACGGAAATGCTCCACGAGTTTCTTGACTTCCCGGCACTCGCTCGCACTGTGACCATTGGTCCAGTGCACCGGGCATCTAAAGACAGCATCATCCCTTTCACGGGATGGGCGCGGGCGCTTATCCTGACGTGAGCTTTGGGCTCTGCCAGGTGCCGCGGCTGCCACCATGGGAACTCCAGGCCCCGGCTTACTCCTGCCACGACCGCCGTTCTTCCTCTTGCCCCCTCCTCTGACAGCAGCCTCCGCTTCAGACTGAACGGGGTCCCCTCTTTTCGAGGAGGCTCGGGCGTGCCAGTTACGCCCCTCTGCAGCCTTGGCACATCTGTCCGCTAGAGCAAACAGCTCAGAGACATCGCGCACGTCATGTGTGGCAAGCTTCTCACCCTGGAGCGAGACCCGTCTCTAGGGTGAGATGAAGCTTGGTCCTCACGCGCCACTTGCTGACGGGGATGTGGCCTGGAGGAACTGGCATTGGAGCGAGTGTTCACCATACTGTTGGTGAAGATTCTTGCAGGAGAAACCCCCCTTCCTGGCGCGCCAAATGTCGAGGTGTCTAAACGGACACCTCCCCCAGACCTACTCGGTAGTAGTCCACAGAGGTTCGAAGTAAATTCGAGGGGCTAGTCCTAACAAGATCAAGCACAGTGGACGATGAACACGGGGGATTTACGTGGTTCGGGCCGCCTGAGCGTAATATCCTACTCCACAGTGATTTTTCTGTGTTGTATTGCTTGAGTCTGCCTCTCAGTCCGAGCGGCGTTGTCTAAATCGATGACCGCTCGATCCTTTTATAGTCTAAGGTTGAGAAGCTTACAGGTGGGGCCCGAGGCCCGACAAGTGGCCCCGGGTATACCGAATCCTCCCTAAGATCTGGGAGTAAATGTTATCCCCTGACAACGGATTCAATGTGCCACCTGTCCATACCCTGCTGCAGGGCTACGAATAGTCCCCTCATCATGGTCGGTCATGTCTTGTCTGTCCCGTCGGGGCTTCTCATTGGTTCGCCGTACGTAGTAGTTCGGCTCTGACCAGTTATGACAAGACCGGCCACAGTCCACTTGACTTATGAGTGCGAGCTCCCGCTTGCCTAGGGAACATGCGCATCCTAGCTTTGGCGTCCCGAGCACGCCTCCCTTCTCTGAGCCTTCCGTGGGAAAGCTCAGGCTCGGTGCCGCCTGACACGTGGCACCTCCCGGATCTTACCTCAGTGGGACGCCCAGTTCCGGGAGGTTGGGTCTGGAGCTATCGGGAACTAGCAGCGCCGGACCCTCAGTGGGACGCCCGGATCCAGGAGGTTGGAACCGGAGCTGCCGGGATTGTCGCAGTATCGGACCCTCTTCCCAGGAGGGGAGGTCCGGAGCCGCCGTCCTAGCGGCCTCACCGGATCATTCCCCGACGAGGTGATGGGCCCAGGGTTGCGGTCGGCTTGGAGGCACTGGACTTTCCCTCGACGGGAGATGCTACTGTACCACTTGCCACGTAGCCCTCTGGGCCCATATCAGGCCTCGCCCCCGTGGACGGTGGGTCCAGTGTTCATTTACCCCTGTACCCAGTGATACCCGGTTCGCGAGCCACCGACAGGAGGATATCCATGAAAGGTAGGATTGCAATATCTTCCGAATGTGATAAAGTAGCTAAGAACATGTCCTACATCTTCTATTTTATGTTCTTTATGTATTCCCAAAATCTTGTATGCATAGTTGCTGGGGATTTATATGCAACAAATAATATTAACCATTGCCTTTTCTTCAAGTCAAGAGCAATTTTTCATATATAAGCAAGTGCACTCCCTTTTTATTCATATGCGGTTGCGCACGACAGGTACTGCTTTAGAATACCCCATGGATACCCTTTGGAAAAGGCAGCACCACTACTATACTATGTGCTGGAATCACTGTCTATACTCCAATGATGCGGCACAACATGAACCAACCAGGGAAGTCACTTGGAGTCGTTGGACTTGGTGGACTGGGTCACATGGCTGTGAAGTCCGGAAAGGTCTTTGGACTTAAGGTTACAGTTCTCAGTACAAGTTAATCGAAGAGGGAAGAAGCTATCAACCTTCTCGGAGCAGATAACTTTGTAATGTCATTTAACACCTAGCAGATGGAGGTAGTACTAACCGTTATGCACGATATTTTTTCCAACTATGTGAAGCAGAAATAATCAACAAACTTCGTACAGATTGTTACCGTCTTATCTCTTTGCTGCATTTATTTCTTATAAACGTACTTCCGTGAATTATGTGCTATGTCAAAGTGATTTTTTCCCCACCAACTTATGCATAGATTTTGTATGCAAGTTCATTCTATACATCTTCAAATGTGCTTTGATCATGCATGCAACAGTAATTCTCTGCTTGTTTTCGTTCAAATCCCATTATGCATTCCTACTAAAAGAGAAAATAACAAAGGATGTATTTTTGCAGTCCCTGAAATACTCACAACACTTCATAATTTACACTACCTCTGGTGAACATCCATTCGATCCTTACCTCTCACTTTTGAATTGGTGGTGTGATGGTCCTCTTTAGCTTCCCAAGTGAAATCAAAGTGAATCCTGCAAATCTAAATCTTGGTATTGCTTCTTTCAGATATCAAGATGGCCAAATCTGGAAGTTGAGGAAAAAGGGTACTAAGATGCTTACCTGAATTTTTTCAGGTGCTCGGAGTCTATCTGGTAGCGTAACCGGCGGAACAAAGGACACCCAGGAGATGATAAACTTCTGTGCAGCAAACTTAATTTACCCAGAGATCGAGATGATCAAGATAGATTATATCAACGAGGCTCTTGCGAGGCTTACCAACAAGGATGTGAGATACCGATTTGTAGTCGACATAGAGAAGTCTTTCAAGTAATATGTTACTATCTTAGGACATTTTAGTGTACTGATTACAGTATATGGAATAACTAAATCTTCAGTGTATCATTTTTTATAATAGACCATTAAACCAAGTTCAAATATGCCACTTTTTCCCTACTCTCTTTGTTTAAAGAAACATCGCCATTAACTTCTATTATTCAAACATCAATAACAGCATTTTCAGAGTTTTCTTCAAGTGTATGCTGATAGCTATTTGCATATATTTTTGTGAGTAATAAATGATCGGAATAACTAAATCAGTAGAAACTCTTATCTGCAAAAGAGGTCATATTATATTGTCTAATAAAGCTCATCACTATGTGTACAAGTTGTGTGCATCAAGTATAGCTGGGCCACATGCTAAGGCCTTTGTTGCGAAAATAGCTTTTCTAAATACTGGCGAGCAACTTCTTAATGCTGCTTTTAGTTCATTCTCCAAATTTTCTTAAATAATAAGCTGCTTCAGAATCCTAATATTTAACTCAGCAATATGTCCACCAACACCAAGAGCTCTGTAACGAGAAGACCTAGTAAGAGATCTTGGACCCGATCCGCTTCAGTTGAGGAACAGAAAAGGCAGCATAGGCCCAAGTGGAGATTGATACCCAAATAGCATTAGAGGGCCAATACCAGATGCAATTTCGGATTGAAAATGCTAAAGGCAAAAAAAAAACATGCTAAGATGGAAAATGAGAAACTATAACGAGCTGTATAATTTGAAACCCTATATGCGAGAAGATGTCAATGCTGGAAAAAATGTATATAGCAATGCGAGATGATATATATTGTATATATTTGTATCTTCTGAAATCAACTTAGAACAATGTTGGTATATGGATTGTGTCCTTTTGCATTTGTGTACATATGCGTTTGGACTCAATGATTTGGAAGTTTGGAAGTTTGGTCTTTCTTCAGATAATGATGTCTCGGGCGTGTAGCCGATTGAAGGAGGAGCGCTTGGCGTGGCGCAAGAACCATCCCCATGTATGTACATATGGCACACCGGTCACATGGTTGTATATACATATGTATCTGTAATGGACTGATGAACTTAACTGTAGTTTGTTTTTCCGTGTTGTTTGTTTTTGGTATTTTCAATTTCTCCGTGTAGGGTTTCTCTGCGAAGCCTGAATCGGGAGATTTATTGAAGTGGCAGTGCATCGTCCCCGGTAAAGAAGGGGTAAGTCATGAAGAACAAGCACAATATGAGTTTAACTATCGTCCTCCTATTAATAAATTTCTTTTGCAGACTGAATGGGAAGATGGTTACTACCCCCTGACAATCTCCTTCTCTGAGGACTATCCCTTGGTGCCTCCAAGATGCTCCTTTCCAATTGGGTTCTTCCACCCAAATGTCCATCGTTCGGGAGCACTCTGCATCGGGATTCTTGATCAAGAGACTGTAAGATAGACCTATTTTGTTCATGTAATTATTACTTATAATTTTTGTCGAACTTATTTGAACTGGTTTCTTATATTGCTTAAATTATATTTCGTAGGGGTGGTGCAGTGCTTTTACAATCAAAACTATACTACTTGATGTTCAGCGTTTGCTGCATCAGCCAAATGTGCCTGATGTTGAAAATGATTGCTATAATCTACTTATCAAGGTTAGATGACACTTTGACTTAGTGACCAATGTAGGTTATTCATTCCTCCTTCGACATTTGTTAATTTAAATAATGTCAATATTTTCAGGATCCAGCGGAATATAAGAGACGTGTTCGGGAGCAAGCAGGACGGTACAATTTAGATTGATCGATGGGAGCTTCATCGTCGATCTACAATGAATGTAGCATGATTTTTGTTCAGTGTGTAAAGAAATTATCTTTGAACAATTGTAAAGCCTCTAATGGTGTATTATCACAATTAAGCCAGCCTCACTGGTGATCGAGCATTTCCTATAATGTATTACTGTACTAGTATCCGCTAGCTCATCTGTGTTTTTTTCCTGATACAATTTTGCCTGCACGACTACATGCGGCTGTGATATATAATTGCAACTACATCCCTGTAATTTCAATGAAAACCGCTTATGATAATTAAACAATGACCGCCACTGAAAATACATGATCTTCTCAGGCCGTTGTTAATCAAGAACCGGCTATGAAGTTCATTGCATTACAGACGGTTATTAATTAAGAACCGCCAACGAAGATCATGTATTTACTCAGACGGTTGTTCCTTAAAATCCATCTGTGAAGTTCATTGCATTACAGACGGTTATTAATCAAGAACCGCCAACGAAGATCATGTATTTACCGAGACGGTTGTTTCTTAAAATCCGTCTGTGAAGTTCATTGCATTGCAGACGGTTGATAATTAATAACCGTCTGTGAAGATCATGTATTTACCCATACGGTTGTTTCTTAAAATCCGCCTGTGAAGTTCATTGCATTGCAGACGGTTAATAATTAATAACCGTCTGTGAAGATCATGTATTTACCCAGACGGTTGTTTCTTAAAATCCGTCTGTGAAGTTCGTTGCATTACAGGCGGTTCTTAATTAAGAACCGATTCTGAAGATCATGTATTTACCCAGACGGTTGTTCTTTAAAATCCGCCTGTGTTGTTCTTTCATCACAGATGGCTATTATATCATTCGTCATCACAGTCGCATATTTTTAAGGACCGCCTGTGTTTGAAAAATTGAGGCGCTTGTAAAAATGCTTTTTGTTGTAGTGATGGATGCATCCGGTGATCTTTTTTATCGTACTATCAACAAACAACAACAACAACAACTAAGACTAACAAGGTCGACTAGAAATAAAACCCAACAATTTTGAAAAAAAATAATAGAAAATAACATGAAAGTAAAAAATAATAAATACAAATAAAATAAGATTCTACATTTTATTTATTGTAGAAATGGATTAATAAGAAAGAAGATAAGAATAACAAAATCCGAATAAACTAAGATTATGGCACATGAATTGCTAATTTCTAGAATGAGTCAAATCTCTAGGTATGTCCCACTTCTTTAAGTCTCGTTTCACCTCCTCCTGACATGTCAATCTTGGTCGACCTCTACCCCTCCTAAAATTTTCTCTACTCTTTAAAACCCACTGTTAACCGGTGCTTCTGGAAGTCTCTGCTGGATATGCTCAAACCACCGTAGGCGATGTTGGACTAGTTTCTCCTCAATTGGTGTCACCCCTACCCTATCACGTATCACCTCGTTCCTAATTTTGTCTCTTCTTGTGTGACCGCACATCCACCGTGGGAGGTGCCGGAGCTGGCCGCTTTGGCGTCATTCAGCATCGATGTGTAGCACATTGACGACATGCCCTTATCAGTGCTTGTTGTTGTCGTCAACATGTTGGGACGTAGACAACAGGCCTCTTGGGAGGTGCCGAAGCTGGATGCTCTGGTGTCGCCCACCATCGTCATAGAGATGTCGACGGTAGGCCCCTTGGGAGGTGCCGGAGTTGGATGCTCCGGCGTCGGCCACCATCATCATAGAGACGTCGACGGTCGGCCCCCTGGGAGGTGCCAGAGCTGGCTGCTCCGACATCATCCACCACCGATGTGTAGCACGTCGACGATAGGCCCCTGGTGTACAGGCTATCACAAGAGAACCTTGAGAGCAACAAGAGTAGAACAGGAAAGTGTACTCACTTATCAGCGCTTGTTGATGTTGTCAACATGTTGGGACGTCGACGGTAGGCCCCTTGGGAGGTGTCGGAGCTGGATACTTTGGCGTCGCCCACCATCATCGTAGAGACATCGACAGCAGGCTCCCTGGGAGCTGCCGGAGCTGGATGCTCTGGCGTCAGCCACCATCATCGTAGAGATGTCGACGGCAGGCCCCCTGGGAGGTGCTGGAGCTGGCTGCTCTGGCGTCGACCACCACCTATGTGTAGCACGTCGACGGCAGGCCCCTGGTGTACAGGCTATCACAAGAGAATCATGTTAGCAACAAGAGCATGGCAGGAGAGTGTACACACTTATCAGTGCTTGTTGCTATCGTCAACATGCTGGGACGTCTACGGTAGGCCCCTTGGGAGGTGCCGGAGTTGGATGCTCTGACGTCGTCCACCATCATCGCAGAGACGTCGACGGAAGGCACCCTGGGAGGTGCCGGAGTTGGATGCTCCGGCATCGACCACCATCGTCGTAGAGACGTCGACTGCATGCCCCCTGGGAGGTGCCAGAGCTAGCTGCTCCGGCGTCGGCCACCATCATTGTAGAGACGTCGACGGCAGGCCCCCTGGGAGGTGTAGGAGCTGGCTGCTCCGACGTCATCCACTACCGATGTGTAGCACGTCAACGATAGTCCCCTGGTGTACAAGCTATCACAAGAGGACCCTGTTAGCAACAAGAGAAGGGCGGGAGAGTGTGCTCACTTATCAGCGCTTGTTGTTGTCGTCAACATGCTGGGACGTCGACGGTTGGCCCCTTGGGTGGTGCCGGAGCTGACTGTCCTGCACACGTTAAAGGAGGGACTAGTTTGCTCGTTGGTTTTACCTGTCTCTCTTCCTTAGCTTTGTCATGTATTACTGTTCTGAGTTGACACACAGGGCTTGAGTAATTCAATGCATTAGCGCTCCGAGGTCCGTCTCCCGCCGTCCTTAGGGTGCGATCCTTTCAACCCCTAGTACTTGGTCGCAGCGCTAAGAGGCAGGGTGTGCGTGCTTAGGGTACAAGACCAGGCTAAGCAGTTCACATGCCCTGGACCTCCGGCTTGGCCTAGTCCTTTCCTGGGAGACCATCCGGCTTAACAAACTCCAAGGATGGGGGCAGCCGTAAGAACTCTTCACACATCACAGATACCTCAAGCTAGCCCGCCTGCAGTAGGATTGCACAACTCTAGCAAGGATGAGAGATACGGAATGTACAACCGTGTATATGAAGGGAATATACAGTAAACGAGTCTAGCATGGTTGATCATAAAATTAGTACGTAATTTAAATGAATAATGTTTAGGGAAACATGAAGTAAGACGGTGATTCTTTTATATCAGCATTCATAGGAGGAGACAAATTTTTTACAAAATAGGGCAACTGTCTGCTTTCGAATGCGGAGGGAGGCAGGGTGCACAGGCTTAGGGTTCGCGACCAAGCTAAGCTGACAGTGCACTCTGGACCTGACCCTCCCGGAGCTTGGTTGTCCTAAATGCTGCTCCTAGACTCTATGAACACTTTCAGATTGTCCTACTAAGCTTAATATGTACAGGGTGCCCAAAGCTCTGAGGGTAGCTGTGACGGTTGTCGGGCAACTTTTCATTGTTAGCTATTGGTGGGGCATTGAGTAGGCGTTCCTATTTTATGCCTTGGCCCCCCGCCTTGCGAGAGGTCTGAGTAGAGCCAGAACTAATCTTGACAGCTTTGACGGGAGTGTGAGTGATGTCGGAAGGCTGCAAACGGGGTGCAGCGGGTGAGCCGCATTGGCGTGAGCTCAGCGGAGGCTGACTCAGTGCAGCGCCGTCCTGAGCTGGTGTGGATCTGTTGTGAGGGCTTGGATATGCTCCAAGGCTAACACCGGAGCAATGCGGTCCTCACGGATCCTGAGGACGTCCGAGGGGGTCGGCATCTTCAGTTTAAGGTAGTCGTAGTGGGATACGGCCATGAATCGATATAGGGCTGGCCTGCCGATGATGGCGTTGAAGGGGAGACCGACGTCTGCAACATTGAACAGGATGCTCTTGGTCCTGTAGTTGTCGGGCGTCCCAAAGGTCACCTGGTGGTTGATGTTGTCGTACGGGATGATGTTCCCTGGCCCCACCCCGAGAACGGGCTCGAGGGGGTAAGCTTCGACACCAGGATCTGCAGTTGGTCGAAGGCTGCACGGTTGATGAGGTTGAGGCCAGCCCCACCATCTATCAAGATATAGTGGACATTGACATTGGCAATGGTGGGAGTGACCAGTAGAGGCAGGATCCTGGCCCCCGCCATTTTTTAGGGCAGTTGGAGGCGTCGAATCTGATCGGCGTCTCCTTCCACTTGTGGTGCAACGCCGAAGCGGGAGCAGGGGCTATTGAAGCAGTTGCTCGGCGCAGGGTCTTGACCTCGTTTCAAGGCACGAGATCCCAAGACCCCCGAAGATGACGTGGAGACTCTTGTGACGCTCGTGTTTGTTGCTAGCGTTAGAGTCCTCGTCTTGATAGACCACCTTGACAGCCTGTTCCATCTTCTGGTACTCCATCTCCTCGTCGTCATCGACCTTGGGGTCGACCATCTGCTTGCCCACCCGCTGGCGGAAGGGGACACCGTTGGGACGCTGTTGGTGTTGTGCCCACTCTTGGTATCGCTTGGCGCATCTCTTAATCTCTCGACACTCGCTCGCGGTGTGGTCGCGAGTCTTGTGTACCACGCAGGGCTCGAAATCTTCATTAGCTACAGGTGGCTGATGTGGGCGCTTGTTAGAGCATGGGGGTCTTCCACCACCGGTCATTGCTGCTGCGGCGATAGGTGACCCATGCAGTGGCTTGTTCTGGCCCCCGCCCCGATTCTTGTTCTTCTTTTTGCCGCTACCCGGGGTAGTGGCACCTTCGTCGGTCTGGTCGACTCCGCCCACTACAGGGGCGTGCTGGGTGTGCCAGTCACGGCCTTCCGCATAAGCTTCCTCTGACGGCCCATGAGGGTGGGCTCGAGAGCTGCCACGTGACTGGAGACAACAGACAGGCCACCACCCCGCAGAGGTGGGCTCCGGCCGAGCCACGTGTCCCACGGCCCTAGAGCCCCTGCTCTACTCAGGAGCTGGCTCCAGAGCTGCCATATGGTCAGCAGATCCAGACTCGACCTCCCCAGAAGAGGCTAGATCCCAAGCTGCCACGTACCCTAAAACTTGTCCTGGGCAGTGGGTTGCAGGAGTTAAGTGGGAAGTGTGCCTTGTCCAGATTAGACATTGAAGGATCGCATGTTCTCCAGGCGTGTGACGCGGCGCACGCCTGCTGTCAGATACCGCTGCACCCAATCACATCGCAGTGAAGGTGCAACAGGCCTACCCCACTTCGCCAAGTGGGTAGCTTACGACGTCAGGGGCAGATAGATGGGACATTCCCTGCCATCATCAATGACTACGCATGGGCAACTGGCGACGGAGGCGGCAAGACTTCAAGCTGTGGTCAGAGGAAGCTTACGTGAGAAGCCTTAGATCTTTAGGATAAGATCGCCCCGGGGCCACCTGTCAGGTTCTGTCGGTACCCTACGTACCAGATACCCCTTAAGATTGCAAAGATCACAAGGAAACTCCATCTACCAGATTTGAAGACCTCCGAAGGCCCCACATGATAGGTGTAACCGAACATGCTTCCCCAACATGGTTAGTCCCAGGGCCGCCAAGTGTATCATAAGACCAGAGCTATCGCCCACACATGGGAAAGCTCCGGACTAGATACCAGTATGGCATCCCCGGACCTAACCCCAGACAGAGGGAAGCTCCGGTACTGACACGTGTCCAACAGCACTGGACCTACCCATCTACGACGGTAAGCTCCAGAGCTGCCACGTGGCTGAACCACCGGACCTTCAACTTCAACAATCAGGCTGGTGGACCCCCCAACGGCTCCGGACCTTCAAGGAGCAATCAAAGACTTCAAGACCCGATTAAGTGTCATTAATGTCATATTAATGACACACAATCGGATGGCCCTTAATACTGGTAACGACACTGTTAAGGCCCGTTACCAGGCTATTAAGGGTAGTTAACCTCATTAATTGTGTATCAAGCATGTGTAACTGCCGGGGCCACATATCGGGCCAGGCTAACGGTGTAATGACCAGTCCTTGTACTATAAAAGGACTGGTCGATGATACACAAGAGACGGTTTTCAGACCTCTTCTAAACCCCTAAGCGAGACGAGCTTCTTCTTTTGTAGCTTCTTCTAGACTCACACGCTCAATACAACACCAACACACCCCGTGGAGTAGGGTATTACGCTCAAGCGGCCCGAACCACATAAATCTCTGTGTCCATTTGTCTTTCACCTTCTTGAATCTCTGCGCGCCCATTACCGGACTACAACTCCTCGATCTACCAACGGTAGTGTCGGGAGATCTGCTGGATCCAAACGCCGACAGTTGGCGCGCCAGGTAGGGGGCGCCTGAGATTTCAAGGATGGTGACCTCAGCTGTTGGATCATCCAACGGCAATCCTGCTGTTCAACCCGCTGGGGGCAATCCCTCCAACATGCAGCAACCAGCAGGTGCCACGACTCTAGCAGGAGTCATGCCTCCACCGCCACCACCTGCACCAGCATGTCAAGATGGGCAGCGTGACGATCCATCGGCGCCGGTCACCGCATCGGCGAATAACAACAACCCTGAACACGCACTTCATGCAGCGCGTGCTCTCCTCCAATGTCCACCACCTCCAGGTGCATCCCAGGGTGCAATGAAGCAGTGGAGGGATGATGTGGAACATCTGGTTGCAGCAGCAGCCGACCACATCAGCAAGCAAGGTCCTCCCCCTTCGGGGCGGGCCCCATCGCAGTGTCGGACTGTGTCGGGCAGACTTGGTTTGCACGCTTCCCAAAATAGGAGGCGTGCTTCATCTCAGCAAGTTACGTCGCTACCTCCTGGGTCGCGACACACTCATACTGTAACCAGGCTTTCAACTCATGACCTCCGGGTGGAGCTTGATTGTCGTTACCATCAATAGGATGGTCGTGTCCATATCGAGCGTGCTCGCGAAAGGCGAGAGGCTCGAGACAGTCCTGCTCCCAAGGGAGTAGGAGGAGGCTGTTCTGCCCTGGCCATGCACCTACGCATGGTCAGATGGCCACAAAAGTTCCGGCCTCACCTGCCGGAGAAATTTGACGGGACTGTTAATCCCGCTGAGTTTCTCCAGATTTACTCCACCGCAATCCTTGCGGCCGGAGGTAACGAGGCCGTAATGGCCAACTACTTCCTAGTGGCCTTGACTGGGACCGCCAGGTCCAGGTTCATGAGCCTTCCTCACAACTCCATCAATAGTTGGGAGGAATTGTGCCAACAGTTCACCACCAATTTTGGGAGTTCATACACCCGACTAGGCACCGAACTGGACATTTTTGCTATTGTGCAAAAAGGGGGAGAATCCCTGCGCTCATTCATCCAGAGGTTCTCCTAGGTACGAAACACCATTCCTTCTATCTCTAGGGCCTCTGTTATCGTGGCATTTAGGTAGGGTGTACGAGATAAGAAGATGCTGGAGAAGCTAGCGATCAAGGAGATCACCAGCGTCACGGAGCTCTTCAGCTTGGCAGACAAGTGTGCCAAAGCCGCGGAGGGCCGTGAAATGCACTCCAAACCACCCCCGGAGGATGGTAAAAAATCCTCCAAAGGTGAATCCACTACCCCCGGGAGTGGTAAAAAGAAGAAAAAGTCCAACGGCAAGAAGAAGCCGTCGGCCGGCACATCTACTGCTGCAGCTGCAGCAGCTCCGGGTGGCCGGGGGCCACGCCCCAAGAAACGATCTCGACCGTCCTCTGAAGACGGTGGCAACTCCAAAGTGTGGTGTCCTATTCACAAGTCGAACAGCCACAACTTGGAATACTGTCGGGAGGTCAGAAACCTTGTCGAGCGCTACAACAAGCGCCGGGAAGAAGTTCCTTTCCGTCAGAGGGAAGGAAAACAGAAAGTCGATGAAGCTCCGGCAAAAGAGGAGTTAGGCTTTCAGGACCCTAAAAAGGTCCTGAAGGTTGTTTACACCTCCGTCGATGACGACTCCGACGTCTCCGACAATGAGTGTCGGAAGACCATGAACACCTTTGGTGGTTCGTGGGACATCACCTCCCGTCGTGTCCTCAAGACCATGCGGCGGGACATGGCATCAGTAGCTCCTACAGCCAGGGTGAAGCCTCATTGAAAGTGGATGGACACCACCATCACCTTTTATGCTTCGGACTGCTCTCAGAACATGATCGGAGCTGGTCAACTACCTTTGATGGTATCTCCTACCATCAATAACATTCAACTCCACCATGTAATGGTGGACGGAGGTTCGGGGCTGAACCTCATAAGCTTCGAAGCTTTCGTCAAGCTTCAGCTCCGACCTTCGGACCTTCGCCCCTCCCGACCTTTCTCCGGAGTAGGTCCGGGGGCCATAACCCCACTCCGTGCCATAACTCTCCCCGTGACCTTCGGGACTCAGGAGAATTATCACACTGAGAAGTTGATCTTTGACGTCGCTCAGATCAACTTACCTTTCAACGCCATCCTGAGCAGACCCGCCTTGTACAAGTTCATGGCTGCTGCTTATTATGGCTACCTGGTGTTGAAAATGCCAACATCAGCTGGTGTTTCCAAATCTGCAGAGACCGCACTGTCGGAGAGACTGCTCTGGAAGAACTTCATGCGCTTGCTACAGCGCAGGAGGAAGAGTCCAGGCAGGAACAAGCTCTGAAACCCTCGAGCATTCGTCAACGAGGCTCAACCTCCGCACCTCGTGTGCAACCAAGCGGCGACACCGACACCCCCGTCAAAGTCGTCCAAATCGGTTCCGATGCCGCTCAGACCACCAGTATATCGGGAGGTCTGAATGACAAATAGGAACTCGCGCTCATCACTTTCCTCCGGGCTAATGTCGACGTGTTTGCCTGGCAATCGTCACAAATGCCTGGGATCCCTAGGGAAGTGATCGAGCATAATCTGAAGACCTATCATGATGCTCGGCCTGTGCACCAAAAGCCTCGGAAGCAATCAGTAGAGCGACAGAACTTCATACGAAAAGAAGTGAAGAAGTTGCTCGAAGCTGGATTCATCCGAGAAGTCTTCCACCCAAAATGGCTGGCAAACCCAGTCGTTGTACCCAAGGCCGACAGGAAGCTTCGGATGTGTATCGACTACACAACATTGAATAAGGCATGCCCAAAAGATCCATTCCCACTACCTAGAATAGATCAGATAGTGGATTCCACCTCCGGGTGTGAATTACTGTGTTTCCTAGACGCATATTCTGGGTACCATCAAATCAGAATGTCTAGGGAAGATGAGGAACATACTTCTTTTATCACAGTAGATGGATTGTACTGCTATACTGCCATGCCATTTGGTCTCAAGAATGCATCTTCAACATTTGTACGAGCTATGTACAAAACCTTTGGAGAGCTCATCAGAGAAGTAGTGGAAGTGTATGTTGATGACATCGTCGTCAAGATTAAAGACAAGGAGTCACTCCTTGACACTTTGCAAGCTGTCTTCGACAAGTTGTGAGTACTTCGCACGAAGCTGAACCCAGACAAGTGCGTCTTCGGGGTTAGCTTCAAAAAGCTTCTTGGTTTTCTGGTAAACCACCGAGGCATAGAGGCAAATCCGGCGAAGATTAAAGCCATTGAGGATATGCGGCCACCAGCCCGCATCAAGGACGTCCAGAAACTGACTGGATATCTAGCCGCCCTCAGCCGGTTCATCTCAAGACTGCCAGAACGTGTGCTACCCTTCTTCAAGCTATTGAGGAAGTCCGGACCATTCCAATGGTCTGAAGAAGCAGAAAAGACGTTCCAGGAGCTAAAGCTTCTCCTCACCACTCTACCAACCTTGGTAGCTCCGAACCCTGGTGAGCCCTTACTGCTTTACATTTCGGCAATCGACGAGGTTGTCAGCATGGTCCTGGTTGCGGAGAGACCAGAACCATCCCAAGCTCAGGAATCCAGACCCCTCCGGGAGGGTCCGGAGGTTTCTGAAGGTGAGTCTGGGTCCTAGCCCCCAGACTTGGATCTACAAGTAGTTACTCCAGAAGATCTGGACCCCCACGGGAGGGTCCAGGTCGCTCCAGTAGAAGCTTCGGGTTCCTCGAGCAAGGACCCGGAGGTCCCCGAAGCAAGTCCGGACCCCCCCGGGAGGGTCCGGGTCAATGAGGAGGAAGCTCCGGGCCCCTCCGGGAGGGCCCGGACGGTCCAATGCCCAGTGTACTTCATCAGCGAAGTACTCCATGATGCCAAAACTCGATACCTAGAGGTGCATAAGCTGCTTTATGCAGTTCTTATCGCTTCAAGGAAGCTTCCCATTACTTCCAAGCTCATAAGATCTCAGTGGTGACCTCTTATCCACTGCGTGCGATCTTTCATAATCCCAACTCTACTGGGAACATTGCAAAGTGGATAGCAGAATTGGTCGAATTCGATCTTGAATTTGTCCCGAGACAAGCGATCAAGAGTCAAGCATTGGCAGACTTTATGGCGGAATGAACCCCCTCTCCATCAAACCCTGGGGGCCCTAGTGAGTAGAAGCTGGAACTCAAGGCTCCGGTCTTCACCGAGCCTCACTGGACCCTCTACTTCGACGGCTCCATGCAAAAGCAGGGGGGCGGAGCTGGAGTTCTTCTCCTCGCTGCAATCGGGGAGAAGGTAAAATACATGGTCCACCTTGACTTCAAGGCGACCAACAACATGGCGGAATATGAAGAACTCATTTACGGACTAAAGGTGGCACTATCATATGGTGTCAAGCAGCTGTTGGTCAAGGGAGATTCGCAACTCATCATTAAACAGGTGAAGGGTGAATGCTCCTGTAACAATCCCCAACTAGCTGCTTATCTCCTTGAAGTCCAGAGGCTTCAGAAGGACTTCAAAGTCCTGGATCTCTACCATGTCCAGCGTGTCCATAATGTTGAAGCTGATGAACTCTCGACAAAAGCGTCAATCGGAGCTCCGACTCATGACGGAACCTTTGTCCGGAGGTTGTCAAAACCCACGGATCAGCGTTCCGAACTAAGCGAAGGGGACGAGACCAACATCCCAAAGCTGGCGGTCCCGATGGCCCTATTACCATGGCAGCCATCAAGGATCGTAGGTGCTGCCGGAAGCTCCGAGCAACCCAGCACGCAAGACTCAAATGCTCAAGCAAGCTCCGATGCATGGATCTCGGAGATCCGGAGCTACTTGAAAGACAATATCCTTCCCGATGATGATGTATCCGCTGACCGGATAGTCAGATTGGCTAAAAGATACACGCTAGTAGAAGGGGATCTCTACCGGCGCGGTGCCAACAGCGTCCTAATGCGGTGCATCATAAGGGAAGAAGGTTGCGAGCTCCTCGCGGAAATACATGTAGGCGAGTGTGGGAACCACGCGTCTTCCCGCATTCTGGTCGGTAAAGCCTTCCGGCATGGCTTCTACTGGCCTACAATGCTCCAGGATGCAACTGAGCTGGTGAAGAAATGCGAAGCATGCCAGTTCCATGCAAAGCAAATTCACACACCAGCTCAGCCTCTACAAATGATACCTCCTACATGGCCTTTCGCTGTGTGGGGGATGGACATCTTGGGACCTTTCCCAAGAGCCGTCGGAGGTTACAAGTTCCTGTATGTTGCCATTGACAAGTTCACCAAATGGCCAGAAGCAACTCCAGTTGTGACAATAAACAAGCAATCAACTATCAACTTCTTGCAGTCCATCGTATGCAGATTTGGAGTCCCGAACAAAATCATAACAGATAATGGGACCCAATTCACAAGCTCTGCTTTCCAAGGATACTGCGAAGACCTCAGCATCCAAGTCAGCTACGCCTCCGTAGCTCACCCGACAAACAATGGCCAAGCCGAGAGAGCAAATGCAGGAATCCTGAAAGGACTCAAGACGCGCACATATGAGCGCCTGAAAAAACATGGAGCCAACTGGATCGAAGAGCTTCCGTCCACTCTATGGGCCAACATGACAACTCCAAACCGGTCAACTGGAGAGACACCCTTCTTCCTGGTGTACGGAGCTGAAGCAATCCTTCCTCCAGAAATCACCTTGGAGTCGCTCCGGGTCCGGACCTTCGACAAAGCCACACAGGACCAGCTCCGGCGTGAAGACCTTGACCTCCTTGAAGAGGGAAGGTGTCGAGCAGCTGTTCGGAATGCCTGATACCGCCAAGCTCTTCGGCGCTATCACCAAAGGCATGTTCAAAGCTGACAACTCGAGGAAGGCGATCTGGTGCTATGGAGAATACAATCCAGAGAAGGGTTAAACAAACTCTCCCCCAGCTGGGAGGGACCCTTCCGAGTGATCAAAGTATCCCGTCCCGGATGCGTTCGCTTGGCAACCGAGGATGGGACACCTCTCCCAAATCCTTGGAACATTGAGCACCTCCGTAAGTTCTACGCTTAATATCACGGAGGTGAGTCTGTAATTACATGTGATGTATGTTATAGAGTCATTGTACAGAGTCGAGTAGCTCCTCTGGGAGGGTAGCCGGACCTACCTCGTTAGGTCTGCAACGTCCATGCAACACTTGTCACAGTCTCAGAACTAAAAGTGTAGCTAGCTACCTTGGGTCAAACGAGAAACAAAATACACTTAGCCTGGTTTCGTACCCTAAGAGTGTACTTGTTTCCCCTGTATCCCGGACCTGAAAGACATCATTATGTGAAAACAGACTCCACGTGCATTTACTTTGTACAGGCTCAATATTTTTAATTTTTCTCTTTCTTGTCTATAACAAAGTTGTGCAATTTTTAAGAAACTTTAGCTCGACCAATTCATGTACAATTCGAGTTGCATTGTCTATTCTTCCGGGTCCAAATATTGTGGATGGTCTACTTGTCTGAATGCCGCCAAGCCAATCTAGGGACGGAGTGTGCTATCGACTTAGCCTGGTCATGCACCCTAAGTACGCCACTCTACCTACACCCCGGCAGGCCGAAGTAAGGCGAGTCCAGAAACGATCGAACCTGAAGGAAACAAGACGGTGCTCTTAATTGTATTTAGAATTGTGTTCGACCAAAAACTTTCTCGAGAATAGTAAGCCACAATGAAGTTATAGATAGGAAGCGGATTTTACTGTTTTTATTGACTTCGGTGTGCAGGAAAAATAAATATTTCATGATGATGGTGAATGAAGCCGGGGCTGCCAAAGCTCCGACGTCCTGTAGGCGGCTTGTGGTCGATGTTCAAACATTGACATTGAGCGTTGCTGGAGCTACTCAGCTCTGGTAAAGCTAGGGGAAGCCGTCAACGTGAAGAAAAGATGGTGGAAAGACTCTATAGAGGAGTCTGCTGTCGATACACCACGTGTCGACAGAGGTCACTGTCGGAGCTACCAAGCTCCGACACCCTAGAGGGCTAACCGTCAATGCTTTACACGTTGATGGAGACTACTGCCGGAGCTACTAAGCTCCGAAGATGGTCAATGTCGGAGCCACTAAGCTCCGACAACCTCAGGGGGCCTAAACTATCGAAAACTTCGAGCCTACATTCTACAAGTTCGAAGCACGCAAGTCTTCAACAACTGTTACATCCTCTTGGTACATGTTCACAATCAAATTGTGTACATCTACCAGGGGGCCAAGTGAGACAAAGGTGGTGTTGAAGACCAAAAATGAAATTCACGAAAATTTGGATTTCATTCATCTGGAGACAAGGGATTACAATATTGGAGAAGAAGAAGAGAGAATACAAGCGGGAGCTACAAAAGAGATGGTCCTAGACCCTGTGGAAGAACTGGACGACCTTATGGGCAACTTCCGACACACTGGCTCGGGCGGCTTCATCCTCTCCTTCGATGGGGCCTTCAAGCACCGGGTCCAGAGAGAATTGAGGGTCCCGGCTGGTGTAGCACGTCAGCACGAACTCTACGACGTTCTTCGCCAGGGACTGCCCCTCAGTTTCCAGCTGGTCCGCGATGACATCGCCCATCTTGGTGAGCTTGTTGCCTGTTGAACTCAGCGCCTCCAACGTCTGGTCCAGCTCCGGCTCCGAATCATCCGGACGCACGGGGACTGAAGCCCATTGGCGTTAGCACATCATTGGCTTTGCACAGGAAGTCCCAAACTTGTTGGGACTCTGCAACCCTTGTGCTTCGCATCTCCTCCAGGGATCTTTTGGCTGCCGCAAGCTCCGAGTTCTCCCGAGCAAGACGCTCCACCTCTTTGGCATTCTGTTGAATCTTTTCAGCAACCTGCCTTTTGAGTTTATTGAGCTCTTCCCCCCGGAGGTGGATATCATTCTGGCGGTTGACCAAATCCTTCTCTCAGCCCCGCACTTTCTTCTCCCTGGCGGCGACGACATTCTTCAGCTTGTAGAGATCTTTCCCTCGCTCCCAGGCCTTCTTCTCCTCCTCCTCGCAATGCTCCTCCAATTTCATGGTGCGTTCTTCGAGGCTCTTGTCAGCTAGAACTGTCTTTTGGACAAGCTCTTCCTCCCTCTTCACGAGGTCGTCCCGCAGCTCCAGGAGTTTTTGCTCTTCATCTTCGAGCTTTCTCTCCCGCGCCTCAAGAGCCTCCCAACGCTTGACGAGACTATCGTGGATGGCGGCGAGCCTCTCCTGGCGATCATCCGCTGCGCTATTTACAGCTTTGGCCTGCTCATAGATGGCCCAGGACTGGTTGTCGAGGGATCGCGTCATGCTTTCCCTCTCATCCAACAGCTTACCCCAGTACTCTAGGCGGACCTTCTCCCTCTGCACCCACTCCTTGTCGTCAGTCAGCCTCGACTGCGCCAGCTTGGTCTCGAAATGGAGTCGGTTGCGCCACCTCCTAAGGGTTTGGCGCTCCTCCTCGAGGGCCTTGTTGTCGTGGTAGAAAGCTAGCTGGACCTGGCGAAGGTTGGAGCAGGCGTTGTCAATAGACAACGATAGGGGGATCGGGTCCGGACCTGCCGGGGTCCTCTCCGCCGGCTCCAGCGGATCTTCAGTGACAAAAATTGGGTCCCACTTTACAAGAGCGGTCCCCTGAGCTTCAATGACACTAGGGTCGTCCTCTGGGATAGCCTTGACCGCTGCCGAGGAAGGTCCTGCAACAGAAGTTCCGACCTCCAGAATTGACTCCAAAGGTCCCGCCGCCAGGTCATCAACAACTGGCCCCTCAGGCGGGGGGCCAGCAGCTTCATCATGGCACCCTGGCTCAGCAGCAGGTGCCTCCGAGATCTCCACTTCCGTAACAGGTGTTGATGGTTCAGTCGGAGTAGGAGCTACTTCTGGCTCCAGCGCAGGCGCCTCCTCCGCCGCTGGCTCAGGTGGTGGCGCTTCGACCATCATAGGCTCAGGCGTTGGCGCTTCGACCATCATAGGCTCAAGCGCTGACACCTCCGCGGCAATTGGCTCGGACGTCAGGACCTCTTCAACGACCGGCTCTACAGCCGGAACTTCTGCAGCAACCGGCTCTACCGCAAGAGCTTCCTCAACAACCGACTCAAGTGCTGGAGCTTCATCAATGCCCGGCTCCACCGCCGGGACCTCATCAACCACCAGCTCGACTGTCGGGGCTTCAACAACATCCGACTCAAGGGCCGGAATCGCAACTATCTCCGGCTCTGTGGCCGGAGTGTCCAACATCTTAGCATCCAAGCCCGGAGCTTCAACCTCCGGGGCTGGTGCCGCTGGTACATCTTCATTCCCATGGTCCGACGCTACCACAGGAGCTTCTGGGGATGAGTCGAGGTCCAAGACCACGACAGCCAGCGCCGGAGCTGCTACAGCCTCAACCACCTCTTGGGGCGGCGCCGAAATTGGAGGAGCTTCAGCCTGCACAGCCTCAATTGCTGCTGCAGGGACCGAAGCTTCAGCCTTTTTCTTGGGCACGCTGTGGATGAAGGATGAAGAAACTCAAAATACAGATATAACAATAAAACAACTAGCTGAGGTAAAAAAAATAAAAAATTACCTTGGAAGGCTTCCGCACCAGTTAGCACAAAACCTCTTTTCCGGACGCTTCGAACTGACCCCAGCCGCCACTGGCGTGGTAGTCCCAGAAGGTCCTCCGGAGCTTCCTGCGGCTACCGGCGTTGCCTTGGTCGAGGCCCCCCTCGATCAGGAAGGACCTCCTGACCCAGAGCCCTCAACTGGCCCTGGTGCTGGAGTCACATGGCCGGAGCTAGCACCCCAGGAATATGTCACTGCTGGAGTAGATGTCGTCGTTGAAGACCTCCCCCTCCGGGAAGAAGGAGCTGTCGCGGAAGAAGTAGGCCTGACGAACCTTCCGTCGGCATGCTTCAGCTTCCTCTTACGGCTTGAGGGCTCGGCCAACTCCTTGCCCTTGCCTACAACTTCAGTTCTTGGCTTTGGGGCGGGAACGGAGCCGTCTTCAAGAGCTCCGGAGATCGCCAACCCGGTGGTCGAACGCCTCTCAACAACACCAAGGTCGTCAAGCACCGACATCCTCCGCCAGAGCTCACTGCTGAACTCCGCCTCCATGTTCAGAGGGAGGAAAGCTGCCGGCAGAGCCAAGTCGTCACCCTTGACGTCGATGCCGTGCTGGAACTTCTTGAGGTGGAACTCCAAAGTTGCACCCTCCATGTTGGACTTCAAACCAGTCTCGATCCGCTCATCTTCCAGCATACTATTGAGGGCCCAAGCAAGCTTCTCCCTCTTCTTCAGCGCAGCCCACCTGTTAGTCAGGAAGTTGCAAAACACCGCCTGAGGAGTCACCCCTCCTTCCACGCACAGGCGGATCCTGGTCAGAGCAGGGTTGAAGGCGTCCGACAACATCAGAGCTTCACTCCAAACTGCAGTGTCGATGTTGGGGAGGCCTTCCGGCAGCTCCAGCTTCTCGTGCTCCTCCACCATGATGACAATCCAATCCTTCTTCCAATCGCCCCACTTCCCAGAAGGGAACGACCGTAAGTACTTCTACGGGCACTTCTTGCGCTTCACAAAATAGTAGAAGCCAAGGTACTCGTCAATCCTGCCCGTAGTGTGGACAGTGAAGAAGGTGCGGAAGAGCTCAATGCAGGGGGAATGCCCACCCACATCTCGCAGAAGTGGACACAGATTGACACCAGGAGAATGGAGTGGGGGCCAAGGTGGTACAGCTGCAGACCATAGAAGTCTAGCAGCATCAAGAAGAAAGAGGAGAAAGGTGGGATCAGCCCCACCATGGCATATGCGGAGAAGTACACCATGCCGCCGACGTGTTCCTTCTCGAACGGAAGCTTGCCGGCGCGGACCAAGTGGTTGAAGAAGTCAGGGGACCACCCCATTAGGGCCCGGACCTTCTTCAAATCACCGTCGGTCTTCAGTCGGCTCTGGCGGAGACCCAACCCCATCGCGGCACAGTGAGGCAAGAGAGGAAAAGCAAGCGAAAATTTGGAAGGTTTGAGCGCAAGTTCGAATGAAAGGCGTAAAGAACCCCAAATAGTGCGTGCTTTCCTTCTTAAGTAAGCCCCCGCAACGCTTGGATGGAAACCGCAGAGGAGCCGACGATACCAGTCAAAAACTTCACCCCGCCAATGACAACGGGGCCCGGGGCCACCTCGACGATCAAGTCGAGGTCCTTACCCCAGGCGAACGATTGTCATCATGAAAGGCAGAAAACCCGAAGGCAGCGGCTTGACAGGGCGCGCGGAACCGATACAATTTTCGTATCGGGAACCGGCGACCTTCAATTGTGTGAGATCCGCACGCTGAGATCTCACCTGCCGCCTCCAGGATATGCCACGCGACACAGGTTTAACTGCGAACTATCGCCAACAGCACGTCCGAAGACCCTTGAAGACACGGCTCAAAAACCAAAGAATGGACCCACCTTCGGCGGAATGACTTCATCCAAAAGGTCTCTCCCAGAGGTGGGCCCAGGGGCCACTGTCGGTACTCTACGTACCAGATACCCCTTAAGATTGCAAAGATCACAAGGAAACTCCATCTAGAAGATTTGAAGACCTCCGAAGGCCCCACATGTCAGGTGTAACCGGACATGCTTCCCCGACATGGTTAGTCAGAGGGCCGCCACGTGTATCATAAGACCGGAGCTATCGCCTACACATGGGAAAGCTCCGGACTAGATACCAGTATGGCATCCCCGGACCTAACCCCAGACAGAGGGAAGCTCTGGTACTGACACGTGTCCAACATCACCGGACCTACCCGTCCACGACGGTAAGCTCCAGAGCTGCCATGTGGCTGAACCTCCTGACCTTCAACTTCAACAATCAGGCTGGTGGACCCCCCAACGACTCCGGACCTTCAAGGAGCAATCAAAGACTTCAAGACCCGATTAAGTGTCATTAATGCCATATTAATGACACACGATCGAATGAACCTTAATACTGGTAACGACACTGTTAGGGCCTGTTACCATGCTATTAAGGTTAATTAACCTCATTAATTGTGTATCAAGCATGTGTAACCGCCGGGGCCACATGTTGGGCTAGGCTAACGTTGTAACGACCAGTCCTTGTACTATAAAAGGACTGGTCGACGATACACAAGGGACAGTTTTCAGACCTCTTTTGAACTCCCTGAGCTAGAGGAGCTTCTTCTTCTGGAGCTTCTTCTAGACTCACACGCTCAATATAATACCAACACACCCCGTGGAGTAGGGTATTACGCTCAGGCGGCCCGAACCACGTAAATCTCTGTGTCCGTTTGTCTTTCACCTTCTTGAATCTCTGCACGCCCATTACCGAACTACAACTCCTCGATCTAGCAACAGTAGTGTCAGGAGATCTGCTGGATCCAAACACCGACAGGTCCCGAACCCCACTAGTAAGGCGTCTGGCCTTGTCTATAAAAGGGCCAGAGCACCACTGTTACAAAGGATCGAACATCCAATCCCCAACACACACACACACACACCAGCAATACATCCTCACCGTGGAGTAAGGTGTTACGCTCTTGCGGTTCGAACAACGTAAAAACCACTGTCTCATACTCTCATACGCGCGACCACTAGATTGAGAACTAAGCCCTGCCGATCAAAGAATCTTTGCGGGCTGCTTCTTAGCAGATCCGGGAGAAGTGTCGCATTAACACTTCGACAACGACGACGGAAATTGTGGATATACACTCTTGGTTGATCCACCACCTATTAAGGCAACTCGAGAGTACATTCAACATCTACAACGTCGCAATCGAGATATGGTGGGTGAACTAGCTAAAATGGAACTTCAGCAAATGGAGTATTATCGTGGTACAAGTCTGGCAAATGATGAGAATGATGACTTTGTTTGTAATAACATGTCTTGCAATTGCCGACATCACAAGTAGTAACGAAGTAGCGAAATATGTTTCACATGTATCACAATTTATGTTTCGCATTTCAAGTATTTTTTCATTCTAAAATATGTGAGTTTTGCCTTGTGTACCGTAGTAGTAGAGAGCCATAGAACTTACACTTATTTTTTGAACTCTGTAATTTCTATTTCAGTACTCGCCGAGCTTTTTTAATATGATTAATATTTTCATATATGTTAATGTCGCGATATTTTTTCTTCGTGTAATGGCGCTTTCTATTTTTTACTTATCCTCAAAAAGTTTTTAAAATTTATATTTGTGACGCGATTAAAATGATATAAAAAATACGATAAAATGACATAGAGAACATAAACAAATCAAAAACATAAACAGATAATAAATTTTTTTATTGGAAAGGCAAGTTACGATTTAGATGTGCGACTCGCTAAGCATCAAAGCGAATCGCTCAGCGGACAGGCGACTCGCGATTCTGAATCGCGACTTGGCAGGTCCCCCTGTCAGCGCCGTCGTCCGGTCCGTTGTCGCTTGTCCACGTATGCAAATCGCGATTCCACATGGCGAGTCGCGATTCCGTATTGCGACTCGACTGCTACTTTTGCAAAAAATCGTCGGCTATTAATATTAAAACATTTTCTAATACGCTAATAATTAAAATATTCCTTGATCGAGCACAGGGGCATCTAGCGAGTTGGCAAGGATGTATGTTGACCATGGCAGGACCAAGAAAATTGATCCAATCGGTGCTAAGCACGCTCCCGGTATATGCTATGACGGCCCTTAAACTTCCAAAAAAGTTCATCACTGCTCTGGACAAGTTGCAACGTCGCTTTCTTTGGGCCGGAAAGCAAAATCCAAGTGGCGCCAAATGCAAAGTTAATTGGAACAAGGTGTGCAAGCGTTTAGATCGGGGGGACTGGGACTGCTTGATCTAACCAGGTTTGGCGGAGCACTACGTCTTTGGCGGCTGTGGCATCAATGACATTCCCCGTCAAAGTCATGGGTTGGCATGGAATTGCCAGTGGACTCTACCGACGAGAATCTTTTTGCAGTTGCTATGCGGGTCACAGTGCGAAATGGGCGAGGTACGAAGTTCTGGTCCGCCAACTGGAGGCATGGTTGTCCTTTAGCTGCTGCCTTCCCCTCGCTGTTCCGCCATAGTCGAAGGAAAAACAGGACGGTAGCAAAGGCATTATGCAATCAAAACTAGCTCCATGATTTAATGTCGCTCCCTACCATGGAACTTTGGCCGGAGGTGAGATTGCTCTGGGAATCTCTACAGGATGCTGAGGTTGTTGAGGATCCGCAGCCCGAAGATCAAATCATTTGGACCTTCACCACAAATGGTAATTTTTCAGTGCATTCGGCTTATAACCTGCAGTTTTAAGGCACCACCCATTTCTGGTTCCCGTCGCGGATCTGGAACTGTTGGGCCGCCAAAATGCAAATTCTTTGGTTGGCTTATGGTACAAAATAGACTATAGTCCGCAGCTAGGCTTCAGAGCAGGGGATGGCCTAACCAGTACATGTGCGTGTTCTGCATGCAGAATGCGGAAACATCTATGCACTTCTTCATGGAGTGTCCGGTGTCAAGACTGGTATGGACTTCAGTAGCTCGTGGCATGGGTCTGCTGTCGCTCAACCCGGTCAGCTGGGTGTCCACACAAGACATTACAATCTGGTTCCAACAGCTTGTTCACCTTACATCGGGCCAGCAGATGTGCGGTGCAAGTTCTGTTGTTCTCCTCGTTTGCTGGATGATTTAGTGTGAAAAAACAAGAGAGTTTTTTATCAGAAAGAGAAGTTCGTGTCTCAGATTCTTGTGACATTTCAGATGCTCTAAAGCTCTGGCCCATGGCTGGGGCAACTGAACTGTAGTGTCCTCTTCTCTCTTTGTAGATTATGTTGTGTCTTTTGAGCAAACACTGCTACTCTGTAAATTGTATTTACACTGTGATTCTCCTGCTTATTAATATACGCCGGTCCGCCAGATCTTTTAAAAAAACAATGGGGCACTTCCTCCCAACTTCGCCCTCTATCGTCGCCTGCTGGAATTCGGCAACGAAGCGCCCGGTCGCGTGCTTCTGGACGTGGGCTGACAAAGAGGCTAGGGCATAGAAGAGGCGTTGGACTGGGCTACCAAAGAGGCTAGAGTAAGGGAAAAATATCACTCATTTTCAAATAACTTTTTTGAGGTCCCTATTTTCAATACAAGTTTTTGTTATTAGCGATGTCAGGGACTGTTCTTTTGGAGCTCAACTGGTGCGTTGTACCGTGGTCGCACGCGTCGGTACCATCAGAAGCAGGAGGTTCATGGACACCAATCATTAGTTCCTGTGGTCACAGCTCCGGACCGGACGCCGGACACGGCTGCCTGAAGGAAGAGTCGCTGTGATGAGCGATTGACGTACGAGAGAAAGCGAGACGAGTCAAAAGGGACGTCTCGGGTCCATACAAAGGCTTGCTGTCAGCATCAACATCGTATCTGGAGCCAGCCATTCCCAAGCTCCCTTTCGGATCCAAATCAATGCTCCTCATACCATCGCTTCGCTTCACCAAACTGGTGTCTCCACAACATGAAACGGGATCCGGCCAAGCATGCTGTGGGTTAAACATTCATCGCAAGTAACCGATGAGTAGGAGAATCACTGCACGCACTGCAGTGAAGTAAAGGGACGCGGATCATTTGTCTCGTGCCCGGTCTCCCGTCAATCCTATTCAAACGTGCCTAAGCATTCTAATCAACCCCATTTATCTTTACGGCATGCAGTAATCTTCATTAAGGCTGACGATCCGTGTTCAGAGCAATGCGGATTGAGATCGTCTGACTTAAATCTTCTAACTTAAAACCGTGCAGTACACTAATGGTTCTGTTGAGAGGCAAGATGCCCTGCTGCCCATAAATCGTTAGATGAAACAAACAGCCCATGCACCCGATGTAAGCGTACTGCAGCGCTTAAGTCACCGCCTTTAAGGTAGACGATCCCAATCCGAGCAATGCCGATGCTGAACACTGAAACTGCATCCGATGAACATTGTTCAGTAGAGAGGGATTATTGGTGATTTGCTTCCATTCCATATTCACAGAAGAGCGAGGCCAAAGTAGAAACGGAGCGAGAGGAAGCGACAAAACGCAGGGATCCCGCCGGCATTGGCGCTACTTCACTCCTCGATGGCGCCGAGCTCGACCTTGCCGCCTCCGCCTTCGGCCTCCGGGATCCCCATCAGCACGGGCCGCCAGCTCCGCCGCCGCAGCAGGCTCCGCAGCCCGCCCGAGCCGAACCGCCTGCTCCCGACCCACGCGCCGCCGCCCAAGCCAGGATCCGCCCTGCCGCCGCCGCCGCCTTCTCCGTCCTCCTCGTCGCTGTAGTCGCAGCCGCACACGCGCCGGCGCCCGGCTTCCGGGGACGCCACGAACAGATCCCGCAGCGTGCGCCCGCCGCCGCCGAACAGCGGCTTCCTGTCGTCGTCCTCCTCCTTCCCCTGTGCGCCTGCCATCGTCTCAGCCGCTCCTCCTCCTCCTCCCCAACCTCCGCTGCGGCGGCAGAGGAAGCGGCGCAGGCGGCCGCGGCGCATCGTGGCGGCGTCGCCCCGGCGGCCACGGCGGAGGCGGTACCCCGGGCTGGCCGCCGCAGCGTAGTCCGGCGCCGGGCTCCGCGACGGGCTCGGCGCCCCCGCCGCGCACCGCGTCGCCAACAGCTTGAACCGCTGCGGCAACGTCGCCATGGGCATGGCTGCTGCCTGCCGCCGCCCTCTCCCCTCTGCGTCACTTGTGTGGTTTGGACTTTGGAGTGGGATTGGAGTCCGTGCGAGCGTCTTGTCTGCGGCGAGTGCCTCGAGTTGGTGTGAGGGTGTTGTCGGACTCGGACGGTTGAGATAGACCGGATTTGCGGACGATGGATGACGAGATTTGACCGGTTGGGTGGGTGCGGTTTTCAGGGGGACGGGAGGCAGAAATGATGACGGGCCAACAAAGCTGTGGTCTATAAAGGGTGGTATACGATTCCATAGGCGGATGATTGGATGGGGTTTCGATGATATTTGTGCATCCGTTTTTTCTTTTATTTAATCATTATCCTACTGTTATGCTTTAGTTAATTGGATCATCAGAGAGCCTAAGGAGGTCACCAAAGCTTCAGCCAACCTATGATAATAGGTAAAACTTGATCAACTTTGTTAAGAATAGAATGTTGGAGCTTCATTATCTCTATGGCAGTAGCATATGGTCATCGTTGTCGTCGTCAGTCTCCTTGTCGCGCCTAGAGCCCAAGCTGGATAGGGGTCCTCAAATTATCCTATATCTGTTGTTAGATTTTAAGAAAAATTTTAGGCATAAAAACTGGGCCGTATATGCTGCCAGGTAACCTGCGTATGTACATGTACGTAGGAGTGGAGAGCGCCCCAGCCCAGCACCTTGCCACCTTTTACTTTGCTCATGTGCCCTCACCCCTGTAGCGTATGAGACTACCAACAGTAGACTACCAGCTGCCGCGCTCGTTGTTGATTGCGCGATCGGCTAATTTTTTCTTGCACTGACGAGCAAAGCAATCAGCGCACACAGGCGGCGCTCCGCGTAGAAACAAATGGAAAAATTTCAGTTTCAAGTCGGGGAATCTTTTATTTCAGATATGACTCATTTCACATCTGTAATTTGCATTTTACAAATGCGATGTGTATTGACATGGTTACGTCTGGTATAATCTGACTTCATGCATTTAATTTATCCGGTGCTGCAAAAGGATAAAACAAAACGTGAGAAACAATTTATTGAATCACATAAAGATGTTATATTAAGAAAGATATCTTGAAAAACATTGATCTTGATATTATTCTAAATGGTTTTGTATCTGGGAACACCCGATTTTTTTTATGAAGCACTAAAATAAAGTTGGTTCTTGTATGAGGTAATAATACATCTCATTGACTTATTTTGTTCAAATAGTTTTTACTTTTATGTCTTAATATAAGATTAAGTGTTTAATATTTATTGTTAGATGTTTCAAACTAAGAATTTTTATTTAATTGCTTTATAAGTAAATGTATACATACATAAACAAATACATATTTAGTCTGAGGGTCCATACTCTCAACTTCCTCTAGCGCGTCCAAAATATAGAGCCGGTTCTGGCGCCATACAAACTGCCAAAGCTGGTATGTTCGCGGCTCTCATTCCCATGGTCGCGGCTCGCACAAAAGAGACGAAGGAAAGGGAGCACACATCTACAAGAAAGAGCCGTCCCGTCGGGGTCCCGTCCAGTCCAGTCTCCCACGCGCGCTCGCCGTCGCGATGGATGATGCATGCCGCGAGAGAGAATCACATCACTTGGTGGCACAATGGCGCGGCATGCCTGCCTGCCTGCCGGCGACGGATGATCGACCGGCGAGGACAAGCCGTGGCTACCACGTGGTTGGGGTGGCATCTATTCTTTCGCCGTCCGGTCACACCTCATCTCGCCTCGTCTCGTTTCTGTAACGAGAAATCACCTAGCTTTCGCCAAACATGAATCTGTGGGAGCATATAGAGAAACATTAGCAGCATAGGTCACGATGCAGCACTGTAGCCAGAACCAGAAATGCAACGGAGCAATATCATTAATGTTGGTTGGGGAGAATATAATCAAATCAGTAGCGTGCGATTACGATTCTGGACTTCAACTACTGGGCCTCGGCCGCGACTCCGTCACGGCGATCCGGTCCAGTGGCCTCCTCCTCCGTTCCCTACTTCACCTCGCCCTCTACACGTTCTTCTCAGTTCTCACCCCTCCCATATACCCGAAAATCTCACAAAACCCTCACTCCCCGCCGCCGCCGCCTGCTTCAGCAGCAGCCTTCCGAGCAAACCACAAGATGAGGTGAGTAGAATCCAGCACCCTGCTTCCGTTCTATGGTTTCCTCTCTCTCTCTCTCTCTCTCTCTCTCTGGATTAGGCCTTCTCGCTCCCGTAGATCCGGACGGAAACGCTCTCTCATAGCGTTGTCCATCAGTGGCGCGCGTGGTGGATCTGCGTCGCCGCTAGCTGCTTTCCGTTTTCGTGCTCCCTGCGAGCTTTTATGGTTTGACGCGGCTGGATTTGCTGGCTTCGCTGGGGGATTCCCACCCCCTTTCACCCCTTCGTTTTGTCGTTAGGATTTGTTTGGTGCGGATTTATACATCATGTTTAGGTCCCATGACGCGATATAGCGGCTGCGAATGGTGCGATGTGTTGGATCTTTGATGAATTGGCAATGGAAAACCCTAGATGCCTTACGTCGTGCTGCAGCTCATGGGGGGAAGCGAACGCGATTTTGGTTCGTGTAGAGTTATTATATGCTGCTACTGTTTCGGTGCCATTGGAGGCACATGTGGATTTGCTAGGGAATTTAGCCCTCTAGTTAAAGTTACTTTGTACCCAGGACTATGTTCCTTAGCATATTTCAGTAATACAGATTATTTGGTTCGAGACTTGTTTTATGTTCCATTTTGGTGTCAATTTCATCGTATGAACTTTCTATTAGAACCCGTAAATTTTCTTTTGTCAAATTCAGCAGGGGATCCGCCTCAACCTGCACACGCACCACCAGTTCTGAAGTTTTCCTTTAGATTGAAGCAGTTACCTAGTTACTACTGCTGTTTTCCTATTGGTTCCTGAGTAGATGAACGCTGCTTCCAATAGTTTTATGAGTAGATGAACAGTGGATGTACTTGAGCACGTGTCTAGTTTCTTTCATAGTAAGTGTTGCTGACTGTTTTGGCATATTCATTGTTTGAGAACAAAGTTTTCAAGTAAATTTGAAGGAGGTATCTAGTTATTGTTTATGCTGAAAACTTTTCCACTTTGCATGGCTAGTGCTTAGCACTGTCTGTACTGAGCTAATCTAACCACCGTCTCATGGAAAATTGTGCTGGTTAATTTGAGTAAATTCTGATAAAATGATATTGATGCAACTTTTGAGCTATACTCTTACTGTATTTAAACTTTTGTTAGCTATGCATGGTTATCAAAAATTACCCCTTCCAATTAGTATGTTTGTTTTGGACACTGGCACATTTGTGAAAGTGAAACATAAATTTGACAATCACTAACCTTGAAATATTTATAAACCATATGAACTAATGTTCTGTTTTTTCCCCTAATTTATGATGGATATGCCCTCTGCAAAGTAATATCTAATCAGTAAATCTGTATCTGTTCGGTGGAATTATTCTGATTAATTTTACTCGTGGAGGCTTTTCTGTATTGTACATGTTTATCTCTTAATGACTGGTAATGTCTTCTGTAGTCGGCACCCTGAAGTGAAGTGGGCTCAGAGGATTGACAAAGTTTACATCACCGTACAGTTGCCTGATGCAAAGGATGCTAAGGTCAACTTGGAACCAGAAGGTGTCTTCACATTCTCTTGCAATGCTGGAGCTGACGGAGATTTATATGAACTGAAACTAGATCTGAATGACAAAGTAAATGTTGAGGTAATGTATTTTCATGTGGTAGTCATATGTAGGCTTGTTTCTTATTCTCCTTGAAAAGGAATGCTTTCTTAACCAGACATCATTTGATTTGACAGGCAAGCAAAATAAGTGTAGGGGTCAGGTCCATAATCTGTGTTGTTGAAAAAGTGGAGGCCAAATGGTGGAAGAAGCTTGTTCGAGATGATCAGAGGGCACCTCATTTTGTGAAAGTTGATTGGGACAAATGGGTGGATGAAGATGATGAGGGTATGATATGTGACTTCTCCCTTTTAATGTTGTTATGCCAAAAGCATTCCATGCATGTGACTACATATTTGTCGGAAGCTTTGATGGCAATGGGCCGGGTTCAGGTCGGATGGAGCAAAAACCCACCCAAACGAGAGGTAGCGTGTGAAAATTGAGATCTGCACCCGCGGGTGAGAATTGGCACCCACGGCCACATCCGTCGGGTCTCGAGCAGGTTCCGAGTGCCCTTCGGATTTGTTTTTTCTATGAACATACTACCGCATTTTACAACACAAATATAACAAAAATCATCCGTTTAGATGACATTGTAGCAAAAAACATTGAGTTGCTTATAAAGATTGTAAATATAGGTTTCAATAGGCAAGATTGAACAAATAATTGTGTAAAATGATCAAATTTCACCTTAAAATTATAGACATCACAATGGATTGATAATTTTTAGGTTATTTTGGGTACCCTTAGGTGGAAGGTAAAATCCACACTCGCACCTGTGACAAGTCAGATCGGGTGCAGGTTTGACCCGCGGGTGGGATTGGCATCCCTAGTCGGAAGGATATGGTTAACTACACTCAGTGATGGGGTATAATTGACTGAGTATTGACAGAACAGGAATTGCAAACAGTGAAAATAATAGAGCATTGTTACTTCATAAATTTACACTGTAAAACAGTGATGATTACCTGGTACCTAGCTCTGTTGTGGACAGTATCTTTGCCCATATACCATACCAAACACTATACCTATTCTAACTTGGATGTATTCTTGTAGATGCAAACTAGAAGAATTTTATTTGACACTAATACTGCAAATATCACTCTCGAAGCAGGCATGTAACTGTTAGAGTTTAATCTTGTTTTATAGCGTGTTATAGAGTCTAGGTGCGCCCAGGAGCAGTCCCCACGTGTCCAGGGGGGCTGCTGGCACTCCCAAACAGATTAGGGAAGAGTCCAGATCATCTATAGTTTGAGATAGGGTGAGGTTACATAAGAGTCCAAAACAGGTTTGGGTCTGTTTTTATCTGTAATAGGTCTATATATAGCTGGGATTTACCAAAGGGTAAATATCCCTAAATTAGAATCAAAGCAATCTCATGTCTAGTTGTCACCGGATTTCTAACAATTGGTAATCAGAGCCGGTTTAGATTAGAGGGGGAGGAAGGTGAGGGAAATCTGATGCTGGGGCTGCGAGGGACGACAGGCACGCTTGGTCTCGAGTGGCAAGCCTTGCAGATTGAAGGCAAGAACTGACGAGTAGGGTGCGTAATTGGTCGGTGGCGCAGACCCCTGGTGGATCCGAGCGGGAATTTGGCGAATCGGAGGTGACTTCGTGGACGAGAGGTCACCGGAGCTGGAGAAGGGCCGATCTCGACGTCCACGGGTGAGTCGACAGAGGAATCGGGTGCGGACGACTGCAAATCCAACGTGAGTGGGATTGAACCTTGCGTGGCGGGGGAGAGCTTGCATGTGCCTACTGGGCAGGCTCGGCGGCGGCACCCATCGTAGGGCAGTTGTCCCCAGCGATTGTGCTGTGATGTTCATGCCTGGAAGCCTGCACTGGTGGCGTGCGGAGTCTGGGACAAAGAGGTCACTTGCTCAGTTGGCCTGAGCCTGGCTGCTGGTCTTCTTGCTGGGCTGGCTGGTGAGGTGTCTGACCAGTGCAGGACGGTTGTGTTTGGTCTACCAGGCTGTGCTGAGTAAACAGGTGTACGTGGGACATGGAGAGTAAATCAATGGTGTTGCAATATCCCCTACTAACGAATACTGATTATATAGCATGGGTTATCAAGATGAAAGTTTTTTTGAAGGCACATGGATTATGGGAAGCTGCGGATGCAAAAGGCAAAGGGGGTATGGGAAGTTAGATAAGACTCCAAAACAGATTGTGTCTGTTTTTATCTGTAATAGGTCTATTTGTAGCTGGGATTTCCCAAGGAAGAAACATCTCTCAATTAGGAATTTTTCTTATTAATATACGATTTCTAAACGTTTATAATATAAACAACACACAAAATTAAAAAACTTCAAAACTGACCCACCTTTGTATGTGTCATGGACGAAATTTAAATTTCGTATGTGTCAAGTACGAAATTCAAATTTCGTATGTGTCAAAAACAAAATTCGTTTTAAGCTAGCGCAGTATGTTTTATTGAGTTTTGAACCTCATTTTTGAAATATTTAGAGGTACAATTGCTACAAATTGTCATACTATAAATTATAGTACAGGTTTTGGTGAGTCTAAGGAATAGGTTTCCAATATATTTCGTCTATTTAGTTGAGAGATATTGATTTTCGAAATTGGTATTACGATTACATAAACTGAATGATTGTGATCGTATTACACAATTCAATATTCAATAACTTTTGATTCCCAATACTACAACAATATATTCCTCATAGCACAAATAACCTCACAATCTACTCTACATTTTGTATTATGGAAATACTTCCAAATTCTTACTTTAACGATTCATAAAATGAGGTTGAAAACTCAATAAAACATACCTGCACCAGCTTAAAACGAATTTCGTTCTTGACACATACGAAATTTGAATTTCGTACATGACACATACAAAATTTGAATTTCGTACATGACACATACGAAATTTGAATTTCGTCCATGACATCTACAAAGGTGGGTCAGTTTTTCATTTTTTTTTTCATTTTATGTGTTGTTTATATTAAAAACGTTTAGAAATCATATATTAATAAAAAATTCTTTCAATTAGAATCAAAGCAATCTCGTGTCTAGTTGTCACTGGATTTCTAACAGTAACAATTCTCACATTCATATGTTTTTTTTTGTGTAGGTGCTGATGTCAACTTGGATGGGATGGACTTTTCGGTAAATACATTTTTTTTTTGTTTCAGCTGGCTTCGTTGTTATTGAGGTGCATTGCTCTGATATTTCCATTCGTCCTTTTTGTAGAATTTTGGTGGCATGGGCGGTATGGGTGATTTGGCTGGCATGGGCGGCATGGGTGGCATGGGCGGCATGGGAGGCATGGGTGGTATGGGAATGGATGAGTTTGAGGATGAGAGTGATGATGAAGGTTAGTAGTACCGTGTTCTTGTTACTTCTTGTCATAACTATTTCTTGTTTCTTCTAGGTAAAATATAACAGTGATACACCACAATCTTAGGTAGAATAAATAGGAACACTGCAGCCTGATGTGCTAGGGTTTAGCTGGAACTATCTTGTTGATTTTGAATCCTTTCCCAGTTCATTACTGTGATGTAGCTTGACAATAGCCAAAAAGGTCAATCATTGAAAGGCTGCAATTTTTGTTATCTAATGTCCATGCAATGTCATTTCTCAAAAGGAAACTATTTAATTGATATTGCAGTCACAGTAGGCACGCTCAATTTTTTTTGCCTGACATATCAGATATGGTAAACTAGCTATACCTGGAACAAAATATCTCTTTAACCAAGTATAAATTGATGTAGCAAGTTTAGAATAAAGTGTTCTTCCATTAGATGAACTTTGATCCACTTATTGTCTGCCAACAAGTTTAGAATGAATTGTTCCTGGTGATGATGATATTTGCACTAGTTGTTGTTCCATTAGATGATCTACAACATAAATATACTTTGATGCTCTTACTCTAGAGTTCTTTAAGGCACTTATCATCTGGAAATTTTAAATTTAGAATGATTTTTTTCATGTTTGAACACGGTATTTGCCATAGTTGTAGACTGAGCGAAATCTTGGTAACTTAATATCAACTGAGTTTTTATGTTTTCATTATGTTCAAATATATAGTATTCTGCGTAGTGGAAGTGATATTGAGTTAACTTAATATGCATACTTCATGTTTCATTTTGAGCGCTTAAATGCACTACTCATAGTATGTTATATGCATAGTAATAAACTATTTTATTGTACCTTGTGTTTTTTTTTGTCAGAAGAAGTGTCGAAACCCCAAGCTGCGGAGAAGGCCGAGGAGTCTGGGAAGACCGAGGCGGCGGAAGCCAAGACGGAGACAGCTCCGAGCAGTTGAAGGCTTCCTATTTCTACGTGACCCAGCTAGATTGCTTCATGCTTACCTTACGGTACTTAGCCGGTCTCTGTATTTGCCGTGGAACTGGGCAACTATAGCGCACGTTTTCAACTAAGCATCCGACTGTGGCTCAGCATATTGTGGATTCAGATATTGTTTTCAATGTTGTGTGATGCTCCTTTACCCCTCCTTGCTGCCTATTTGATTTGAGATGAGAAGCTGTCGTGTCTAATGGTGACGATACCGCTCGCAGTAAATATATCACTTAGCTTCGTCGTTGTTCAGCCATCGAAAGCCTTTCTTTTCGCCGTGGAATTAGCGTTTCTGGACCGAAGTGTTCTGTTGAAGCTGCCGCTGCTTGCTTGCCTTTTTATTTTTAACAATTTAAGAACGGAATGAGTAGATAGTACAGTACTCTGTTATGTGGGTCACCCCCACTGCCGCTGTCGACGATCAGCTGTCGTTGCCAAGCTGCTTGCTGGCTTGATGTGAACCGCATTTGGTACCTAACCGGTCTAGTTGAGTACGCTCTTTCCTTGTTACAGCACACTACACGGCACCTCTGTTTCCTGAATCGCCTCTGCTATCCCAGGTTCCGCATCTCGGCTCGATCGTGTCCGTCGACAATTCTTTGGGGGAAGCTTTCGAAAGGTAATCAAGCACTTCCTTTTAATTTCCTTCGTTTCTTGCACCTACCAAACGGATTAGAATCTGCCAGTTTTGTACCATCGTCTCGGACGGATAAAAAAATATTCAACTGATCCGTTACATATATTCATGTGAGGTCATTGCAGTTTAATTTTGCAGTGACTTGATGCACAGCTTAACTTTGTTAGACAGGTCACGTTCGTCAAGTGCATGTTCCACTTATTCTTGTGTTTGCTGCTGACATTGCATTTGCTAATTCATCAACCAAATGTATGTTAGGTAATTCAACAGGCCAATACGAGCATCCCCATATAGTAATGACAAGCTGTACGATGAGTAACGACAAATATGAAATTGATTAGGAAATATCGGTCTCTATCTCGTTTAATTTCGTAATGTTTCTTGAAGAGCCGGAGCTCTGTTGAATGACTCACACAATGGACCACTATCTGACTAAATTACTGTTTTTTACTAAATAAGCCATTTAAATTCACCACTCTTTTGTAGCTTTCTCAAAGTAGCTTTACTTGGCTTCTACTATTCGTTTGCAGTTCAACCTGCATGGCGGCTGAACATGATAGTGGGAACTGTAGAAATTTGTGTTCTGTAGAAATTAAGTTATATTTGCTAATCTTGCTGCAGGAATTTCATTATGGGCAGGCACGAAATCGTTGGAGTGGTAACTAAAGTTGGGTCAGATGTGAAGGGCTTCAAAATGGGGGACCATGTAGGTGTTGGGACATATGTGAATTCATGCCGGAGCTGCGAGAATTGCAATACCTTTCTTGAGAATCACTGCTCGAAAAATGTTTTCACCTTCACTTCAACGGTGTGGATACAGACGGTACTATCACAAAGGGAGGATATCCATGAAAGGTAGGATTGAAATATCTTCCGAGTGTGATAAAGTAGCTAAGAACATGTCCTACATCTTCTATTTTATGTTCTTTATGTATTCCCAAAATCTTGTATGCATAATTGCTGGGGATTTTATATGCAATAAATAATATTAACCATTGCCTTTTATTTAAGTCAAGAGCAATTTTTCATATACAAGCAAGTGCACTCCCTTTTTATTCATATGCGGTTGCCCACGGCAGGTACTGCTTTAGAATACCCCATGGATACCCTTTGGAAAATGCAGCACCGCTACTATGTGCTGGAATCACCGTCTATACTCCTATGATGCGGCACAACATGAACCAACCAGGGAAGTCACTTGGAGTCGTTGGACTTGGTGGACTGGGTCACATGGCTGTGAAGTCCGGAAAGGCCTTTGGACTTAAGGTTACAGTTCTCAGTACAAGTTAATCGAAGAGGGAAGAAGCTATCAACCTTCTCAGAGCAGATAACTTTGTAATGTCATTTAACACCCAGCAGATGGAGGTAGTACAGATTGTATGTTATTTAACACCCAGCAGATGGAGGTAGTACAGATTTTTTCCAACTATGTGAAGCAGAAATAATCAACAAACTTCGTACAGATTGTTACCGACTTATCTCTTTGCTGCATTTATTTCTTATGAACGTACTTCCGTGAATTATGTGCTATGTCAAAGTGATTTTTTCCCCACCAACTTATGCATAGATTTTGTATGCAAGTTCATTCTACACATCTTCAAATGTGCTTTGATCATGCATGCAACAGTACTCTCTGCTTGTTTTCGTTCAAATCCCATTATGCATTCCTACTAAAAGAGAAAATAACAAAGGATGTATTTTTGCAGTCCCTGAAATACTCACAACACTTCATAATTTACGCTACCTCTGGTGAACATCCATTCGATCCTTACCTCTCACTTTTGAATTGGTGGTGTGATGGTCCTCTTTAGCTTCCCAAGTGAAATCAAAGTGAATCCTGCAAATCTAAATCTTGGTATTGCTTCTTTCAGATATCAAGATGGCCAAATCTGGAAGTTGAGGAAAAAGGGTACTAAGATGCTTACCTGAATTTTTTCAGGTGCTCGGAGTCTATCTGGTAGCGTAACCGGCGGAACAAAGGACACCCAGGAGATGATAAACTTCTGTGCAGCAAACAGAATTTACCCAGAGATCGAGATGATCAAGATAGATTATATCAACGAGGCTCTTGAGAGGCTTACCAACAAGGATGTGAGATACCGATTTGTAGTCGACATAGAGAAGTCTTTCAAGTAATATGTTACTATCTTAGGACATTTCAGTGTACTGATTACAGTATACGGAATAACGAAATCTTCAATGTATCATTTTTTATAATAGACCATTAAACCAAGTTCAAATATGCCACTTTTTCCCTACTCTCTTTGTTTAAAGAAACATCACCATTGACTTCTATTATTCAAACATCAATAACAGCATTTTCACAGAGTTTTCTTCAAGTGTATGCTTATAGCTATTTGCATATACTTTTGTGAGTAATAAATGATCGGAATAACTAAATCAGTAGAAACTCTTATCTGCAAAAGAGGTCATATTATATTGTCTAATAAAACGCATCACTGTGTGTACAAGTTGTGTGCATCAAGTATAGCTGGGCCACATGCCAAGGCCTTTGTCGCGAAAATAGCTTATCTAAATGCTGGCGAGCAACTTCTTAATGCTGCTTTTAGTCCATTCTCCAAATTTTCTTAAATAATAAGCTGCTTCGGAATCCTAATATTTAACTCAGCAATATGTCCACCAACACCAAGAGCTCTGTAATGAGAAGACCTAGTAAGAGATCTTGGACCCGATCCGCTTCAGTTGAGGAACAGAAAAAGCAGCATAGGCCCAAGTGGAGATTGAGACCCAAATAGCTTTAGAGGGCCAATACCAGATGTAATTTCGGATTGAAAATGCTAAAGGCAAAAAAAAAAAAAAGCTAGTCGGACAGAAATTTAGCTAATCTGCAAAGTATATAGCATGAGAGGTTAAAGGTTATTGGGTGTTCGGATAAATATCATGCAGTGTATGAGGAAGAAAAGGAGATGGAAAATGAGAATCTTCTTGATAAGTTACTTCTTAACGAGTTGTATAATGATGTAATGGAGGGGGTCATGGATGCATCCGGTGATCTTTTTGATCGTACTGTCATAGCATCCAATTTGAATAGGAAGAGCAAAACCACAGATAGTTATAAATGAAAGGTGTCTTCTGGAATAGTAATGGATTCAAAGACCCTAAGAAACATAGGTTTATAAAGGAGTTAAAGAAGGAGCAACATTTTTACTGCAATATCGAAACAAGTGCAAAGAATTTTAGTCTTTAACTTTTTAAGGAACTTGTGCGATGGTAAGGAATTTTTATGGCGCTCAGTGTTTCAAAAAGCGGAGGCGAAAATTAAACGGAAGAGCTCCGGCTAGCGTCTAGGCCGCCTAGGCGGCGTCTAGGGGTTTCACAAAAGCGGAGCTAAATTTACATAATATATTACATACATGTATATGACATTCTGGTTCCAATTAAGTGGGAGTGTGAGGAATATAACTTTCATCAACTGAACTACTGAAATCAAAATCAGAAGCATAAAAGGGTACTAGTAACTAGTCTACTGGATAAACCACATGAGGCTAAAATCCCAACTCTGCAATCAATTTATAACTAATAGACTATAAGACTTAGCACAATACACAACTAGAATTCCACATGTCGGACAAGCGCGTGCGGCTTAGCGTCCGGCGAGCAGCGCCTGTGGCCGTGAGAGCTGGCGGCTACCAGACGGGATTGGTTTTAGGTTTTACTTCCTCCTTTTTAACTGGACCAGACACATAAAAAAGCAGCCCATGGGCTATTGAGCGGCCCAGACGGAATTGAGCGTCCCTGTGCGGAATTGAGCGGCGTTGGCGCTTAATCCGGTTGCTCAATGGAAAGCGGAGCGGTCAGGCAGCGCGCCTAGGCGGCACTTAAGCGGCCTAGGCATCCGTTTTTTAAACACTAATGGCGCTACAAGGAGCCGATAGGGAGATTTGAAGGGATCCTATCGATGTTAATATGACGAATTTTGATATAAGGGCTATTGATGAAGGAGACTACTATGTTAAGCTTCATTTGTGAAACAAATTAGATGCTTTCATGAACACTAGTAGCTGTTTATGGCTCCGCACAAGAGGATTCTAAGCAAAACTTCCTGACGGAGTTGGTGAATTTGTGTTCACACGAAACGACCCCGATTTTATCGGGTGATGATTTTAATATCCTAAGGCGCCTAGAGGAAAATGTTGTGTTTCATAGGCCTTAGGATCAATGCCAAGGACATCTAATCGAGGTTCCTTAGACTTAATCAACAAGAACTAAGTCCTTAATCACTGAATCTAACAATCATTCTATAGAACCAGATAGCATGCAGTGGGATAGATTGGAATTGGGGAAGGAGTGAGAGGGATGAGGTTACCTTCAGAAGGGACACTTGACACCATTGGGCTCAAGTGTCTGCCAATGGCGACAGGCGGCGGTGCAGTGTAGAGGAGGCGACGGCGCTGGCAGCAACGGGGGGCGTGGACGTCGGTGGAGCCGACGATGTAGATCAAGACTTAATTCGGTTGTGGCGGGGGCCTCTGGGAACGTGTGCGCACGGATGCTCCACGCCCGGAGGTCCCCCTGGGACTTATATCGCGTATGAGAGGGTAGGGGAGAAACAGAAACGAGTCCGTTACCCCTGGGACTCGGGCGCGTAGGTCTGAGGACGCGGCGTGGGTTGTTGCCCCACGTCCGCTTCTCACGGGATAAACCCATGGGGTCTAACAGGTGACCGGTTGAACCGGGATCAACCCAACATTCTCCCCCTTGATCTCAGGACAACTTATTCCTTACTTACTTAGCTTATTCTTATTCTTAACTACTAAACTTATGTATATTCCTTCTTGCTTTGACATAAGGAGCACGACGCATCAGAAACAGCCATTTACGTACTGTTCGACTCGAAGATCACAATATGTCTCACAATTAGAAATAACCTTATGCTTAGGTGTCCCCTTAGTATCCAGGACTTGTTTCATAGGCTCTCCCCTAATCCCATGCCGGCTACGTGTTCTCTGAACACATTGGGAGGGAGACCCTTGGTTAGCGGATCCGCAAGCATTTTATTAGTTCTTATATGCTCGAGACTAATTGAATTATCCTGGATTCTCTCTTTTACAACATAATACTTAATGTCGATGTGTTTGGCAGCACCACTCGACTTGTTGTTGTGAGAGTATGTCACTGCTGGCTCATTATCGCAGTATAACTTAAGTGGTTTATGAATGCTGTCTACCACTCTTAGACCGAAAATAAATTTCTTAAGCCAAGATGTCTGTCCAATGGCCTCATAACAAGCTATGAACTCCACATACATTGTGGACGATGCAGTTATGACTTGTTTGGAGCTTCTCCACGATATAGCTCCATTCGCGAGGGTGAATATATAGTCTGACGTAGATTTCTTAGTATCCACACAACCCGCGTAATCTGAATCTGAGTAACCCACTATTTCTAATGGGTCCGACTTACTATACTTTAACATGAGGTTCTTAGTACCCTGAATGTATCTTAGAGCCTTCTTAAGTGCTTTCCAGTGGTCTAAACCTGGATTACTTTGATATCTGCCAAGCATCCCAGTCCCGAAAGCTAAGTCAGGGCGCGTACATGTTTGAGCATACATTAAGCTTCCGACAGCAGAAGCATATGGAATTCCTCTCATCTGATCAACCTCATACTAATTCTTAGGTGATAGTGATTGTGAAAATTTGTCACCCTTAACTATTGGGACAGGCGAGGGCTTACAACTTTGCATACCATACTTTCTGAGTACGCTTTCTAAGTATGCCTTCTGAGATAATCCTAATACCCCCTTTCTTCGATCTCGGTGAATATCAATTCCTAGGACATAGGAAGCTTCACCTAAATCCTTCATCTCAAAGTTTGAGGATAAACACTTCTTAGTTTCTAAGAGTAGGTTGACATCACTACTTGCCAGTAGTATGTCATCTACGTATAGTACGAGGAAAATAAATTTCCCATTCTTAAACTTAGCATAAATGCAGTTATCCTCCTCATTCTCCTTAAACCCAAAATTTCTTATCGTCTCATCGAACTTTAGGTACCATTGCCTTGAAGCTTGCTTAAGTCCATAAATAGACTTCTTCAAGTGGCATCCCATGTGTTCCTTACCCTTAATGACAAAACCCTTTGGTTGAGCCATGTACACGTCCTCATAAAGATCCCCATTGAGGAACGCCGTCTTTACATCCATTTGATGTAATTCTAAGTCATAATGTGCTACTAATGCCATGATGATTTGAAACGAATCCTTAGACGACACAGGTGAGAAGGCCTCGTTATAATCAATACCTTCCCGCTGCGTGAATCCCTTAGCCACAAGCCTAGCCTTATACTTTTCGATCTTCCCTTTGGAGTCATGCTTAATCTTGTAGACCCATTTACAGCCTACCGTTTTGGCTCCTTTAGGAATCTCTACTAAGTGCCAGACTTTGTTGGCACTCATAGATCTTATTTCATCTTCCATGGCTTTACGCCATTCGGATGACTGAGGTCTACTCATGTCATCTTCGAAAGAGGTGGGATCATCCTCAACATGAATTTCTTCACTTAAGTATAACTGATAATCACTTGGAATTGCCGATCGTCTTACTCTTTGTGATCTTCTTATTTGTGCATCATCTGAGGGTTGAGGCTGTTGTTGCACCTCATCTTGTTCGACCACATCTTCAACAGGCTGAGCAGGTGGAACCTCACTTATTTCTGTTGTGGCCGACGGAGGTGCAACGACAGGTGTTGTGTCACTAGCACCAGGTGCGGGTGACACGACGACAGCAGGTAGGGTGAAATAAGGCTCTTGAGTCAGCGGAACGGGTAGACTAATCCGTTCCTCCTCAAGGTCTATTTCACGCGGTACGGTGCTCCCCCTGATCATAGTGTCCTCTAAAAACACGGCATGTCTTGTCTCAATAAACTTAGTGTGTCTACCTGGACAATAGAACCTAAATCCTTTACTCCTTTCAGGATAGCCAATAAAATGGCAACTAATTGTTCTAGAATCCAGTTTGCTTAAGTTCGGGTTGAACATCTTAGCCTCAGCTGGACATCCCCACACATGTAGATAGTTTAGTGAGGGCTTACGTCCCGTCCACATCTCATACGGTGTCTTAGGTACTGACTTAGATGGAACACAGTTAAGTACGTGAATGGCGGTCTTTAAGGCCTCCATCCACAAACTAATTGGTAGTGTAGAATAACTTAACATGCTTCTCACCATGTCCATAAGCGTACGGTTTCGCCTTTCCGCTACACCGTTCTGCTGAGGTTCGCCCGGTGTAGAATATTGAGCTACTATGCCATTTTCCTGTAAAAACCTCGCAAAAGGTCCAGGGACTTGGCCATAAGGGGTGTGTCGACCGTAGTACTCACCTCCACGATCAGACCTTACTACTTTAATCTTAACGTCATGCTGATTTTCTACTTCAGCCTTAAATATCTTAAACTTATCCAACGCTTCGGATCACTCCTTGATTGGATAAATATAGCCATAACGACTAAAGTCATCTGTAAATGTTATGAAGGAATCATAACCATCTACTGATGTAACGGGAAAATGTCCACAAATATCTGTGTGGATTATTTCTAAGACTCCCGAGCTACGTTTGGCGTTTTTCTTAATAGTTTTGGAGAATTTTCCTTTAATGCAATCAACGCATTCCTCAGAATCTGAAAAGTTTCAGTGTGGAAGAATCGATTGAGATACTAATTTTTCGATCCCCCCCTCGAAATATGGCACAAACGACAATGCCATAATTTCGACGAAGTATCTAAATCGCTTCTTTTGCGCTTATTACATCCTAAGTCGTTCTTAGATGAAACTTGATCATCACATATAGCAAACACATTCTCGTGAGTGGACAACAAGTAGAGCATGTATTGTCGGAAGGCAAGACCAATAATGTCGGAAGGCACCGTCCAAACCTTAGACTCTCACATGACATGTGAAATCTGTGGCAACACGGGTCATATGGAGAGTGGCTTCACTGAGCCTCGTGAGGATGCCTTATACTTGGCCAACAACGGGAATTACAACAACAACAATGACTATCATCCAGGAGGTCAAGGGTGGGGCCAACCATGCCCTTTCTTTCAAGGAGGCTACAACAACAACAACAACAATTAAACTAGTCTCACTTGAGGGAGCTTAACATTAGCCAACTGAAGATCAATGATTCCTATCTAAGAAGTTGCCAGCTAATGACAAGAGCCTGGAGAACATCAATGCCAAGGTTGAAGGCATAGCCTCCGCCTTCAAGACTCAGTTGAGCTTCAACAAGATGTTGGAAACCTAGCTAGCTTAACTGGCAGCTGTTGTCCCACCATTAGGGAATGGCAATATGCCAGGGCGACCCAAGGATCCTGTAGAAAATGTCAACATGGTATCTCTATGAGAAGGCAACTGGCTGAAGGACCCTGTATATCCCACCATTGGCACATTACGCTTTGACAAGGCCTATTGTGACCTTGGCTCAAGTGTTAGTGTCATGCCAAAGGTGGAAATCGACCAGCTGAACTTCACCATGCTATCTCCAACAGCTATGCAGCTACAGCTGGCCGATTCATTGGTCCGCTACCCCGTGGGTATTGTCAAAGACGTTCTGGTGGAAATTCGGAACTGCTTCATACCCGTGGACTTCATGGTGCTCGACATGGAGGTCAAGAAGGAAACCATGCTCATTCTTGGCCGTCCTTTCCTTAGCACCGCATATGCTCGCATTGATGTGGGAGTCGGAGAAATCCGCTTCCATATCAATGGCAAGGAGGAAAAGTTTGACTTTCGGCTAAAGAAGGAGCAATGCTCCATGATCAAAATCAAGTATGGCCCGGATGTCAAACATATCAAGGAGGTCGAAGTTACACCACCCCAAGTGGACTCCCTCTTAGCATTAATGAGTAAATTAATTTATGAGGAGACTCCATCTTTTTGCCCACGTCGACAATTTAAAAAGATGGAAAAGTCGGGGCCGTCCGGAAGGTCCAAGTCAAAAAAGACCGCCAAGGAAGGTGTGGCGGAAGAAGCAAGGCGAGCCAGCCGTGCCCATCTCTATGGGGCTGGAGGCTGAAAAGTGAATGTCAAGACGATGGAGAAAAATCCATATTATTGGATTTTGGATGGGACCTCGCGAATAGGTTAATTTGGTAGTTATATTTTTTTTGATTTTTCCACCATCATTTGGATTTTTTTGCATTTTCCCATAGCATGTTTTGATTTTTTCTTAGAGGGTTGGAATTTTGTAGTCTCAACTTAGATTCATTTTTTGTGTTTAGGAAAATCAAAAATAAATATATTGAATTTGGGGAAGTTTATTTGAACAACAATTTTGGAGCAATTTTGTGGTTGATTCACCCAACAGCTAGAAATATAGCCGTTGGGAGCCACTTGCCAAAAGTGGAGACAAGGGGGGCACACCTACAGGTCGGGCGACCCCCTTGTCTGGCACTACAAGGATTCCAGCTTATCGCAACGAAAAAATTCATCACAATAGGTCGTTTTTTGTCACAATAGGTCACTGTTGCAACGAAAAAGATCGTGGCGATAGTTTTTACGAATCATTGGCATAAGTCCCGTGGCGATAGGTTATTGCGACAACTTGACATCCGTGGTAAATAATATGGTATTGCAAGGGTTTTACATTGGTGGCAAATAGTATGTTATTGCAACGATTTCACGTATTGCGATGATTTAACGTATTGCAATGAATAGTACGGTATTGCAACGATTCCACATTCGTGGCAAATAGTATGTTATTGCAGCAATTTCACATTCGTGGCAAATAGTATGGTATTGCAACGATTTAACGTATTGCGACGATTTAACATATCGCAACAAATAGCATGGTATTGCAATAATTACATATTCGTGGCAATAGTATGTTATTGCAACGATTTCACATTCGTGGCAAATAGTATGGTATTGCAACGATTTAACGTATTACAACGAATAGCAGGGTATTACAATGATTTAACATTAGTTGCAATAGTTTGTTATTGCAACAATTTCACAGCCGTGACAAATAATATGGTATTGCAACGATTTGACATATTGCAATGATTTAACATATTGCTACGAATATCACTGTATTACAACAATTTCACATTCTTGGCAATAGTATGGTATTGCAGCCATTTCACAGACGTGGTAAATAGTAGGATATTGCAACGATTTAACATATTGCAACGAATATCATGGTATTGCAACAATTTCACATTCGTGGCAATAGTATGATATTGCAACGATTTCACATTTGTGGCAAATATTATGGTATTGCAACAATTACACATCCGTGGCAAATAGTATGGTACTGTAACGATTTAACGTCCATGGCAAATAGTATGTTACTGCAATGATTTCACATTCGTGGGAAATAGTATGGTATTGCAACGATAACACATCCGTGGCAAAGAGTATGGTACCACGATGATTTAACATCCGTGGTAAATAGTATTTTATTGCAATGATTTCACAAACATGGTGAATAGTACTGTATTGCAACGATTTCATATCCATGTGAAATAGTATGGTACTGCAACAATTTCACATCCTGGCAAATAGTATGGTATTGCAACGATTTCTTATCTGTGGCAATAGGTTCGAAATGCAACATTTACTGATATGTGGCAATAGGTTTGTAATACAACATTACCTGATCTGTGGCAATAGGTTCGTAATGCAACATTTTCTGATCTTTGTCAATACGGTTGTAATGCATCGTTTAATAATTTGTGGCGATAGAGGTGTAATGCAACATTTTCTCATCTGCGGCAATAGTGTTGTAATGCAACATTTTCTGAGTGGTGGCAATAGCAGTATAGTGCAACATTTTTTGAGTCGTGGCTAAATGTTTATACTGCAACATTTTGTAATTTATGGTAATATCTTCTTATTGCAACAATTTATCATTCGTGATAAGAAATTTGTAATGTCACGTTTTATAATTAGCGGCAGTAAAATCCTAATGCACCAGGTTTGAAATTAGTAGCAACAGAATCACGAGTTTAACAATAAAAATCCATCAATTGATATTGCAACACGCATAACAACACTCAAGTATTACTAATGCAACGTTTATGCATGTTAAAAGTTTGCCTAAGATGACCGGGACTAATTGGAATAGGTGCCTTTTGTTGGCTCTTTTGTGGAGTCTCCAACATTTTGCGCATTTCAGCCATCATTGAGAGGCGCATGCCCTCCATTTCCCGAGCTCTCTGTTCACGATCAGCTGCTATCTGACCTTCTAAGTTCTGGACTTGAAGGTTTAAATCTTCATTCTTCTGGTTTATGCAGTCCATATGGGTGGTTAAGCTATCATTTCTTCCTTCTAACTCCTGCACTTGGTGATTGAGGCCTGCATTTCTATCTTCTAGGTTTCGAACTTGGTCGTTGAGGTGTTCAGCCATCTGGATACGCATACGTTCACGTTCACGACCAGTAAGGTTAGCCATATAACCACAACCCCGAACCTGTGATCCTGCACAACCGATTAAGGATCTATAACAACGCTGGAAGATGTGGTTCCTCTCCTCATTTGGAATTGGGCCTCCCTGCTCAGCTTCCTTGTCGTCCACTTGGGCACATGCCTGGCTCTCTATACAAAAAAAGTCACAGGTACATTACAAATATTTATTTCATTGGGGATTGTTTGAAGTGTTACTCACATGTACAACTTTTGCGTGCTCGTTTGCCCATTCACCATTCTTCAAATGGCTTGCCTCTCACAATTGTATGTCATCGGGTTCTTCTCCATTCTCTGGGTCTCGCTACATAAAATACAAGTAAAATTCAACATGTAGGTATACATATTGATTGCAACGCAAAGTAAAAGCATGATTTATTTTTCATACCTTCTCGTAACAAAGTTGGGCATAGGATTTGGAGCCAAGCAAGTGTTTCATCTTTTGTCTTCTTTGATTTTGAGAATTGGTCCTGCTTATTGACTGCAATAATTTTAAGAATTAATTCCACAAATGAATGTAAATCAAATAGTTTTTGAATGATGTGAAGCTATTAAAAAGTTAGCTGCAATTGAATCGCTCAGACTCAAAATATTCTATTAGGTGCAACCACTCGGGTGCCGGTATGTCATCAGGCTTGTTTCGCATACGTTCTTTATCGGTCGAATAACTCTTATTGGTGACATGCAAAGTCGAGCGCCACCCCTTGTAGCACTCACCAACAATTTTCAAAATTTTTCTTGCGCTCTCCTGTGTGCCCTCCATGTTCCAGAAATTTTGTATATTGTATAACACGTTGTTGTAAATGTACAAGATGAAGATTGCAAGAAAAAATTACTTGTGTGGGGTGTGATGACACTAACCAGAATGCCTCGTACTATTTCTCTCTTGTTAGTATCGCCAACCTCTGCCCACTTCCTTGCACCACTGAGGGGTGCATGTTTTTTTGTTACTATAACCACATCATCGACAAAGTGCCGCTGATTAATACCAACCACAACACCCAACCTAGTGGAGAACTGAATTGGTAGCTTTACATTCTCCGATTCTACTAACTTGGGATGTATAACGTATGCTGGCAACCTTAAGTCCGTTAGCTACACCTCTTCCAAACTTCCATCCTTCTGTTACATTGATACAAACGGTAAACAATTAAAGCAAATTACCGCCTGACCAAGTTTAGTAACATGTACAAATAATGTGAAAAGAAGAAAAATATGATGTTCCTACCATCTTTAGTACGAGTGCGGCAAATACAAGTGTGGGACGACCGTGTCCCAGCAGCATTTTGTTCTATATTACTCCCTCCTATTTTATATTAATTGTCGTACCAGACCAACAAATGAACTAAAAATGAACTAGTTAGGACTGTCTGAACGACAATTATTTTGATCGGGAGGGAGTACATTGTTGACTTATTTGTTGCTGTTCATACCCTAAAATGATCCATCAGGTACACTGTCAGTGGCGCTACTGCACCCATAGTACTACAGAGGACTTTTAGTCCAACAGTGAACCAGGCAACACTGAGGGGGCGAACATGGAGCTGGACACGCTAGCTAGACAAAGACAGGATTCGCCGGTTCGGTCTGACTGACATCAGTCGGAGCGCGTCTCGAAGAGAATTGGTTGCAGGACGAGTAATGAACACCATCAGTAGCAGGTGACGAATGCAAGATAGATAAGGCGGGCAGCTTGCGGGATTGAAATCCTCTGCAGTACTGCACCTGCAGTAGCTGCCACTGACATGTGGGCCCATGAGACATCAGGTCCACTTGTTAGTGGCAACTACTGCAGGTGTAGTACTGCATAATCCCAACTTGCGACGCTTAACAAAGCGAGAGTTCGGTCTGGCCAGATCACCAGGAGCAACTCTCGAGGAGGATTGGTGGCAGGGCGAGTAATGGCCAGGGATTTGCGGGCGGCGGGGTGATCATAGCACGCGAAGGATGGTTTGTGGTGATGGGCGAGGGAGACGCATCGGGGAGGATACTGAAGTGACCAGCAATAGGGCGTGGGCACCGATGCCGGCCGGAGTGGTTGACGGCGAGAGCGCACAGCGTGGAGGCATAAAAGAATCACGCCATCACACAGGCTGATGAACTGTTAACTATCGAGACTAGGAAAGTAGAATCACAAGGCATGCTAAGACAATTAGTAGATCCTAGTACATACTCCCTTCGTCCCAACTCATCTCTATTCCTAGGATTCAAATATCGTCTCAGCAAAGAATGGAAGTGACCGTGATACCCATCATCAATACATTTAAAGGACAAAACATAGTCTCTCAAAATGCTCCAAATTCAATGCCAAAGGAGTAAAAAACTAACACGCTCTGCCAAAACAAATGGCACGAGAGAGAGGCATGTAGTAATGTGATGTGATATGAGTGGTTGGAAGCTACCGTTAGGGTTGGAGTAGGACATTTTTTAAGCTCCAAAATTAAAGTTATGCTGGGATGGAGGGAGCACTGCAAGGATTCCGGTTTACCGCAACGAAAAAATTCATCGCAATAGGTCGTTTTTCATCGCAATAGGTCACTGTTGCAACGAAAAAGAGCGTGGCGATAGTTTTTACGAATCGTCGTAATAATTCCCGCGGTGATAGTTTATTTGCGACGACTTGGCATCCGTGGCGAATAGTATGGTATTGCAACAATTTTACATCAATGGCAAATAGGACGCTATTGCAACGGTTTCATGTATTGCGACGATTTAACGTATCGCAACGAATTGTACGGTATTGCAACGGGTTCACGATCGTGGCAAATAGTTGGGTATTGCAACGATTTCATATTCGTGGCAAATAGTATGTTGTTACAACGATTTAGCGTATTGCGACGATTTAACGTATTGCAACAAATAACATGGTAGTGCAACAATTTCACATTCGTGGTAATTGTATGTGGTTGCAACGATTTCACAGGCGTGGCAATAGTACGGTATTGTAATGATTTCACATTCATGGCAAATAGTATGTTATTGCAACGGTTTAGCGTATTGCAACGATTTAACGTATTGCAATGAATAGCATTGTGTTGCAACGATTTTGCAGGCGTGGCAATAGTACGGTATTGTAACAATTTCACATTCGTGGAAAATAGTATGTTATTGCAACTTTTTACCGTATTGCAATGATTTAACGTATTGCAATGAATAGCATTGTATTGCAATGATTTCACGTTCGTGGTAATAGTACGTGATTGCAACGATTTTCACATTCGTAGTAATAGTACGTGATTGCAACGATTTTCACATTCGTGGCAAATACTACAGTATTGCAATGATTTTCACAGCTGTGGCAAATAGTAACATATTGCAACGATTTCACATCCGCGGAAAATAGTATGATACTGCGACGGTTTAACGTCGGTGGCAAATAGTAGGTTAGTGCAACGAGTCAACAAACGTGGCGAATAGTACCGTATTGCAATGATTTCAGATCCGTGTGAACTAGTCTGGTACTACAACGATTTCGTATCCGTGGCGAATAGTTGGATATTGCAACGAGTCCACAAACGTGGTGAATAGTACCGTATTGCAACAATTTCAGATCCATTGGAACTAGTATGGTACCGCAGCGATTCTGCATCCGTCGCAAATAGTTCGATATTGCAATGATTTCTTATCTGTGGCAATAGTGTTTTAATGCAACATTTTTGAGTCATTGCCAAATGTTTATACTGCAACGTTTTGTCATTCTATTGCCACGTTTTATCATCTGTATTGGCAATAGCTTCCTATTGCAACAATTTATCATTCGTGACAAGAAATTCGTAATGCCACGTTTTATAATTAGCGGCAGTAGAACCCGAAGGCACCATGTTTGAAAATTAGTGGTAACAGAATCACGAGTTTAACAATAAACATCCATAAATTTTACAACACGCATAACAACACTCAAGGAATACTTAAGCGACTTGTTTGCATGCTAAGAGTTTTCCTAAGCTGATCGGGACTAATTGTTGGAGCATGTGGCTTTTGGCGGTTCCTTATTTGTTGGACCTTCTGTGGAGTGGTCGCCATCATCATTTTGTGCATTTCAGCCAATGAGGCACGCATGTCCTGCATTTCCTTAGCTGTCTGTTCACGATCAGCTGCTATCTGACCTTGTAAGTTCTGGACTTCAACGATTAACTCTTCATTCTTCTGGTTTATGCAGTCCATCTAGGTGTTTAAGCTATCATTTCTTCCTTCCAAGTCCTGCACTATTTCATTGAGGCCTGCATTTCTAACTTCTAAGTTTCGAACTTGGTCGTTGAGGTGTTTAGACATCTGGATACGCATACGTTCACGTTCGGGACCAGTTGGGTTAGCCATATAACCACGCCCCTAAACCTGTGATCCTGCACAACCGATTGAGGATCTATAACAACGCTGGAAGATGTGGTTTCTCTCCTCATTTGGAATTGGGCCTCCCTGCTCAGCTTCCATGTCATCCACTTGGGCACGTGCCTGGATCTATATACAAAAAGAAAAGTCACAAGTAATTTGCAAATATTTATTTAATTGGGGATTGTTTGAAGTGTTACTCACATGTACAGCTTCTGCCAGCTTGTTTGTCTAGTTACCGTTCAACAAATGGCTTGCCTCCCACAGTTGTATGTCATCGGGTTCTTCTCCGGTCTCTGGATCTCGCTACATAAAATACAAGTAAACTTCAACATGTCGGTATACATATTGTTTGCAGCGCAAAGTAAAAGCGTGATTTATTTTTCATACCTTCTCGTAACTAAGTTGGGTGTAGGATTTGGAGCCAAGCAAGTGACACGCCTTTTGTCTTCTTCGATTTTGAGAATTGGTCCTGCTTATTGACTGCAATAATTTTAAGAATTAAATCCACGAATGAAAGTAAATGAAATATTTTTTGTATGATGCGAAGCTATTAAAAAGTTAGTTGACCTTGAATCGCTCAGACTTAAAATTTCTATTAGGTGCAACCACTCGGGCGTCGTTACGTCAGCAGGCTGGTTTCGTATACGTTCTCCATCGGTAGAATAACTCTTATAGCTGGCATGCAAAGTCGAGCGCCACCCCTTGTAGCGCTCACCAGCAATTTTCAAAATTTTTCTTGCACTCTCCGGTGTGTCCTCCATGTCCCAGGAATCCTGTACATTGTATAACAATTTGCTCTAAACGTACAGGATGGAGATTGCAAGAAAATAAATACTTGTGTGGGGGTGTGACAACACTAACCAGAATGTCTCGTACTATATCTCTCTTGTTACTATGGCCAACCTCTGCCTACTTCGTTGCACCGGTGAGGGATGCATGTCTTTTTATAAACATAACCACATCATCGACAAAGTGCTGCTGATTAATACCAACCGCAACACCCAACCTAGCAGAGAACTTAATTGGTAGCTTCACATGCTGCGTTCTACTAACTTGGGATGCATAGCGTATTCTGGCAACCTTAAGTCCTTTAGCCATACTTCTTCCTAGCTTCCTTCCTTCTATTACATTGATTCAAACGGTAAACGATTAAAGCAAATTACCGCCTGAATAAGTTTAGTATCATGTACAATAGTGTGAAAAGAAGAAAAGTCTGATGTTCATACCATCTTCAGGACAAGTGCGGCAAATACGAGCGTGGGAGGACCGCGTCGTGCCAACACCATTTTGTTATGTAGTACTCCCTCCTGGTTTATATTAATTGTCGCCCACAAATGAATTAAAAATGAACTACTACAGTAGTTAGGACTGTCCTAACGACACCTATTTTGATGGGGGGGGGGGTTACATTATTGACTTCTTTGTTGCTGTTCATACCCTAAAATGAGCCATCAGGTACACATGTCATTGCGGTACGCACTCGTAGTATTGCAGAGGATTTTCAGTCCATGAGCGAAGCAGGCAAGATTGTGAGGGGGCATGCAGCTGGCAACGCTAGACTAGACAAAGATAGGGTTTGCCAGTTCGGTATGACTGACATCAACCGGAGCGCGTCTCGAGGAGAATTATTAGTTGCAGGACAAGTAATGAACGCCAGCGGTAGCAGGTGGTGAATGCAAGACAGATAAGGTAGGCAGCTTGCAGGATTGAAATCCTTCGCAGTACTGCACCTGCATTAGCTGCCACTGACATGTGGGCCCATGAGACATCGGATCTACTTGTCAGTGCCGGCTACTGCAGGTGCAGTACTGCATAGTGCCAGCTTGCGACACTCAACAAAGCGAGGGTTCGGTCTCGCCTAAACTCTCGAGGAGGATTGGTGGCTGGGCGAGTAATGGCCAGGGATTTGCGGGCGGCGGGGTAATCATGACACGCGAAGGATGGGACGTGGCGATGGGCGAGGGAGACGCGTCGGGGAGGACACTGAAGTGACCAGCAGCAGGGCATGGGCATGGGCGCCGGTGCCGACCGGAGTGGCCGGCGGCGAGAGAGCACAACGTGGAGGCATAAAAAAAATCACGCCGTCATCACACAGGCTGATGAACTGTTAACTATAAAGACTAAGTACTAATAAGAAAGTACAATCGCAAGGCATGCTAAAACAATTAGTAGAGCCTAGGAAAGAATGCAAATGACCATGATACACCCATCATCAATATATCTGAAGGACAAAACGTAGTCTCTCAAAATGCTCCAAATTCAATGCCAAAGGAGTAGAGTAAAAAACTAACACGCTCTGCCAAAACAAATGGCATGGTAGAGAGGTAGGTAGTAATGTGATGTGATATGGGTAGTTGGAAGCTACTACCGAGGATAGAGTTGGGGTGGGACATTTTTTAAGCTCCAAAAGTAAAATTACGCTAGGGTGGAAGGAGTATTTCTGGTTTGTATATCTATACCTTCTGTTGGTTCATGCATCGTAGTAGTACCAGGGAGTGAATAATCTCGGGGTTCCTGAACATCATGTGCTGCAATATTCTCTGCGTACCATGCAAACGATTTAATGTTGTCTAAATTTATTTAATTTTGATAGTAAACACATTTATAGTTATACCAAGTGCTTGTTGGCCACCATGAATGCTTGTAGACGACATCACGGTTTGATGTCTTGTTCCTAATGTAAAGAGCATTGTAAGTAGTCATTCCAAATAACAGAGATAACATCAGACTACATGACCGACGTAGATTTTGGATCGGACGGTGTGCTTTCTATAAACTGCAGTGTTTGTTACTAACGGATGAATTAGAAAAGAAAGAATAGAAAAAAAACGTACAATCCGAGAAAGCCACAAGAAAGAAAAAAGTGAAAACCATGGGAACTAAAAATCATAGGAATACAAATTTGTAAAACAGGAATGAGAGTACAACATTTGGAGTGGTTGATTAGATAACCTGTGCGTCATTTACTTCTAAATCCAGAAATTACATACTAGTACCTCTAGTTTTTAGAATTTGTCGTTCCCGGCCAGGAATTGAACTAGAAATACACTACCGTAATAAGCTGTCGGAGCAACATTTTTTTTGGGACAGATGTAGTGTATATATATATATATATATATATATATATATATATATATATATATATATATATATATATATATATATATATATATATAGACACACACACACACATACATACATAACTAAATTCGTGAAACAAAAGACCACATTTCTTCTTTGTTAATTTATTTAATCTTCGTATATTAGGATGGATCGTGTATAACTTCACTAGGCCAAAACTGCATGGATCATGTACAACCAAGCCAATATAGCTCTATAAAAAGACGACATGGATCGTGTAGTTTACCTAGCACAAAACTGGAGTCCGGGATGCAATGTTGCAGAGAGGTGTCGGCGACGAAGAGGTTCGGTAGAGCCCGTCAAACTTGGTCGCCCGACGTTGTACCCAGGAGTCAACACCACCAAGAGCTTCGATGCGTCACTGCGAGATCCATGGGGGAAAAATTGTAAAAACCGTGGGAAATGAAAACACGAGAATTTCTTAGGAATACAAGTATGGAACACAGGACAGAGAGACAACACATCTTGGAGTACTGCGAGATCACCGGAAGGGTGGGGCAGCGGTGTGTCGGGAATGGAGGCTAGTGTTTCCATTTATACTCATCGTGGCTGAAATAGGGTTACAATAATAGGCAGGACTGAAATTGGAGGCGCATGTAGTTAAAATTGAATTGTCAAAATCTCAAATGTGGTGCGCCAAGTAGAACGAAAAAATTTTCGCGGGAGTGGAGAATTTGGCGCAAGCCATGCCCTTGTGCACGCATCCAATCGTGATTAATTACATCTCATGTCGCGTCAATTCTTGCACATTGCTGGTGCGTGTAGCTAGAGGGGTAGACTTCATGTTAGGACAACTTGCTCGCTTCTTAATTCATCTTTGTTGCCATGCATGGAGATCAAAATATAAAAGCAGTCATCTGCTAGCTAGTGGGACATTCTAAAAAAATACGAAAAAAATATGAATCGCTAAATGTATACGTATTTGCTAATGCAAACGATATGCAAATACATCCAAGTGCACGAAATGATGGTAAACAATCAACATTTTGTAACATTAATCACAATGAAACGATAACATATAGTATATACTACTACATACTAAAAATACATTTTCCCATGCGCCGACTACAAATGAAAAAATTGAGTGAAAGAATAAAAAAGAGGAGAAACACAACCTTAACCACGATCTCAATGGAGTTTCAACCAAGAGTCGTTGATTGTCGCAACATAACGAATTCTTGGCTAGACATTGAACAACAGTTATCTCGCCCCT